>PIJE02000105.1:581947-609447 GCA_002895965.2 Coryphaenoides rupestris | reverse complement strand
AAATTTTATGTATTTCAGATGTAAGTTTCTTATATTTATTTACATAACTTCTAACTTTTTGAAATTTTTAAATGACGGGAATTGAGATCGAATCAGCGATAAAGAGAGGTAGAGAGAGAAAGAGAGAGAGAGAGAGAGAGAGAGAGAAGTAGAGAGAGAACAGACACACACACACTTTTCTTGACTATGAACTCAAGAATATGAGGAGGGCAATGAGCATACACAGGAGACTGCCTCTTCAGAGAGACAAATGGAACTAGCCAAATGACCGCCAGATTAGAGATAAAAAGTTAGCAATAGGGAGGGACGCGGGTCGACGACAAAAGAGGTCAGAGCTGATACAGTACACAAACAGCAGCGGAATATACAGGAGACGAGGCGGAGGCAATCTGCCTAGGATCCCAGCATAGGACCGTATCTGCACCATGTAGCAAATAAGTAAACCTGCAAGAGCTGTGAGTGAGTAGAGAGAAGAGGGGAGGATCCAGCGCGTGAGAGAAACAGTGAACCTACTCTGACCAGATCTGACCCTCCAGCGCTTCCGCCTCGAGGCAATCTCTTACTTGGACTGAAAAGAACAACAAAATCGACCAGATACATCTAGAAATCCACTGCACTCCCAAAACCCTCCACTCCGTTGGAGAAGAATGAGGAAGCACGAGACAGCGACCTCTGTATACAAAGCAACCAGCGCAGTGCAGACAACAGAAGAACAGAACAGATCAGAGACGTGACAGGGAGAGGTATAGGAGAGTGGATGAGGGGAAGAAGTGGATGGGAGAGCTGATGGAGAGGGAATGAGAGAGGAGAAGGTGGACAGCCACGCGTGCAGACAGACAGGCACAACAGGACGATAAGGCGGAACAGACATAGGATAGTTGAATTGTCAGAAAATGCTTGTGGACAACAGAGAAAATGAGAGAGAGACGAGAGAATATCGAACTGAATACCAGGAACACGACCAGTGCCATCAGACCTACAGCTTTCTAGATGTGGGTCTGGATTTCATTGAACCCATTCATTCATACATTCAGGTAGAAACTCCATTCAAACATTAAAACGTTCAGGACACTTGGATGAATTCACACATGATTTCAAAATGTTCATAACATTCATACTTTTTACACAATCACAGTTCAAACTTAATAGATTTTTCAGCTCCTCAGACACTTTAACATGGGTGTGTATTGCGCTGGTTAGAGCGGGTGACGTCAGCGTTACAGCGTAGAGCAGACAAAATTTATTTTTATTATATATTTTTAAAACTGCCATCCCGCCCACAATATTAACTCCACATACGTAATTTACACATCAAAACGTAGGTACACTTGTGACTTGTGATGGAAACAAACAGACTTATACTTTTTGATTTATGAGCCTCGGAGTGACAGGGGTCCCCACCTAATTAGCTTATTAAATTACACGACAACAATGACCAAGCAGTTTTTGTCCCCGATTGTTATGTGTGTCTGTGTGTGTGGCGAGGGACAGACACTCAAGCGGCAAGTCCCGCCCCCCCTAGTTACTGTTGCTATGTCCCACAAGCTTTCCCACAGCTCTGCAGCATGTTAGTAATGTCCACTGAACAACGCCCCCCTGCTGATGATTCTCTCTCAAGGATTCCTGACAATATCGTTGTATGTTATTTGCCAAATGCCGCTACTTTATCTAAGAGAGTTGTACAGAAAGGCTGAACTATTTGACACAAGGATATATCCATGACATTCAGATTTCGGACGGAGCAGACGACAACATAAAACTTGATGCTAAGTGTTGGTGATCTATGCTGAAGACACAAACGCCTCACAAACTCCACATTGAAATTCGTCAGGACGACATCGTGGAGTCCTACTGCTCATGTAAAGCAGGGTGAGTACGTTAGTGATGTTTACAATGAAAATAAACC
Source organism: Coryphaenoides rupestris (assembly GCA_002895965.2). Lineage (NCBI taxonomy): Eukaryota > Metazoa > Chordata > Actinopteri > Gadiformes > Macrouridae > Coryphaenoides > Coryphaenoides rupestris. Next base: position 607,541 of record PIJE02000105.1, on the reverse strand, counting down.
TAAGATCTGCCTAACTACTAGCTACAAATGGGCTAATCACCGAGCTATGCTAATCACACGATGGCGCGGTAGCAATCTGGTCCTAGCGAAAAAAACATTTCACTGCTCAATGTACCTGTACACTGAAATAGGTGACAAATAAACCTTTGAATTTTAACTCATTAGCGAGCTTTGTAGCTTTTTGTGTCGGCGCTGCTGGAAATTGATGGTGTGGAGTCCTATCAAACCATTTGATTGTTGCCACTGTGAACTTTCACATAAAAACCACTGCTCAGTGTTATCAGACCGACAGACTTGTAGCCTGACTAAACACACAGTCCGTCCAACATGACCAAGCGAAAGTGAGATGTAAGGGGCTCAGGAGGTCGATCGGATGTCTTGCAATCAGAAGGATGCTGGTTCGATTCCCGGGCTCTGCCTAACTATGTGTTGCGGTGTCCCTGAGCAAGACAGCTAACCCTAACTGCTCCTGACATGTTGATTGTTACTTTGCATGGTTGACACCGCCGTCAGTGTATGAATGTGAGGTAATTGGAAAAAAAGCTTTTTGAATAAAAGTGCTATGTAAATGCAATCCATGTACCATTATATGCAATATAACGCCAACATAGTAGTTATATACTTCTCCAACAATTCATAAATACACCACAACAAACTATTCCAAACGATCCACACCACAGCTTGGATTCCCAGAAAACAACCAAAATAGAGTCCACTATTAAAATAATGTAGCTGCATTAAGTTTAATCTTGGAGATACTAATCTCTCACATAAATGCACTCTCCACCAGCGACATAGAGAGAGAGAGAGAGAGAGAGAGAGAGAGAGAGAGAGAGGCTGTGTGTGGCTGCAGGCGGTGGAGCTCAGATGGAGCTGTGGTACCGCCTAACCACTCACGGTGTTGGGAGAGGACCACCAGGAACAGACGCTGATATGGTCACATTAGCAGCACTGTTGTTGTTCTGCATGTGTGCTTTACACCGTGATGGGATTACATACTCCTTTATTTCCTTTTTCGTTTATTGCTGTTTATTGCTGTTTATTTCTGTATCTGCTACTCTCTTCTCCTCTCCTCTCATCCTCTCATCTCATCCCATCCTGTCATGCTCATCTTCGCTTCATCATCTCCTTCCATTTCCTCCTCTAATCCTTTCCTCTCCTCCTCTCATCCTGACACACAGACAGAGTCATCCAGATTGGAGAATGTGATTGCAGACAGGGAGAAAGTTGATTGACCGAAGATTGAAAATAAATCGGTGGAGACAAGAAGTGTTTTTGGCTATACCACCTCCCTCCCTCTCTCTCTCTACCCTTACTCTTTCTCTCTCTTCCTCCCTGTCTCCCTCTCTATCTCTCTCTCTCCCTCTCACCTTCTCTCTCTCTCTCTCTCTCTCTCTCTCTCCCTCTCTCTTTCTCTCTCTACATCTCCCTCTCTCTCTACCTCCCTCTCACCCTCTCTCTCTCTCTCTATGCCTCCCTCTCTCTCTACCTCCCCCCCTCTCTCTCTCTCTATCTCCCTCTCTCTCTCTCTCTCTCTCTCTCTCTCTCTCTGGGGGTTCAATAGAGAGCAGAACACGGGGTGAGGTGAATTGAACAATTTGACAGCGGAGCAAAACCATTGTTCCAGTGTTACCGCAGTCCAGACAGTTCATTAGTTTGTCGCCAGGAGAACGGAGGGAGTTAACCCTGGTGCATACACCGCATAACACACCGTGGATTTGGATAAACGGCGAATCTGTACCATTATAATATCTTATATTTTAGATTCTACTTCTTTTGTACACCCCTGGTATTTCTTACATAACTTTTCATTCTTTGGGTTTTCTTTTATAGTGTGCTTACTTTTTTTCATAAATTTTATGTATTTCAGATGTAAGTTTCTTATATTTATTTACATAACTTCTAACTTTTTGAAATTTTTAAATGACGGGAATTGAGATCGAATCAGCGATAAAGAGAGGTAGAGAGAGAAAGAGAGAGAGAGAGAGAGAGAGAGAGAGAGATAGAGAGATAAAGAGCAATAGGGAGGGACGGGGGGAGAAAAAGAGGTCAAGCTATCAGTACACAAACAGAGCGGGATTATCAGAGAGAGGACGGGGGAATACTGATAGCTAGGAGCTATCTGAGGTAGAAAGATGAGGGGAGAGAGAGAGAGGAGTGAGTGATATGTGCGCGGGATGCTGATTGGACAACACAAAAATGAGGTCAGACTGCTCCACAAACCCTCCACTGTTGGAGAAGAACAACAGAAGAGCATAATGAGGATGGATGGATGGATGGAGTGATGGAGTGATGGAATGATAGAGGAAGTGACAGCGCGAGGGAGATAGGGTGAATGTGTGTGGCACAGAGAGAGAGAGAGAGAGAGAGAGAACGGTCGGATAGATTGGGCCGTGGCTTGGAAGGCAGTGGAACCATGTGGCGCTATCACCGGCGTGTTGTATTGTTGTGTATCTATTGTGATTACATAAGATTGTACGTGATGTTCGAGTGGATGAACAACCCCCCCCCCCACAGACAGACAGACAGACAGGCAGATCGACCACAGACAGTCGGACAGACAGCCAGGTTACAGACCGACAGACTTGTTAGCCTGACTAACACACAGTCCGTCCAACATGACCAAGCGACAGTGAGATGTAAGGGGCTCAGGAGGTCGATCGGATGTCTCGCAATCAGAAGGATGCTGGTTCGATTCCCGGGCTCGTGCCTAACTATGTGTGTTGCGGTGTCCCTGAGCAAGACAGCTAACCCTAACTGCTCCTGACATGTTGATTGTTACCTTGCATGGTTGACACCGCCATCAGTGTATGAATGTGAGGTAATTGGAAAAAAAAGCTTTTTGAATAAAAGTGCTATGTAAATAGCAATCCATGTTACCATTATATGCAATATAACGCCAACATAGTAGTTATATACTTCTCCAACAATTCATAAATACACCACAACAAACTATTCCAAACGATCCACACCACAGCTTGGATTCCCAGAAAACAACCAAAATAGCAGGCTCCACTATTAAAATAATGTAGCTGCATTAAGTTTAATCTTGGAGATACTAATCTCTCACATAAATGCACTCCCACTAGCGACATAGGAGAGAGAGAGAGAAGAGAGAGAGAGAGAGAGAAGAGGCTGTGTGTGGCTGCAGGCGGTGGAGCTCAGATGGAGCTGTCTGGTACCGCCTAACCACTCACGGTGTTGGGAAGACCACCAGGAACAGACGCTGATATGGTCACATTAGCAGCACTGTTGTTGTTCTGCATGTGTGCTTTACACCGTGATGGGATTACATACTCCTTTATTTCCTTTTTCGTTTATTGCTGTTTATTGCTGTTTATTTCTGTATCTGCTACTCTCTTCTCCTCTCCTCTCATCCTCTCATTCTCATTCCCATCCTGTCATGCTCATCTTCGCTTCATCATCTCCTTCCATTTTCCTTCCTCTAATCCTTTCCTCTCCTCCTCTCATTCCTCTCCTCATCCTCTCCTCTCCAGTCTTCTTTCCTCTCCTCTCCTCTTCTCTGCTCTCGACTCCTCTCTTATCTCCTCTCCTCTCCTCTCCTTCCTTCCCTTCTCATTCTCATTCGAACAGTTATCTTTTCTACAATTCATAAATTCGCAATTCATAAGATTTCTTGAATTCGCTACAGTTCCCTCTTCCGCTCAGCTCTCAGTGTTCAATATTATGCTTGTAGCAGTCAGTGCCAACTCCAAGCCTCTTATTGATGTTACAGAGTCGCTGGGATTTGTAATTCCCCTTCTGGCTCAGACCATTACAGCTCCAACAGTTACCGCACAATAACATGACTCATGCTCCCACTGAACAATTCTACCGAACACAATCGCTGATCTTCGGAAAGTCATGAAGTCATAAATCCGGGGCACGGTAGCCGTCAAACATGTACTCATAATAACATTATCAAAAGCCACAAAAACATTGTGTTTTTATGTTTCTTCCAAGTGTTACGTGGGGAAGAAAAATTGTATTTACACCTTAAATGTCAATTTAAATGTCATGTTGTTGTTAGATGTTCACTCCTGAACAGAGGACGACTGATGGAAATGATAAGTACTGTAGCTGCTTTCACATTGCAGCAGAACTATCTGTGTTATTTGACAATGCCACTGAGACTTAAAAGAGGCTCTTAATCCCTGTTCAGGAAACCAACACACAAATGATGATGTTGACCTATGGGCTCCAACCAATGGGGTGGAACATCATTGATAAACTCAATCCCTGCTTGATAACTGCTGGAAACATTGCCTGTATCAGCCTGTATTATAGTCTTTACATAGTCTACCCCCCCCCCCCCCCCCCCCCACCCCCACGGACCAGACAGAAAGACCTACAGAGCGTTTGTCTGAAGCCAGCTGGGCTCTTACACAACCAGGACTTGTTAAAGGGAAGTCCTCCGGAGGTTCCGCCCACACAAGCAGTGTAAATAATCAGAATTTAGTTCCAGCCTGCTGCTCAGAATGCAAATAGATGCAGACGCAGATGCACATCCCGCGCTGCAGATGTGTGTGAACACTAAGCCTGGGGCAGAGTCCCAACTCAGGCCTTGTTAGACGCTAATGGCAATATACTGTATACTGTTGCTAATGAGATGAATATGTTATTTATTTATATTCATCAGCGACACACACACACACACACACACATGCATGTGCACATGTACACACACACACACACATACACACACACAGATTGTTTTTCTGTTTCTTTCTGGATAACACAGTCTAGATGTAGGAACAGTCAAAGTCTATGTTAAACCATTCTTTAATTATTTGTTTGTTGTTGAACCTTTTATAATCCTCTAGTTGAACCTTAGTCCTGCAGTTGAACCTTCTATAGTCCTGTAGTTAACTGTATATAGTCCTGTCGTTGAACCATATACAGTATAGTCCTGTAGTTGAACCATATACAGTATAGTCCTGTAGTTGAACCATATACAGTATAGTCCTGTAGTTGAACCATATACAAGTCCTTTGAAACCATTATACAGTATAGATCCCTGTAGTTAGAACCATATACAGTATAGTCCTTGTAGTTCTGAACCATATGGCAGTATAGGTCCGGTAGTTGAAACCTTCGATTAGTCCCGTGTAGTTGAACATATATAGTCCTGTAAGTTGACCGCTTCGATAGTCACTGTATGTTGCACCTGTAGTCCTGTAAGTTTGAACCTTAACGTCCAGTAGTTGAACCATAGTCCTGCTAGCTGAACCTGTAGTCCTGCATTTGAACCTTCTATAGGTCCTGTTAGGTTTAACCGTTCCATAGCCCTGTAGGTCTGAACCTTATATAAACTCCTCAAAGAAGGAAGTTTGGAAACGTTATTTTCGGGTCGAATTATTCCTCCCGCTTTAATAATACCTACATTGGTGATTGTATTTTAATATCGGTTGGAAGCCTGAATTAGTCACCTTTACAACGAGGCTACAACTTTGTAAGGATCATGGCATTCAAATGGAATGGGGAACCAACACAGCTAAACCGTGTGGGTAGCGGGCCCAAAAAAATGTGCCAAAATCGCCCTGCAATTATTCTTCTGTTGGTATCACTCTCGTTTTTGAGTTGCTTGGTGGGATTGGATGATTGCACATCACCCACAGTAATAAGGAAAAACACATATTGGCCATTTTTCACTTTATTCATTTTACACTGTCAGGGACCTCAGGTAGCGTGTGGAAGATCCATACGCAGTCACAACAGCTTGGCACCTCCTCCTCATGCTGGTCACTAGCCTGGTCACACTGCTCGCCACTGCTCCAGAATCTCATTCCGATATCTCACTGCAGTGAGATTGCCTTCAATGATGACAAGTTCTGTTTTGCCTGTGAGAGAGATACCGCCCCACACCATGACACTGCCCCCATTGAAAGGCTGTCACGCGATCTGTGGCAGGCAATCTGCATAGCGCTCTTTCCACGGCCGTCTCCATACTTTGATCCTGCCATCCAGCTTCCGCAGAACAGAACCTTGATTCATCACTGAACATGACGTTGCCCCACATTCTTAGGTTCCACTGTCGGTGCTGTCGAAACCCAGCGCAAACGGGCCTGACTGTGGAAGGGCAGTCAATGCAGGCTTCCTGGCAGCCTATATAAACACGAAGACCAGCATGTGCAGTCTGTTCCTCACCGTCTGATCAGAGATCTGTCTTGTGGTACCGTTGTGCAATCTTGCCTGTAATCTCTGGAAGAAAGCCTACGGTTCCTCAGTGAAGCAAGGGTGAGGAACCGGTTTCTTGGGGTGTTGTCTTGCCTGGGACGGCCACTTCGTGGTCTGTCTTTGACTCACCAGTCTCACGGACCTTGTCCTAAGTTTGGGGAAATCGGTACCAGGGCTGACACCAAATTAATGCTGCCACTCTGCGTACCGGAACACCAGCTTCCACTTGCCCTATTGACCTTATCCTGTAAGGGGACAAACGTGGCATGTTTATGCTTGGAGCACAAAACAAACTCAACAAAGTTGCAGGACCCATGCACACAAGTGCTGTCAATTAGTGGCCAATCAGGTGCCAGTCACACACCTGTGACTGGCATACACCTGCCAGCACTTGAAGCTCAAAACGAGAGTGATATACCACAGAAGAATTATTGCGGGGATTTGGCAGCATTTTTTGGGCCGCTACCCACACGGTTAGCTGTGTTGTTCATTCCATGAATGCATGATCCATGATCCATGATCCATGATGAAGTTGTACCTCGTTGTAAAGGTGACTAATCAGGCTTTCCAACGATATAAAATACAATACCAATTGGTATTATTAAAGGGGGAGGAATAACTCGACCGAAATAACGTTTCCAAACTTTTTTGAGAGTTTAGTTTTGTAGTTGAACCTTGTTTAGTCCTGTAGTTGAAACTTATATAGTTTCTGTAGTTGAACCTTGTTATAGTCCTGTCTTGAAATGAGTAAGAGTGAGAAAATGTGACCGTCATCCTTGGATGACACTAAATGCCCTCCCCCTGCCTCCCTCTGCCCTGCCCCCTGGCGTTCCTCGTGGATGGTGCGTACAAGCCAGGCGGTCCCCAAAACTTGATTTCCTGGTGAGGGCCACATAGCTTTTCCCTTCTCTGATGGGGGCCGTAACAGGGGTCGGGGGGCGGTGCTTACACGCTGATGAATCCTCCATCTACCCAATGGCCTTGTGCCGAGGGGGGGGGGGGGGGGGTTGCTGAACGCTGCGATCCGCAATCCCTACCATATGGCCCCGGCCCGCGCTTTCAGCACCCGTCACTGCGTCCGGCTAGCTGCTACTGAATGCGTGCGGCATGCTGGTGGGAATTGAGAAGTGGGTATACGCCGCATACCCGCGTATACCCTGGACTACACCACTGCTCTAGGATTCGCGTGGCCAGACTGAAGAAGAAAAAAAAATAATAATAATCATAATGCGTCTCTGGTATTGTTCAGGGGCGGGCCAAATGTGGAGGCGGGCCGTATCAGGCCCGCGGGCCGTAGTTTGGGGGCCCCTGTCGTACAGTGATGTCATGGCTCAGTGTGCAGGCATTTATCAGATACAGTTCAGGGCAGGGTCATCCAGACCAATTAAGCATGACAAAATGAATAGGCCGGGTTCAGTCACTGCACTTTCAAGGCAAACGCAAAAATCAATCTATAGTCACACAGCCATATCTGCTGTGAAATAATAAGCCTATCTGTGAGGCCGATTTCAAAATTTGTAATGCTTTCCGGACACCCTCCATCCGGAATTTATATAATTAGCCAATTCATCTCTGCATCTACATTTCCTATGCAAACGTATTAATCTTCTCTGTAGATACGCTTTGGGGGACTCTTATTTTGATCGCGATATATGGTACAGGGGCAGACCAATAGCCCTCTGGACGTCTTCATTGATTTACACAGTGGGTGGGTTCCCTCAGCCAGCCTCTCTAGAGTGTGAAGCAAGGCCAGATGTGAACCTAACATGGAGAAAGACCTTCGCATTGGGGGTTCACAGCAACCAATCAGGTGACGCCAATAGCATGCACGTGATATCATTAGTAGTTTGTACAAGAGCCCGATTTGATTCATTCCTCAGAGTTGTAAGTGCAGGGACTTTCACAGTAAAGGTACCAGGGCTAATGGACCACACTGAGACACCATTTCAGGATGACGAATTAGTCAACTAATGTCTCTATATAGACTATATTATGACTTTGTGACCATTAAGGTCACAAAGTCATTCTTTGACTCAACGTCATCATCATGTGATCATTTTTCCTGGTACAGACCATGACTACCAGAAAAAGAGATTAGCTGGGCTAGGGAGCCACATTAATTATGTAGATTACTCCATATTTTACTCATGCAAATAGATTTGTTTTTAAAGGACCCCACCACCAGGTGTGATGTTGAGGAGACAATATATTATAAAACTACCCTGTGATGTCACATGTGGGAGTGTCCACCCTGTATGATGGAAAGATCATCCTACCAGTTGGTACAGTCCAAAGGTAGGCCAGTAGGTTTAACACCAGGTGGTGGGGTTTACTTTATTTAGGCCTATTTCTACTTTCTACGTTGCATAACAAAAAACTGTAAAAATATATAAATAAGAAAATCGCAATCAAACACTCTCTCATTGCTCCTCTCGCTGAGGTGCTCATTAACACTAATTAATCCTAATTATCGCTTCTATTCTGAGCAGCTCGCGGCAAAACACCCAATCACACATCTCCATCCCATGCTTCATCATGTGCTCGTCCCCGGAGTTCTCTGGAAACACTCCATATCCAGGAAGGTAGCCGTGCTCCCCGGGTTCCGTCATGCTGACCTTGAAGATCGGAGACCAGGCACAGACCCCGGTTGCCAGGACAACCCTGTGATAAAAACTAGGACAATGTTGACAAGGGGGCGGGGGGCCGAGGTTTCTTCTTCTGTTGTTCCGGAGCAGATAGTTGGTCAAGGTGGTCTTCAAGGTGGGCCCTACATCCAGCTCCCCCTGGGGAGGGTATGGTAGCGGGGGGAGGGGGGTGGGAGAGCAGGTGCAGATGAGAAGGACATATTGTAGTATCTTCTATCTGGGGCTGCAGGGGTGTACTGGGAAAAGGTTACGCTCCACAAAAGCTGGACCAGTTACGAGAGCAGAGAGAGAAAGAGAGAGTGTGTGTGTGTGTGTGTGTGCGTGCGAACAGTCCAAATGACGAGAAAGTTAACAATGTAGACGGAGAGGACAGAAGCAGAAGATAGTGTTGCCACTGAGCTCCTGCAGGGTTCAACCGCCAATGTCCTGCAACTCCCACATCGTCACTTATCTGAAATCCCTTCGAGTCGTGGATGTCATTTTTCATTTATACATTTTTATAAACATTTTTATACGCAGTGGATATTTAAGAAAGGGCAGGGATGATGATAATGATGAGACAGGCTATGAAGTGACAAGGTTCATTATCGATGATATGTGAGAGAGACAGCGAGAGAGAGAGACAGAGACGGAGACAGAGAGAGTCTCAAATTGCTGACATGAACCTTTGGCGGAGACCTTTATGTCACGAGTGGAGATGAGAGAAGACCCGACGTGCTGTCATACTGCTCACACTCAGCGTCACTGCCGTGTGTGTGTGTCTGTGTCTGTGTGTGTGTGTGTGTGTGTGTGTGTGTGTGTGTGTGTCTGTGTCTGTGTGTGTCCAGGACAGACTGTGTGACAAGTACATAATTAATGAGCGTAGCGGAAGACGAACGACGATGAAACTCCCCGGTTTTCTGGGGAAAATCGTTTGCAGCGGCGGAGAGGAGATGGTGTGTGTGTGTGTTTGTGTGTGTGCGTGTGTGTCTCAATATGCATGTGTTGACTCCCCGAACACCGGAGTGTAACCACGGTGACCTGACCCCACCTCGGGGCTTCCATCCTTCTAGTGTTAATAGAGGTCACGACCCCAAGCAGGGGCGAGGCTCTTAATGTCTCAACGGATCTCCCTCCCCATGCATCACTCTCCATTTCAATCCCTCGCTCCACCCCTCTACTCTGTCTGTCTGTCTAGTCTTTCATTCTTAGACTTTCTCTCACTCTATCTCCATCTCTCTATCTCCGTCTCTCTACCTCCATCTCTCTGTGTCTCCATCTCTCTTTATCTCCATCTCTCTACCTCCATCTCTCTGTATCTCCATCTCTCTTTATCTCCATCTCTCTCTATCTCCATCTCTCTCTTTGTAAGTCCATCCACGCCAGTGGAGTAAATGTATGCGTGCCATTGATCTGTATGTCAGACATCATTTCAGGTCTTGGCGCCAGTCAATTCACTCTTGACAACCGAATCTCGTGAGGGACGAGGTTGATGTTGTCCCTGTCAATTCCTCCCTGCCGGTCATAGGAGGTTCTGTGCAGCGGTGAGAATTGTTATGGTGGTGGCAGCAGGACAGTGTAGTGGTGTAGTGGTTATCATGTTTGGATTCTGTAGCAATGCTGCTGCTGCTGCTACACGCTACGCTAACTTGGCTTCTTTAGGACTCTCCAACAGCAGGACCCAGGCAGGATGGGGAATAATCTGGTTGCTTGCAGATATTGTGGACATTTCTGGAAATGAAATGGCAGAGCAGGCTAGCGCTCTCCCTGAGTGTGTGGGTGTGTGTGTGTGGTGATGGCTGGTTTATCCTGTGGGCCTGATTATTCATTATGCACCACAGTTGTGCAGCCCCACCCAGCCCCCACGAATAATAAGGTGAGGCTGTTTAAACCAGCCACCAAATACTCACACTCCACAGACACCCAGTTGAAATATTCCGGTCTCACGTCTACAGCTCAACCCAGAGGTCACCAGGCATCCTAGCAGGATGACCCTGAATCCTTATTAATATCTTATATGTGAATTCGTGTTTTTATGTGTGTGTGTATGTGTGTGTGTGTGTGTGGTGTGTGTGTTTGTGTGTGTGTACTCCTGTGTGTGTGGTGTGTCCCCAGACCCAGCAGTCGTGGGTGGGTGATTGTTGAGGCTGGTTCTATTCATGTATATTTATTACCCTAACCTCCATCTCCACATGTGTTCTCTCTCCACAGTGTGGCTGTGGGCAGGGCTTGAATGTGGAGGCAGAGCTGAGGCAACAGCACCAAAGCCTGGTGGTGGTAAGTCTCTCTCTCTCTCTCTCTCTCTCTCTCTCCCCCTTGCTCCCTCTCTCTCTCTCTCTCTCTCTCTCTCTGTCTCTCTCCCTTGCTCTCGGTCTCTCTCTCTCTCTCTCTCTCTTGCTACCTTGCTCTCTCTCTTTGTCTCTCTCCCTTGCTCTCTGTCTCTCTGTCTCTCTCGGTCTCTCTCTCTCTCTCTCTCTCTGTCTCTCTCTCGTTTAGTTTCAGGCTAGGTCCTGAGAACCAAGAGACCTGGTCTGACTATAAATTGTTAGATTGTGGGAAGCCTAAGTCACCCCCACCCCCCAATCACACACACCATTCCTGAATCTTAATATCTCTGTGATCCTGCTCTGTCTGCTAATCCTGTATACATTGTATACAGTCAGTTGGATAGATCCACGAATGCATCAATTCAAGGAAGGATGGATGGATTGAGTTATTTAGAGATGAAATGATGGATGGATGAGTAGACGGATGAACTGATGGATAGATAGATGGATGGCTGGATTAGTACTGGCTCAATGGATGGATGGATGGATAGGCAGACATAGATGGGTAGTAGTAGCTCAGGATGTAAGAGCGGTTGTCTGGCAACAGGAAGGTTGCTGGTTCGACCCCCGGGCTCCCTCTCCTAGCTAAGTGTCGAGGTGTCCCTGAGCAAGACGCCACCTAACCCCTAACTGCTCCTGACGTGTTGGTTGTTACCTTGCATGGTTGACACCGCCGTCGGTGTATGAATGGTTGAATGTGAGGCAACTGTAAAGCGCTTTGGATAAAAGCCCTATTGTCTTTCACACTTGAGAGATGTCACTTGAGTCGCACAAAGAATTGTTAAGTCTGAGATAAATGTTCTCAATCTTCAGACAATAGAATGGAAAAGGATCATGCCGCGTCATGCCGCCATGAAACCGTGCACGAGGTCTCGCACGCAAGTCGACGCCTCGCTGCACCAGATTAAATTAGCATACGCGTGTGTGTGTGGATGTGTGTGCCTGTGTGTGTGCGCGTGTGTGCATTTGCGTCATATAAGCTCAGCACACTGAACTGTGATCATAGTTAGCATTCTAATAACCCCAGGGAATGCAGATTAATTTGCAGGAAGACTTATTTTTGCGAACTAATATTCGTAGCTGATCAAGTGTGATGAGTTAGCGATGACATATACCATAGACAGAAACTGTCTCTCGGTCAGCCATCCGTCTTGAACATAACGCGTATATTTCACTGAGCAAACAGGACCACGACCTCGGTTAAACACACCATGCACCTCACCATACACTCATTAAGTTAATGCTCTGGTGCTTGACAGATGGGCCGAATTATGCGTCAGTGTCTTGAAATGCATTTTCCTTTTTTTTCACTCCCCTCACACACACAAAATGAGAATTAATTCTTTAATTTGTGACTCAGAACTATTATATCAGCATGTTTCCACCCCCCCCCCCCCCCCCCCCCCCCCCCCCTTAGCACATAATGGCTGGGAGCTGTCGACACACACATGGCGTATATACGGTGCACACACAAAGGCATAAACCATCCGTGACAGCTGTGCTGAGTGCTGAGGGGCCCGGGCAATTCATTGTGGGCGGAGCAGCAGCGAGTTGGCTTGTTGCTGATGTCCTACAGCAACGCAGCCGAGCACTGAACAATGCTCAAAGCTAGCGTCATCTATGTGCGTGTATGTGTGTGTGTGTGTGTGTGTGTGTGTGTGTGTGTGTGTTTAGACATGCCATATGTGTTTTGTGAGTGTGCGTGTGTGTATTTGTGTGTCCATGTTTAGATATACACGTGCATCCATGTGTATGTGATTATCAGTGTGTGTGTGTGTGTGTGTGTGTGTGTGTATTGTGTGTCCATGTTTAGATATACACGTGCATCCATGTGTATGTGATTATCATTGTGTTTTGTGAGTGTGTGTGTGTGTATTTGTGTGTCCATGTTTAGATATACACGTGCATCCATGCGTATGTGATTATCAGTGTGTGTGTTTGTCATTGTATGAGGACTCATGTGCATGTACATGTTTTGTAAGTGTGTGTATACTGTATGTGTGTCACATATAAATGTGTGCATGCATGTGTATGTTAACATCAGTGTGTGTTTGTGTGTGCGTATGCATGTATGTGTGTGTGTGTGTCTGTGTGTGTGTGTGTGTGTGTGCGTGTGTGTGCCTTAGCCTCTGAGAAGCTTGCAGTTCCTCATATTAAGCTGACAGGCTCTGATCACATGACCTGACAGGGCTGTGATCACGTGACCACATGTCATGGCTGTGTCCTAAACTACCACTCACAGGCTGCTGTCGCTACCGCTAATGCTGCTAGTACAAACACGTACAATATTGTGCTGCTTGACTTTGTACTTCCACTTGGCTACATTTTCTCACACCTGTATGCACTGGTTATTAGTTGTACTAAAACTGTTTCCCAAACTCCCTATCGGGCCTGGCAATAAAAAACAATCTCACCCTATTTATTATACATGGCCTGTTGCCGGCTGGTTCCCAGACAATTAGGGAAAAACCAAATGGCTGATGACATGCCTTATTTGTTTTATTTATTTTATTTATTTACTTTGTTTATTTCACAGGGATAGTGGATTAGCGCTGTCAAGCGATGACATTTTTTTAATCTAATGAATGACTTGTTTTGCAATTAATTAATCTAATTAATCGCCTCTGTTAACCTGTCCTCTACCACCGAGTATTGGCCTGCAGTCCATTGCATTTAGAGGATTCAATTATAACAGAGTCTTACTTTTGTAAAACAGTGTAATGAATGGCCATTTGCGGATGAGGGGGGATTATGATAAGTATGTGTGTCTTGTGTGCATTTGGAGCGTTCTTTATAACATCTAACATGTTTTGGAGATGTTGGTTTTTGAGGTTATTTCCCTGTCAATCACTAAAAGTAGTCTATCACTCTTCTGGGGAAAGTTAGTATCCAAAACTGTTGCAATACATCTGCATACTGTAATGCTCAAAAGTATCAAAAATATGTATTTTTCCCGGAAAATCCGACCCAGTTCTTATATAAGGCTGTTCTACACAACAGAAAGCGTTGGGGAAGGTCTCATTTTTTAAGTGAAATGACATCATGTTCACATATTGCCATTTATAGTGATTTCTGCCTGTACCAATGCTATAGAGCGCCATTAATCTGTGTCATTTTTTTTGTTATTCTTTCTGTAATTTATATAGAGTGTATACAGTATACATAGCATACATATAATCCAACAGAGATAGAAACAAGCTAACTTTCATCTGTTGCCCCCGGGCGGGGAATGCTTGTTTTCACGTGTGTAGTCCATTAAAGGGTTAATGCATATCTAGACCATTAATGCATGTGTAGTCCATTAATGCATGTGTAGTCCATTAATGCATGTGTAGACCATTAATGCATGTGTAGTCCATTAATGCATGTGTAGACCATTAATGCATGTGTAGTCCATTAATGCATGTCGACAAATGTACTTATTGTAAGTCGCTTCGGACAAAAACGTCAATTGCCAAATGCCCTACATGCAAATGTGAAATGTATTCCATGAGTGCATGTGTAGTCCAGTAGTGCATGTGGAGAAAGTGCATGTATTTGCATACTTTTTATGCATTCACACATGTATAGCAACCTTTCATGTACAGTCATGCTTCCCAGTAGTACGTGTCGACTTCCCACTACAAGAGAGATAAAAATAAAAATCACTGGGTCATTCATTACTGCGACGGCGCGTGGCTTGCCTGCGCTGCGGATATAATTTGACGAGCTCCAACTTTGGCGAAGGACTCCGTTGCGGCATTAGCATGCGGATCGCTGTGTCCGCCCACGCCACCTGTCAGCACGCCCGCATGGCGTCTCCTCAGCACCACGCGCTCTGGCTGTCATCCACAGTCATCTCCACCGCTATCTGAGGATTAGGAGTTCACGCGGTGAAAATGTGCGCTGCTGAGCCTTCCCTCCCTCTCCTTATCTCCCCTGTTCTCTCCCCCGTTCTCTTCCCCGTTATCTCCCCCGTTCTCTCCCCCGTTCTCACCCTCTCCTTCTCTCCCCCGTTCTCTCCCCTGATCTCTCCCCTGCTCTCTCCCCCGTTCTCAACCACTCCTTCTCTCCCCTGTTCTCTCCCCCTTTTCTCTCCCCCGTTCTCTCCTCCGGTTCCCTCCCCCATTCTCTCCCCCGTTCTCTCCCTCTCACACTCTCCCCTGTTCTTTCCCCCGTTCTCTCCCCTTTCTCTCCCCATTCTCTTCCCCCTTCTCTTCCCCCTTCTCTCCCCCGTTCTCTCCCCCCTTCTCTCCCCCGTTCTCTCCCCCATTCTCCCCCTGTTCTCTCCCCATTCTCTCCTCATTCTCTCCCCCGTTCTCTCCCCTGTTCTCTCCCCCGTTCTCTCCCTCTCACTCTCTCCCCGTTCTCTTCCCCGTTCTCTCCCCATTCTCTCCCCCGTTCTCTCCCTCTCACCCTCTCCCCCCTTCTCTCCCCCGTTCTCTCCCCCCTTCTCCCCCCCGTTCTCTCCCCATTCTCTCCCCATTCTCTCCCCAGTTATCTCCCCCATTCTCTCCCCCATTATCTCCCCAGTTCTCTCCCCGATTCTCCCCCCCTCCTCTCGTTTTCCCCACAATCTTCCCACCAAGTTGCAGTCCATCCTTTGTATTATTTAGCCCATCTGTTTACCTGCACCTCCCCTTCCTGTCACTGTGTTTCCTGGACTCCGCCCCTCCGTTAATGTGTCACCTGACCTCATTTGCTTGGAGGAGGCTTATGTTGTGTGTGTACATTTGTGTGTGTGTGTACATTTGTGCATTTGTGTGTGTGTTCATTTGTGCATTTGTGTGTGTGTTCATTTGGGTGTGTATCGTGGTGGGGCGGTTTGCGAGTTCCTGTGGCCCCTAGAGCTATGTCGGCTCGAGTGTAGTACTCCTGGTAGGGTCACCCATGTCGAACAGGTCAAAGGGTAGCGGTCAGACTAGGAGTGATCCCCTGGTCCTCCGGGTTGGGGGTTGGCCGTGGGGTCAACTACCCCATCCTTTAAACAAAGGCCCTTGTTACTGAAACTGCAACAAGTGGTTTACGTAATGTGAACTTGTGTTGTGTGTGTGTGCTGGTGTCTGTGAATTCCTGCGTGTGTTTCGAGAGTTCGGCAATACCGATATTGCCAATATTATCTATATTGATACAGCGAAATGCATAATACTACAATAAATTCACTACGACAAGAATAAGAGCCCTCATGTTTCATCGCCAGGAGGGCCCCCATGAGCGTGGGATCAATGTGGGATAAATCCATAGCAGGTAAGGGACCCTCTTGCTGGCCCTGCGCCCGCAAGACACGGCCGCGGATAACAGCATTAGCGGTCCATACCATTGTCCTCAATGCAATTACACGTGCTTCCGTGTCACCTGAAATGAAGCTAATAGAGGAACGAGGTTACCGTACAGAGGGAAGAATGTAAGGCTGAAGGAAGGGTGAGGGTTTGGCTGTGAGGAGGATCTGAGATGGATGCTGCTCCGTCTTATTCTGTTAGCCTCAGTGGGCTCCCGTCTCCTCCAGGGGATAGAAAGCAGCGAGGGGGAGAAGAGGGAGGTAGAGAAGAGCCAGATGCGGTGGGAGGAGGAGAGGAAGGGACACACGAAGAGAGAAGGAGAGGGGAGGTGAGGGGAGGTGAGGGTAGGAGACACAGGGAGTAGAGGAGAGGAGACGGCAGAGGGAGGAGACAAGGAGAGGAGAGGAGGACGAGAGACGAAGAGAGGCGATGAGAGGGGAGGAGAGGAAGAGACAAGAGGGGGGAGGAGAGGTGAGGAGAGGAGGGGAGGAGGGTAGGAGAGGAGGGTAGGAGAGGAGGAGAGGAGAGGAGAGGAGAATTAGTCTTGACACTGTTGATTGACCACTGACCAATTACCATGCTGAAACAGAGCGATATAACCGTGTTTCTGTGTTGAATTATTCATGTCACCACTGGCTGCAGTTCATAAGCTAGTTGTGTCTCCCCTTTCTCCACTCGACTCCAGAACGATTCTGCTGTCCAGAATCACCTTCCTTACTTTTGACCGTTTGATACTTTGCAGTGTAGTGGGATTAATGCCCAGCATCCTAATATTCTCTTTTTTCCTTTGTTTTCCATGCGTCCCCTTAGTGGCTGTACTTTGTAAATCCACGTATTGTACAAGGGTATACTGTATATGCGTTTTATTCGTAGGGCGATGATTGGTTCTGACACGACTCCTTTGTCCCGACGTTATTGAGTTCTCAAAGTTGTCATGGGGGGGTAAAAAAAACCACCTAAGAAAAGCTGTCAAATGCCGAAAATCTTTTCCTTTTCGGGATAACTGAAGCCTCAGCACAGTGCAATCACAGCCAGGGAATACTGTAAACTAGGACAGCGGATATATAGACACGGATACACATCACGGATACATATACATCTGCGTTGCAAGAGGAATAAATGCGATATTTTCCCCCGCACGACGGCAACAATGCACCTCGTCTCGACCGTTGTTGCTCTGTGCCAAACGACTGCCGTGCCGCTTCACTTCCTGCCTCTTGATGTTCTTAGCAGGTCCCTGTGGAAATCTACCCGGCAACAGTCTCTCTCTCTCTCTCTCTCGCTCTCTCTCTCTCAAGCAACTGAAAGAACCCTTTGCTCAGCGTGTCGAGGGCGAGCCTTGTCGCGCTGCTCGTGAGCCCGCCGGTCGGAGAGGAGCTGCTAGAGTCTCAGGTGTGTGGAGGTTGTAGCAGCGTGTTTATGTGGGACCAGGTGGGCTTTAAGTCTGGAAAAACAACATGGAGGAAGCTGTGGACTAGGCTTGCTTCACCCCCCCCCCCCCCCCCCCCCCGAGATAAACAAAGAGACAACATGTTCATAAACAAAGAGACAACACGTTATCTCATGTCGCTTTATAGTTGAACTGTGGCAGCCAATCAAACTTAAAGTTGCCCAATCACAAAGTCTTTAGACATTGTCATGAATGCGAGATGGGTCTCGTAGGTCGCCAGGCAGCCAATCACAGGTTGTCTCCACAGCTCCCCCGGAGACGTGTGATTGGCTGGCTGCTGCCTTGTGATGTTCCCGCCTGATCTCTGCGTGAGCTATGTTTGGCTGTGAATGTGCCATGCTATGTTTACCCCGCGTTCAAAAATCACATTGCTCATAAGATCCCAAACGTGTGAGCGATGTTGTGTGAGCGTGAGATATGAAGTTGGCAGCAAGATATTTTAGACGGTGAAAAGAGAAGGGACATTTCAGGCCAAAGCATGACTTGTCAGACACGCTAGTGGGTTTAAAATAACTGCTCAGTAAGGCAGGATAGCGGCGGGTCCTCAGCCACAGTAGCAGGGTCAATAGAACTTTATTAGAACAATACCGTTGTATTGGACCAGTTATCAGCAGAGCTAATGGTTTGGCCTTGGGTCGAAGCTAGTTTTAGGTTCAGGTTAGGTTCTGGTTAGCCTCTAGTTAGGCGGGTTAAAGCGTTTAGCTGGGGTATGATGAGGTGAGAGATGGTTAGGTTCTAGTTCTAGTAGTATCTGGGGTGAAGTGAGAGAGGTTTAGGTTGTGGTTAGGCGAGTTAAAGGGTTTAGCTTGGGTTAAGGTGGGTTTAGGTGTGTTGGTTACGTTGTGGTTAGGGGCGTTTTAAGGGTTTATCTGTGGTATGACGAGGTGAGAGAGGGTTGGCTGGTGGTAAGGTGAGTTAAAGGGTTTAGCTTGGCTTAAGGTGGGTTTAGGTGTGCTGGGTTTAGATGTGGCTAAGGCTGTACTGCTGGTCTAGCTTTGTAAAGCCTTCTATAAGTGTGTCTCTCTGTCTGGGCCCTCTAATACCAGCAACGAGAGAGAGAGAGAGAGAGATAGACAGAATGGAGAGACAGGGAGAAAGCAAGTGGGTTTAAGGTTTGAAACCCTGCAGGAAGACTGGATTCTGATATAAAGAGGAATATCTGGCAACAGCACAGAAATAAACACAAACAAGTAACTATACGTACACACACACACACACACACACGTTCACACATGCACACACCCGCACACACGCGCGCGCACACACACACACACAGAGTAGTGATCGCGTGACAGACTGAACGCTTTAGTACGAGCCTGGGGTCTTAGGGAAGAGAATAGGATGGCGAACAGCTCAGCATAGCAGCGAGATGAGAAACGCACACATGCCAGGATGTTATGAACTCTACCCTCACACAGCAGGAGCCGTGAATAAAGCGTATTTAGTATTCAATAGCTGAATGCTCGAAAACCGGCTCTCTTCTTATCTCCTTCAACAAATGTGCTCTTTGTAAGTCGCTCTGGATAAAAGCGTCTGCCAAATGCCCTAAATGTAAATGTAAATGAATGGGATGGTGTACACTACACCGGCATCCAAACTAAAGTCACCTTTACGCCTGGGAACCACCATTAGTTAGTTTAACAGCCATTAGGGACACAGCGTGTGGTCAGATTTGTAACTTTAGTTGTTGTGTGTTGTTAAATGACCTACACAGACTGAGGAGGAGAAGGCTGCGCGGTACAGTGGGCTACACGTCGTATAAATATAAAATCTCTGTGACAGGACTCGTCAGCTGAAAACGAAGTGCTGGCTTTGATGAGGGAAGCATGAATAATTCAGCCTGTAAGGAGACGTGCAGCAAGGCTCCGTCCAGCTGCCTCGCCTAATCCATCACACATCAGCGTTGTAACAGTGGCCACACACTGGAGCCATGTTCCCCCTGCACCCCGTAGAAGGCAGGATCCCTCCACTCCCATCCTCCTCCTCCTCCTCCTCCTCCCCCTCCTCCTCTTCCTCCTCCTCCTCCTCCCTGTTAGGTTTGATGCAACTCCACTGTGTGTGTGTGTTGTGTGTGTGTGTGTGTGTGTGTACGTGCATGCATGTTCATGGCTGTGTGTATGTGTGTTTGGTTTGTGTGTGTGTGTGTGTACGTGCATGCATGTTCATGACTCTGTGTGTGTGTGTGTGTGTGTGTGTATGCGTGTGTGTGTGTGTGTGTGTGTGTGTGTGTTTGTGCATGCGTGTGTGTGTGTGCGTGCGAGCGCGCGTGCATGTGTGCGTGCATGCGTGCGAGCTTGCGTGCGTGTGTGCGGCGAGCGTGCGTGTGTTTGTGTGTGTGTGTGTGTGCTGGGTGCCGTGCTCTCAGGCCGGTCCATCCATCAACCCAGCCCTGTGTCTGCTCTATAAGGTAACTAACGTTGGTTACGACAGCACTTTAATGGACAAAAACTCCCTCCATTAATCACTGCTCAGGGACCGGATGTAACACCTGTGTGTGTGTGTGTGTGTGTGTGTGTGTGTGTGTGTGTGTGTGTGTGTGTGTGTGTGTGTGTGTGTGTGTGTGTGTGTGTGTGTGTGTGTGTGTGTGTGTGTGTGTGTGTCGATGACGGTGTGTGTTTGTGTGTGTGTGTGTGTGTCGATGACGGTGTGTGTGTGTGTGTGTGTGTGTGTGTGTGTGTGTGTGTGCAGGGTTTTGAATCGGCTAATTCGGTTAATTCGGTGGTTAATTCATCTATTGTTGTTCTTCTTGTGGTGGCGGGTTAGTCTATTGTCATTTTTTCATTTTCTTAATTTGTTTGACAATAATCGTGATTTCATGACCTTTGTAATGATTCAGTATTTGGTGCCAGGCTACTCTTGTGACACCTTTTCGAATTGGCACTTTTGGCAACCTGTGCATCCCCAATTTAAATGGGCCAAGGTGTGCCAGACACTCCTTCAAATGGTTTTCACTGGGTTGTCAGATATTCGATGATCAATTTTGTTTTTTTAAGCTTAGATATAAAAACGATATGGGATGGGGAAGGGGTGGGGGAAACTGGCAGACCGGTGGTGAATTTTAATATGTCTTGCAGCCCACTTACATCAGAATACCACGGCATATCAATGTCATTCAGATGAATGGCTCATATGCCAGTGGTATTCTGATCTATACATAAAAGAAGAAATAACACTGCATAACCCTTGTTAACTGAGATCAAACTATTTTTCGATTCCCTTGTTTGTCATTTATTAAAGCGAATCATATTTCCAAACAATTGGCTCTCAGATATTGTGCGCATGGCAACATAATTGGAATCCAAATTGAATATAATCTGATAATCGAATCAGAATCCCATTGATTTCCGAGTATTTTTCCACACGAGGTCGCTCACCTGGTTCTTCGCTGTCACTACAAAACACAACTAAATGAAATTATGATCATGTTTGTGTTTCCGTTGAGATGTTTGTGTCCCGGTAGATATAACGATGGATATAACAAGACTTCGTGGGCAGGACAGCTCCGGTGTGAGTGTGACACACAAAGACTGTATAAGATACAGGCTGAACACTGACTCTCTCATTGGTGCTATAGCTAACTATCCTGGACTTTTGTTTTGTGCACCAATATGCGATTTCTCCTCAAAGGCTGAGGTGGGGTGACCTTCACTCACAAGCACACCTTCACACACACACACACACACACACACACAAGCACACACACACACACACGAGAACACCTACACACACACACATACAGTATGCACGCCTACACTCACATCTTCACCCACACACATACACACACACCTCCACACCTACACACACACACACACACACACACACACACACACACACGCATGCATGCCTACACACACACACACATACACAAACAGGAGCCTGCACGTACACACAGCTCCGCCCACCAGTCAACCCATCCAGAAATGAAAGCACTTTTGCTTGATTTCTGCTGGGACCTTTCCTGGCCGAGGCGCGAGTGGAACAATCGATGAGAATCTCATCACATAGCAATGAAGTGAAGAGAAGGGCTCAGGCTCGTCCGATGTTCGCCGGTGATATGAATAAACACCGACATTATACACATCCCCAGCATAGCGGTTAGACCCCACGTACGGCTGGTCAGATCATGGCTTCTGTTCTGGAAGCTGTGTTTTGCCCTCAACTGTAAATACTCCATAGGTTACACAAACGTAACAATGGGTAATAACTACAAATAAATACATGTTAAAAAGTAAATAAATGTTCTCTGAGCTGATCATTACATATACGTACGCAGAGGTGAATCTATTTTGTGCCGCAACGATCCGTCGTGAATTATTTCATTGGTCGATCAGTTACATGAATTGATTGATTATGTTTGTCATTTATCAAGTAAAAATCTTCGTTTACAGTGCATAGCTTCAAAAATACAAATATGTGCTTATTTTATTATTATTATTATTTAAATAGTTGTTTGTCGCAGCCCTAGCGGCATAATGGTGGCTAACACACAGTGATTTAGGTTAATCTGAGAATTGGTTTTTGTAGAAACCTTGTAGACTCTGTAAAAACACACACACACACATAGCTCAACACTATGGCATACAACTCAATGAAACAAAGGAGAAAAACATATTCTTTTGTAAAATCTTCCTCTCGTCCTCGTCTGAGCCGATCTTCAGACAGAAGGTTTAATCCTTGAGTGCAGCCCCCTGCTGATTGGCGACACGACGAGTCAGTCGAGGAGCCGGAGTTCACAAAAGAGAGAAAATTGGTGTAATGTCGAGAAAACTGTGAGTCTGACAAAGACTCACAGACAAACTCCACAGGGGGTTCGACAGAAAAGGCAGTTTTTCTGAGAGCGTCTGAGTAAGAGAATTTGTATGAAAGAGAGTGTGTACTCGTGTCTTTGAGTATTTTCTTCTTGTTTTTATTTTCTGTTGTTACGAGCGAGCGGCAAGGTTATCTCCTGTAGAAAGAGGCCGCGGGTAAAACATTGAAGGGCCATTAACGACCGGGATTTTGTGTTCCTCCTGAGAGACAGGCGGAAAACACAACCTTTCAGTCCTGGAGTGCAGGACTACATCTAACTCTCCTAATAACTTTTTATGGGAAAAGGCTTTACTTTGAACATTTTGAAACTTCACCTCCTCCACAGAAGCTTGCGATGATAATAAATAAGAAACTGCAGGACATGTTTTCGATGTTTTAATTTTAAGAGTCATCCTCACACAAGGCTTAACGTAGGAACACAGTTATGAGTTATTCATCCAATCTATTGATCCATTTAAGTCGAAGTATTTTTTTTGTAAGATACAGATTAAAGTGATAGAAATCGAACTTTTATGCACGGCAAAATATAGCTCTGTATTGAATCTTCAGTTAGCATTCTCAGTGACTGCGTGGACCGTACCAAGTGGTAAGCATATAGGGGTGATCTGGATGGACACTTCCACATGTGATGTCACAAAGTGCTACATTTTGAAATCGCTTGTCATGGCTCGTTAAATCTGCACCTGATTGAATAATACGCGGGGTGTTGAAGTGGCTTGTCAGAGGGAGAGAATCAGGAATAGATGATTGTGCTGCTGGAACTCATTAGCATAGCTTAGTCATATCATTTAGATCAGGGAGTTCTATCCCAGCACTACAGATGGCAGCTGCTATTTGAGATATTGAGTAGGTTAACGAATGACGAATGTGGTCTCTCGCAACTCTACTCTCGACCTGCAGTCACAGAGGTGTGTGAATGGTATTTCACCAACAAATGTCATAGGTTCTTAGAGGTTACATTCATATACAAACCTGGAAATTACATTAACACAATTAGCAAGCTTTCTCAATCCCTCCAAACTCAAAATTGTAATAGCAACAAACATGACGGAGATTGAATTCAACAGAAAGTAACCACGTTATGTCCGTAAAATAGCTTCACGGCCAAAGTATTGATAAGGTCGTCATGGCCCCCTGGATCAGAGTGTGTGACTGATTCAAGGCAGCATCACTGAATTGATGCAGAGCCTCTCCCCTTCTTTCCTCCCCTCCTCTCCTTTCCTCTCCTCTCCCCCTGTGCCCTCCTCTCCTCTTCTCTCCTCTCCTCTCATCTCCCCTCCTTTCTTCTCCCCTCCCCTCTTCTCCTCCCATCCTCTCCCCTTCTCCCCTCTCCTCTCATCCTCCCCCCTCCCCCCTGTCTCTCCTCTCCCATTCTCTCCTCTCCTTTTCCCTTCTGTCTTCTCCCCAGGTTGTGATATGTAGTCTGTGTGGGAATTCATTTTGCAGTTATGTCTCCTAGGTCTTTGTTTATGCTGATGAACAAAGTCCACATTGCCGTCGGTTGTTCATGTGTGGCTCATAAAAGTTTATTCTTGTTTTTATTTTTGCCATGAACCGATCAAAAACGACAACGCTTGTCTAATGTCTGTCCTGCAATCGGCAGATAGACCCTTGGAGTCTAAGTTCTGTGTCGAACTAGATTCCCACTGCAACTCTAGACTACCCCCCAAGCTGAACAAGTAACAGTGGCTTCCTCTTGCTGTGGCTAGCAGACTCCTTTCAGTTTAAAGGCCAGTCACCACAGCGCTGAAACCTCGGGTGATTGGTAATCAAAACAGATCTTCCATCCCCTTCTGTTTCAGCTCTACTTAAGTATTGATATCGGCCATCGATCGGCTATTTTCCCACCAAAGGGTCAGTGCTTCGCATGAATGATCAGCCTCTTTGCAATTACCCACACATCATCTGTGTGAGAGAGAGAGAGAGAGAGAGTGACAGAGATATGGAGAGAGAGCCAGAGAAAGAGACAGAGACGGAGGAAAGTTCAGTGGAGTACAAAGAACAGCTTGAAGTGTTCAGAGCTCAGAGACAGAGGCAGTCAAACGTCAGGTCAACGTTCCCCTGCCTGCGTGCATAACACAAGCTACGCTTCTGCATGCATGGATGCACACTCAGACCTCAGACAACACACACACCACACACACACAACACACACCTCAGAGGTAGTCCACAGTAATCCACTCCTTCACGCCCTTCCTGCATTCAGTCAATAAATTGTCGGCCCAGACATTCAACGCGCTACACTTTACACCTCACAAGCAAAACACTCCCTCCTGCCAAGTGAACCCACTCTATATGTTTATACTGGAGATATACATGTATTCAGACTGAAAGACATATTTGTGTTCCACCACTGCTAGCTGTCTGGATGTATCTGTTCCTGGGATTTACCTGTCTCTCTCAACGTGAGAACATAATGTAACACATAATATTATAGCACTATCACGCTATCATCATTCATGTCAGATAACATCCACAAGGATGTTCAGAGTTTACAAGGAGAACCAGTAAATCAACATGAATTATTATTCGCTCTGAGGGTCAGCCTGTAATCTCCATCAGCCCAGGGTTTAATGCGCCATCAGCCCAGGGTTTAGTACTCCATCAGCCCAGGGTTTAGTACTCCATCAGCCCAGGGTTTAGTTCTCCATCAGCACTGGATTTAGTACTCCATCAGCCCAGGGTTTAGTACTCCATCACCCCAGGGTTTCTTTCTCCATCAGCCCAGGGTTTAGTACTCCACCAGCCCAGGGTTTAGTACTCCATCAGCCTAGGGTTTAGTACTCATGCATTTTTTTGTCCTCACATGTTTCATGTTAGTATTTTCCATGTGCCTCATATTCTTGCATTGTGAATGTGTGAGATTTTCCCACATATATTATTAGATAAATTAGATAATATAAAAATAATATATACAGTATTACATTTTATAATCCTTCCATTCTCCCA
>PIJE02000105.1:409447-579447 GCA_002895965.2 Coryphaenoides rupestris | reverse complement strand
GAGCGAGAGAGGGGGGCGAGAGGGGGAGAGAGAAAGGGAGCGAGAAAGGTAGAGAGAGGCACACTCCATCAACATATTGTGTGTGTGTCAGAATGTTTTATTATATCTGCTTTATCAATAATATAATATTTCATACAATAACGTCTAATAGATGATGGTAATCGAGGGAGAAATTAATCGGAAGTGAGAGAGGGATGTGTGTGTGTGTGTGTGTGTGTGTGAGTGAGTGTGCAGTACATGAGTACATCTTATTTTAATTCCTCCCCTGTATCCTCGCTCAGCACACAGCAAAGTCTACTACACGCCCATACAACTCTCTTTCCCAGGGTGCTACAGGGTGCTGCATAGCGTTAAGCCTCATTATATCCAATCCCCATCCACCCCCCCAGCCCCCTTGTCTGACTGTATGAGGCGTGAGACGGGGAAACCGTGTCTGTAGCTTGCAGCAGCAGTAGCCGCCTCCAGCTCCACTAAAACACACAGGCTGGGGTTCGGGAGGCAGCGGGGGAAACTCAAATCCAACCTGGCAACATGATGTGTTGCTGTAGGAACGCAACACAGGACTCGGGGAAATAAATCGTTGCACTTGCTCCTGGAAAACTCGGTAAATCGGGAACCTCATGACCGTGACCTGAGAGTCCCGGGTGCTGAGGAAAGGGCAGGCGATTACATTAGATGAGAGATGTATCACATCCCCTGTTGAGTGCAAACGAGCTGTTAGCATCATATATATATGTATAGGGTGCCGTTGCACAGAACCAACCGGGCAGTTCATTTGTGCCTATCAGCATTGAATTGCTGAACAACCTCGGAAACAATAGTAACCGAACCTCTGTGTGTGAGGCTGCTGCACCCGACCTTATAATATGCAGAGCTCTTTGGTGATATGTTGTGTAAAGGTCTGTGACCTTGTTGAGATGTTCTGTTGTTGTTGTTTGTCGGTACTGTTGATGTTGTAGTGGTTGCCGTTATTGTAATTGTTTGTTTGTGTGTCTGACGATTGTTGGATGGCACATGATGCATTTCGGAAAGACTAATAAATATATCTATCGATCTATCTATCTCATAACAGGAAAAGAAATGTGCAAAAGCCAGAACGAAATTGAAATATTTTATTTAGCCTTATATTTCATGAATGCCTGACCCTGTGTGACCCACGCATCCCAAGAGCGAGAGAGAAATAAAAAGCGCTGTTAAAGTGTACTTTTCTATCTTTCTTCTTCCTCTTCTCACTCTTACTTCCCCTCGAATTTTCGTCATGTCTCCAATCTGAGCAGGGAAAAAATGTCCGTCACCATCTCACCTGGTTGTTGGCGACGAGTGTGAGTCACAATGGTTTCCCACCACCACACGATCGCTGAAGCGAGCGGAAGTCTTTTGTCTGCCGTGCCGCTCTTTAGCTGTCCTTGAATGACTCACGCCTCCACAGAAGCTTGTTGTGTCGTTGCGTTGTGTTCCGGGGAAAAATATATTATTATATTATATATAGCGGTGAACAAGTACAGCAGGGTGTTGTGTGGCGGGCGCAGGGATCCATGCATCACACGCACCCCCACCCCCCCCACCCCACCCCCAGCTGTCAAAGTTGTCAGAACTCTCCATCACTATTACAGCTATTTTTATAGGACGCCTGTCCTATAAATATGTATGTATGTTTACCTCATGATAAAGTTTATTGTGGAATAGTTTGGTGTAGAACACACTGTAAGTGGAGAACACACTGAAATAATGATTTGTGCACATGTCTAACGTAAATTATTAAAATGTCATAATCGCAATCACATAATTAAATGAAAAGATAAAATATGCAAGATTAAGTTTATGCAGGAAATAAATCTGATCTGTTTCTTTTTTCCTCCCCTTCTCTCTCTCTCTCTCTCTCCCTCTGTCCCCGCTCTCTCCCCCTTCTCTCCCTTTTTCTCATTCTCACTCTATCCCTCTATCTCACCCCCTCTCCCTCTTTCTCACTCTCTCTCTCCCTCTCCCTCTCCCCCCCCCCCTCTCTCTCTCCCCCTAGGTGAGCTAGCCACAGCTCCACCCATCCTCATCTTCCTCATCCTTTCACCCTCATCGCCTCCTCCACAACCCCACCATGTTTCTCTTCTCCTCCCCCTGTCTCTCCCTCCCTCTCCTCCTCCACCTCTTCCTCCTCTCCCCGTCCTGTCACGCCGAGTCCCAGCGAGGAGGAGGAAGTGACTCGGACCCAGACAGCCTCTGGGAGCGGGCCGGCACCAGCGCCTCCCCTTCCTCCTCCTCTTTCCTCTCCTTCTCGCCCAGCGGCTCCTCGCCCCCCCTGCTGTTCTCCTACGAGAACGGCAGTGTGATTGGCCCGGGCGGCCTGGCCCCCCGGAACAAGTGCAACGAGCCCACGGTGTGTCGGCCCGGGATCCTGCTGCCCGTGTGGAAGCCCAACCGGCCGGGGCTGGGCGACCAGGTGGCCCGGGCTCTGGTCTACTTCGTCTCGCTCATGTACATGTTCATGGGCGTGTCCATCATCGCCGACCGCTTCATGGCCTCCATCGAAGTCATTACCTCTCAGGTGAGTTCGTAGTCTGCTGTCAAAGTCATTACCCTCACTGTTTAGTTGTGGTCGCCGTAGAGGTCATTACCCTCACGTTGTCACTGTCGAATTCATTACCCGTCCCTCACATTTGGGTCATAGACTCTCTCAAAGTCATTACCCTCACAGTTGGGTCATAGTCTCTGCCGAAGTCATTACCCTCACAGTTGGGTCATAGTCTCTGTCGAAGTCATTACCCTCACAGTGGGGTCATAGTCTCTTTCGAAGTCATTACCCTCACAGTTGGGTCATAGTCTCTGTCGAAGTCATTACCCTAACAGTTGGGTCATAGTCTCTGTCAAAATCATTACTCTCACAGTTAGGTCATCATCTCTTTCGAAGGCATTACCCTCACAGTGGGGTCATAGTCTCTATCGAGGGCATTACCCTCAAAGGTAAGTCATAGTCTTCACCACACACCACAAGAGTGAAGGTCTGAGGGACAGAAAGAGAGAAATGCCAGCCAAAATTACTGGCCAATGAGCTGTAGATTAATAGAGAGTGAAGGGATGGAATGACCCCATTAAACAGATAACAAGTGACACAGAATGCATCAAATAGAGACTGATGGGATTGGGGATCACAGAGAGAACGACGAGACCAGAATGTGGTAATTGTGCCAGTTCATCCATCTCATTCCCCGTTAATGGAACAGTGAATGTCTAAATGCGGTCTCTACGATTCGTCACCGTCGCCCCATGTCCCCACACACACACCGCGCACTGACCCAGCTCACACAGCAGGAGGCGCCTCAGCTCCTCAGCTCTATGGGTTGTTTTGTGTGTCTATGTGTGTGTGTGTGTGGGTTTTCACGTGTATGTGTCGATGTTTCTGTCATATTAAGGGGGAATTACCTCCATCTTCTCATGTGAAATGACAGGGTGTCTGTCATAGCGTGTGTGTGTATGTCTGTCTGTGTGTGTGTGTGTGTGTGTGTGTGTGTGTGTGTGTGTGTGTGTGTGTGTGTGGGCCTGTGTGGGTCCACGCATGTGTGTGCGTGTGTGTGTGTGTGTGTGTGTGTTTGTTGATGATAAGGATTTATGAGTGTACCCGGGATAAGATGCTTGAATTCAGAGGAGGGTGTGCTGCCGAATACAGAGCTGATAGGGACGCATCGGCCAGAGCAAGCGTGACAAATTGTGGCCGTTTACTGCAAGGCCGGGCGGAGCTGCCAAGTTCTTAAGGATGGCGCCATCCTTAACATCCTGTTGTTATGCTGGTGTCTAACGTTCCCTTCAACACCAGCTTAACAACACGATACCCAGCACCGTCACCCATCCGTCTATACATACGTCTATATAACATCTATGTGGGAAAATATGTTCTGTATCCATGTCTGTGCTTATGTTTATTGCTGTCTGTATCTGTGCTTTCATGTGTACAAATTACCGTCACCTCTTTCTTGTGTGAATAAAGTTAATCTTTGTGTGTCTGTGTCAATTTCTGTGTGTGTATGTGTGTGTGCGTGTGTCTGTCTATCTGTGTATATGTGTGTGTGTGTCTATCTGTGTGCATGTGTGTGTGTGTGTGTGTGTCTATCTGTGTGCGTGTGTGTGCTTATGCTTGTGTGCATGTGTCTATCTGTGTGTGTGTGTGTGTGTGTGTGTGTGTGTGTGTGTGTGTGTGTGTGTGTGTGTGTGAGCAGGAGAAGGAGGTGACCATCACCATGCCTAACGGGGAGACCTCGGTTGCTACGGTGCGGATCTGGAACGAGACGGTGTCCAACCTGACCCTGATGGCCCTGGGCTCCAGCGCCCCGGAGATACTGCTGTCTGTCATAGAGGTACACACACACACACACACACACACACACACACAGATACTGCTGTCTGTCATAGAGGTACACACACTCGCACACACACACACACACACACACACACACACAGATACTGCTGTCTGTCACACACCACCACACACAACACAACTCACAACCCAGCACACAACCTTTATTAACCCCCCCTCCCCAGGTGTGTGGCCACGGCTTCACGGCGGGGGAGCTGGGCCCCAGCACCATCGTGGGCAGCGCCGCCTTCAACATGTTTGTGATCATCGCAATCTGCGTGTGGGTGATCCCCGAGGGACAGACCCGCAAGATCAAACACCTGAGGGTGTTCTTCATCACCGCCTTCTGGAGCATCTTCGCCTACATCTGGCTCTACCTCATCCTGTCCGTCATCTCCCCTGGCGTGGTGGAGGTGAGGGGGGAGGGCGTTCAATCGATGTTTATGTGTGTGTGTGTGTGTGTGTGTGTGTGTGTGTGTGTGTGTGTGTGTGTGTGTGTTTGTTTGTGTGCGCGTGTGTGTGTGTTTGCTTCTAGCAACTCAGGAACCCTGAGTGTCCACCACAGGAAGCATGGTCTAAATTAGGTTCCCCCCTCCCCAGAAAGTCCCTGATCGTGTGTATCCACTTTCCAAAAGTTCAGGGACTTTGAAGGTGAGGGTGGGCGCTGAAGTCTTAGTCATCTCACGGTCATAGCTCATTAAATCCATCTGCTTACTTTCAAGGTCCTTCTACACCAGGCACCAATAAATAAAAAAAGCCACAAAATACAAAATCTGTTACAAAAAATGTTTTGGGCCTACGTCAGTTATGACGCAAATACAATTCATCGCGTTAATACAGCGCTTTCCCAGACACCCACAGCTCTTGATGTTGCAGCATTTGTCAAGCTGAAGCATTGCGGGTGGAAAAGGCAGAGAGTGATTCAACCCTCAACCTCATGTAACCGACGCAGTGAAGACCAGCTCATGCTTCGCCCTTCCTCACCAAAATATCCCGTGTATTCGGAGGATTAAATTATAATGGAGTTTCACTTTTTAATCCAAGTGCATGGCAGTTGGTGGGTGAAGGGGATTATGACAAGTGTGTGTGTGTGTGTGTGTGCGTGTGTGTGTATTTCCACATTCTTTATTACAAACCATGTTTATGAGACGTTAGTTGCATCTAAAAACAGCCGTCCGTTTTGTATACGTCAGCGGACTAATTTGCCTAATCCTGTGTGTGAGTCTGTGTGTGTGTGTGTGTGTGTGTGTTTGTGTGTGTGTGGGTTGAGACGTTTGGTGTTTGTGTGTTTTACATTGTGCTCTATGTGTGTGTGTGTGTGTGTTTGTTTATGTTTAACTATGTGTGTGTGTGTGTGTGTGTGTGTGTGTGTGTGTGCCGTGTGTTTGTATCCGTGGTGTGTGTGTGTGTGGTGTGTGTGTGTGTGTGTGGTGTGTGTGTGCGTGTGTGTCTGTCTGTTTGTGTATGTTTAACTGTGTGTGTGTGTATTAGTGTCTGTTTAACTATGTGTGTGTGTGTGTGTGTGTGTGTGTGTGTTTGTATCCGTGTGTGTGTGTCTGTGTGTGTGTGTGTGTTTGTGTATGTTTAACTATGTGTGTGTGTGTGTTTGTATCCGTGTGTGTGTGTGTGTGTAGGTGTGGGAGGCCCTGGTCACTCTGCTCTACTTCCCTGTGTGTGTGCTGCTGGCGTGGATCGCAGACCGCCGCCTGCTCTTCTACAAGTACATGGGCAAGCGTTACCGCGCCGACAAGCGCCACGGCATCGTCGTGGAGACCGAGGGCGACCTCGCGCCCTCCAAGGGTGGCATGGAGCTGAGCCTAGACGGGAAGTTCCCGCCTCGTGGGGGCGCCGTGGTTCCCGCGGGCAACGGGGCGGCCTACGACGGCGCCGCAGGGGGCGCCGTGGCGACCGCGTCCGGCGGCAACATCCCCGTCTCCAACAGCACCATGGTGAACATGGACAACGCCAAGGAGCTGGACGAGAGCCGCAAGGAGGTGAGAGAGAAGAGGTGGGGGGGGGGGGGGGGTGGGTGGAGTGGGGGGGCAAGAGATAGAGAAAAGGGGAGAGAGGGAGACAGGGAGGGAGACAGAGAGAGCAAGAGTGAGCATGAGAGAGAGGGGGGGGATTAGGAGAGAGATAGGGAGAGGGTGAAAGAGAGAAAGGGAGAGAGGGAGCTGGGGCGGTAAAGAGAGAGGGACAAAGAGAAAGAGCTGTTGGAGGGAGAGGAGAGAGAGACAGAGAGAGAGAGGAAGGGAGGGAGACTCATGCATTCCCTTCAATCTGTGATATTTGTATTGTTCTATTGCACATTCCGCTGGCCATCGCCACTTTTTGATTTCACTGCACATCCTGTATGTGTATGTAACAATTAAACTTCTTGAATATTGAATCTTAAATCAGGTACAGCCAATCAAAGTGAGAAAGAGAGAGAGATGGGAGAGAGATGGGGAGAGGGAGAAATACAGATTGAGATATTCATATTCTGTATACATGGAAGTAGACCCAGTCCGAATCGCAATCATTGTGATATGTTCTTTCTTCATATTTTGGCTTACAGCGTATCATGTCTGGGGGATCAATTTTGGAACAATATAATATCCGCGAAATGAATCGTATTGGAAAGGGAAGGGGCAGTGGTGGGGAGCATGGAATCATTTAAAAAAATATATTCATTTAAATTCAGATAAGCAAAACCCCAGCAGCGTAACCAGAAATAGAGTCTGAGATCAGTTGATACAACACTTCCAGACAGCAATGTCTGGAAGCAACACTGTAAGTTTCTAATGACTGCCAAGTCAAATCCCTGTTATGGTACGAGGGCACAGAGAGAGTCAGATGCTAAGCTGCTAACAGAAGCAGCTAATTAGAGCTGGGGAGGTGGTAACCGCATTGCCACACTTTGCTAATTGATGCTAAAAGCACAAACCCTTGAAAGTGTCTTTTTTGTTGTTGCAACTCTAGAGTGACTCAAAACTAAAAACACTCTTTTCGACGTGTTCATTTAAAACGGAGAGAGAGGTGTTTTAAAATGATCTGACACACACACACACACACACACACACACACATGCAGATGCACACGTACACACACCCACACACTAAAGAAGAAGAGGTCTCTTGATCGCTGTGGAAGCAGACCTCTGCTCTCTATTGGACAAGAACATCCTCCATTTAGCAACAAACCTTTATTTTATTGAGATGTTTACAAGAACAATCTAGGTGGGTTGGGTGTGCACCCAGAGCTGTGAGTACAGGAAGGAGACACAGAGGAACAGGAAGAGGTGTTCATCGAAGTCAGGTCATGTCAGGTCAGAATCAAAAACAAGTACAAACGGACGAGGAGTTTGACTGAGTGCTGGTGTCCACATTCGTTCAGAATAAAAATACAAATCTCGAATAAAAAGGCTGAAGGGGTAATTATATACACATAAATATGAATACGGTTGTGTTGTGTATTTACGATGTACACGGCAGCATAATATGCATACTAAAATACGCATAATTAACGGGATTAGTTAACGAGTGTGCTGCAGATCACAGGGGAGGGATACAGACTGGGGAAGGAAGCTGTTTAGAGGGCGGTTGGTCCTGGACCGCTGGGAGAGAGAGATGGTGAGCAGCTCCCTTAACAAATGGTCCCCCCCCCCCCCCCCCCCCACCACCCTAGTGATGGGACAGTGGGGCAAGTGGTGAAAGAACGACAAGGCGCTTTCTTTCCCAGGTGACGGTGACTACAGACTCAGGTCACTAGGGAGTGGGTGTAGTGGGGTGTAAGACCCTCTTGCTGTGGAGACGTTGGTTTAGCCCCCTGAACCCTTTCGGTTAGGAACCCTCGAAAGGTCTAAAGGCCCGCCACGGACACACCCAACCGGACGTGAAAGAACTAGAACTAGTGGCAACTGTTGTGTCAAGTTTCACATAAACACACGGCAAAGACGAACGGCCAGCGACCCCACTAGCACGTATGTTCTGCGCCTGCATAAGAGGAAATATCTCGCCATACCAGCAGGTGGCGGTAGTCTGTGTTCGTCGTTCAGAAAGGGGAAACCGCAAGGAAAAATCAACGTACTGTTCTAACACAGCAAAGCGCACAGAACGTGAATGTAGCAGCCTGTATTTTCCCCGCTCAGTTCAAACGGGACTCGTTGATTTTGGACCCAGAAATTCAAAGAAACTTCTCATCTGTCCCGACGGCTTTGGTGTGCTTTGACAGTAGAAGATGGAGGGGTGTGGGGTGGGAGAAGAAGTGAGGGAGGAAACTCCACAAAGAGAGAGGAGAAGTGAAACAGCAGCTGCTTGGCCTCATTGAACACTGAGAGCTGACGGTTCTGATGCCGTCGGGGAGCCACTGATGCAGCGTCCTCAAGCAGCTTGAAATAGAACACAACACTGTGTTGTGGTGTGAAGTGAGAGGAAGATGCTGGAGGGATGCGTTCCGTTCCTTTGTTGTAAGTGTAGTTTCTGTTGCGAACAACTCTAGTTCAGGAAAAGGTAAAGGTAATAATGCACTGACTGGGTAGCTTAATTTGTGACTGGAACTGACGTGAGCAGATCCCACTCTGCCGCGGTGCTGAACTTGTGTGGTTCGGGTGTACAGGTCAGAATGGTGCTGTCCACACTGTGGTGGTGCTGAACTGGTGAAAAATGTTAGGCTGTTAGGCCTGGAGCCAAGGCCCTACTTGCTCCTCAAGACTGAAATTGTGAAATCAGTGGAACCAGTTAAATCCTGTAAACAAACCGCTTGGTTTAAAAGCTTCTTCTAAATAGTGAAATTGCTCATCGCTTCATTTATCCCAGATCCCAGTATCTTAATTTGATCTTCTGCATTTATCCGTGTCATATAATGTACATCCTTTCACGGTAGGACTCCTGGTTGTGTGTATGTGTGTAAAATACAAATACAAATACCTTAATAATCTCATCATCTCAAATCTAATCCCTGCTAATCTGTCTCCACTCTCAGCTTCTTGCACAGTGATGTTCTGAACACATCCGTTCACTGTAGTTTACACCTCTACTCTCCTTCTGTATGGTCTATAGTCATTGATGACATTTAGTGTATTGTGTTACTGAGGTGTGTGTGCATGTGTGTGTGTTTGTGTGTGTGCGTGGAGCTAGCTTGGGCCGCAGAGGAGAGTGGGTGAGTGTGCGATTGGTTTGTCACCGTAGCTATCAAGCCCTGTCTTATCTCAGACAGATGTTTAATTGGATGATGCGATTTAACACCTCCAGGAGGTCTGGCCCTAATTTCATCAACGGAAGACCCTCCAACCACACACACACACACACACACACACACACACACACACACACACACATGCATACACACACATACATATAAACATGCAGACACGCACACACAAACACACACACACACACCCACACACACACACACACACACACACACACCCACACACACACACACACACACACAGTGGTGCAGCTTTGTTCCAATTAGCTTTGGTGCCCACTCAATGTCACTCTCAGACACAGAGGCGAACAAACACACGCAGACACACACTCACACTCTCTTTCTCTCTCTCACACACACACACCCACATGCAAACCAAAGCACATGTTGTGTGGGCAAGGCACCTAAAACAAAGTGTACCCACAAAAGATCCAAAGATCACTGCGTTGACCTCATCAAAGTGCTTTGATGGGCTTCTGGTTTCCCAGGGAGACACATGTCTGCTAAGAGCGTACGCGGACCCAAGCCACTCTAACACTTAATTGGCATGCCATGCTTTCGCACTCAACAGTCTAATCCAGTTAAGTCAAATCAAATTAATCAAACAAAAGAAAAACATTGTTGAACAAACAGATGCTGTGCATTCCCCAAAGGCACAGATGGAACTTCAATTAGTCAAAAGTGTGGTAGCGGAGAAATCCGGAAGCCATTTATACCTTAGTTAAGCTTAGTTAAACTGAGTTAAGCTTGGTAAAAGGATGGTTAAGTGTGTTCTGTCTGGTCTCTCCAGGGTGTCTTGTCAGTATTCTGTTGGGTATCCAGCTCTGTTTTAAGCGTGTTGTGTGTGTTATCTCCATGTATTTTTTACAATTTAAGTTGCGTGTGGTCCCTAGGTATACAACTTGTGAATGCCTGTTAAGCCTGATTTAAGTGTGTTCTAAGACATGGTTTAGGCATGTTTTAATCGTGTTTTAGGACGTGTTTTAGGACATTGTTTAAGCATGTTTTAAGCATGCTTTAAGCGTGTTCTGTATTATCGCCAGATATGTTTAAGTGTGTTGTGTGGTCTGCAGGTGTGTTTAGGTGTATTTTAAGCGTGATGTGTGGTCTGCAAGTGTGTTTAAGTGTGTTTCGGTGTATTTTAAGCGTGTTGTGTGGTCTCCAGGTGATCCGGATCCTGAAGGAGCTGAAGCAGAAGTACCCTGACAAGGAGCTGGACCAGCTGGTGGAGCTGGCCAACTACTACGCCATGCTGCACCAGCAGAAGAGCAGGGCCTTCTACCGCATACAGGTAACACACACACACACACACACACACACACACACACACACACACACACACACACACACACATACACACATACACACACACACACACACACACACAGACACACACACATGCAGCCACACACACGTGCACACACAAGCATAAAAGTGCAAGCTCATGCACAAACATTGACGCACTCACACACACAGATACCCAAACAGACAAGGTGAATAGGCAGTAATTGCCAGATAACACACATTCTGACAGCCAGACACAAAGTCACAGACACAGAGCCAAAGTCACAGGCACACAGAGTACTATAACCCTCTCTCTCCTTCTCTCTTTCTCTCTTTCTCTCTCTCCCTCTTTCTCCCCCTCTCTCCCTCCCCCCTAACCCCCTCACCCCCTCCCTCCCTGCCCGCAGGCCACGCGTATGATGATAGGTGCGGGCAACGTGCTGAAGAGGC
Organism: Coryphaenoides rupestris; assembly: GCA_002895965.2. Taxonomy (NCBI): domain Eukaryota; kingdom Metazoa; phylum Chordata; class Actinopteri; order Gadiformes; family Macrouridae; genus Coryphaenoides; species Coryphaenoides rupestris. The sequence continues at coordinate 568,181 of PIJE02000105.1, read as the reverse complement.
ACGCGGCGGACCAGTCGCGCCGCGCGGTGGTGGTGGACGAGGAGTCGGTGGTGGACGACGACCTGGAGGTGTGCAGCCGGCTGGCCTTCGAGAGCGCCCACAGCCAGTGCATGGAGAACTGCGGGGTGCTGACCCTTGCCGTGGTGTGCCAAGGTACCAGGAGGGGGGGGGGGCACTGTCTCACACCTATTCAGCCAAATCCTGCCTGAATCCGGCCCCCCAGGATCTTTGCAATGGCAAATAAAAAATCTCAATCTCTTTATATATATGGGATATAGTATATAGCTTCTAAGTCAGCAACTTCCATGACAAACACTGAAACACTGAGCTAGAGTCTTTGTTTGCTGCTGGGACTTTGAGTTTGTAGCGGTCTTTGCTGTTTGATTTGCTGTTTAACGGTTAGTTCATGTTCTGTAAGCGAACAGTTCAGTGGGGGTGTGCGTGAAAAAACAATCAATACACCTAGAAATCAGGATTCCTATCTTCTGTGACTTGAATCGATTCACTTTCAAAAAGCTTTTTCTTTTGTCTTAAGTTTGCCTTTGTGTGTTGATCAGATAATATGACATCATGACTTTCAAAGATAAAAAACACATAATCTCATGCAGACTTTACTCTGCTTTCATGCCGTCATTTGCCACACCGCCTTTCTTAGCACACAGTGGAATTGATCAGATCCTGAAATTAGTACCCTTGAATATGTACTGAATCGAGAATTGATTTTGAATCTGGGAACGTAAACCGTAACCAAATCAAATTGTAAGATACAGTTCAGCAACAGGGATTTCTTCTGTTCTTTGGGTTCAATGAGATGAGTTCAGTCAGATCGATCTTCTTGAAGTTGGCTGGTTTGTTTGTTGCAGGGGTCAGCCTGCAATATAATTGGATTGTTTGTTTTCCGTGTTTAGCAGTCATTGATTGATGAGGGGCGGGGGTGGCCACCTCTCACCTCGTTAAGAGTAACCAATCAGAGTTCTCCGTTCTGTACTTTTGGACCAATGGGAATCGGGAACAGCTGTTTGAAGTTGAAGCCATGTCAGTTTGTTTCTGGGGCAGGCATGCGCTTTGATTATTTACAGACAATTTGTTGTTTTCGCTGTTCATTAGTTGGCTTGAATGAGTTAAGAATTCAGACTCATTAAAAGAAAAAAGAACTTGTGTTTCACCACCAGAGGTTGGGGTTTTCCCTGGGGTCTAATAGAAGCAGTGTTTTGGTCTATACATAGACTAAACTAACTATGTCTCTCACTGCAGCTGTCGTTAGCATCGATAGATGGCTGAGAGAATTAGCGAGTCGTTAAGCAGAGCTTCCAAACCATTAAAAAACCACAGAAACCGCTGATGACGCAATCGTCGCTCATCTCATCCTGACTGTGCCTCCTTGTAGCCTACATGGATTCACCAAGTGTATATGGAAAGTGGTAAATGGATTGCATTTATCTCGCGCTTTTATCCAAAGCCTTTACAGGTTGCCTCACATTCACACACCGACAGTGTGTCAACCATAGCAAGGGTAGCAAACCAACAACGTCAGGAGCAGTTAGGGTTAGGTGGGTGGTCCTTGCTCAGGAACACCTCGACACTTAACTAGGCAGAGCCTGGGGATCGAACCAGCAACCTTCCTGTTGCCAGAAAACCACTCTTACCTCCTGAGCTACTGCCGCAGATCAATAGGATAGCATCTGAGCCACCCTAAACTAATAGTGTGTTTCTTCTACCTGTAAAGCCACTGCTGATGTTGGAAGACATGTCTACCTCCAGTAAAAAATTAATTGGATCCCCCACCCCCCCCCGCGGTACAAGCTCTTACATGTGTAATCTGTGGGCCGTGAAAAGGCTTCTTTATTGTAAAACCAATGGGGTGTGATTCCGTTGGGCTGCTGCCCCGCCAGAAGACATGTGAGCCGGAGCTAGTGGTGTGTCGACCAGAAGGAACTTCCCCGGCAAGTTGAAGGGTCGGAGCAGAGGGGGTATTGGGATGAGATTTACTGCTTCATTGAGCTCTGATTCTGCAATGGGGGGGCGGGGGGAGAATTAATGTCTTTTGCCGTTGCTTACACATTTCATCACATTTCTTTTCGTGTTGAGTAGAAGCGGCTGGTAAACACGCAATTATTTTTATTTGAAACGAAAATGGATCGTTGTTTTCTCCGGTTTGCAGCTGCCGCCACACGAGAGACATTTATGTTTGTGTTTGAGGCAAGTCGAGTCAATTATATTTTCATAGCCCTTAATAGGCCTCCCAGCAGGCCAAATCCTACGACAAATACGTACCAAGACAAAGGAGGAGGGATCCCCTCATGCCTTGCAGGGACGGCTAGTGAGTGGGCAGACATATGATGATGATAGCTGCCTCAAAACAAACCAGACACAAAGGTTACCTCAGGTCAAAGGACGAGAAAGGACTAGATTAGTATTGAGTTAGAAATCAATTATGAATCAATTATCAAGTTCAAACATCCAATGGGGTGTTGAGATGCACCAGTTCAAAGTTCACCTTCCATCTCCTAACCATAGCACTAACTTGTGTGTTTGTACGTCTTGGCATTATTAATAGTACTTAGCATTGTTTAGCATATTGTATGTTCTTACGTGTACAACAATACTTATGGACAACAATATGTACAACAATACTGTACTCACAATGCACTCAGAATGGCAATGACACTGCTCTTATCCCAGCTAATATGCTGGCAACCTAGCAATTATGAAACTCGTTCTATTGACCTTGTAATTATGAATGCTTGAAATCTGCTCTATTCTTATCTTTATGTACCACAGAGATATATTGCTCTCTTTCAAAAAATGTACTCTTTGTAAGTAGCTTTGTATAAAAGCGTCTGCCAAATGCCCCTAAATGATAATGGGAATTAATGTAAATGTAAATGTGTGGTTGTGTGGTGCAGGCGGCCTGGGAGAAAGCACCTTCTACGTGGACTACCGGACGGAGGACGGGTCTGCCAACGCGGGGTCGGACTACGAGTACAGCGAGGGCACCCTGGTGTTCAAACCTGGAGAGACCCGCAAGGAGATCAAGGTGGGTGGGGAGAGGGACCCCACACTGGGCTGAGACCCGACACTGGGAGCCAGGGAGACTTGACACTGAGAGACCAGACACTGGGAGACCCCACACTGGGACACCTGACTTATTCAATCTCTCAGTGACGACTAATTTGCAGCAATGATTCACATGCTGTTGGACCGAGACAGACTGACGGAAGTCGCAGAAGTTACCGACAGGCATAACATTGTGCTGGAAAAGGGGATGGAATTAGCGTGTCCGCCCGTCTGGTTGCCATGTTCCATCACCGCTCTTTGGAGCTGGAGACGATAAATACCCGTGACAACGGCTACTTGTTGAGTTATTTGTCCCAGCGAGAATGAACGCAGACTCTCACCATTCCCATGAAAGACAAAAGCCAGATGTTAGAAGGTGTTAGTGGGTTTTTTGTCCAGTTGGTAACAGGGCTTTAGAGATTGTTCACCTCAATATTAAAACTCATTATGAGGAGAAGCCAAAGAACTGAACCAACAGCCCTTCACAAATGTGCACAAATGTTAACAAACAGACATGAATTCCCTCCGGTTTGACCTTTTCTCTCGCCCATAGCCTGCCTCTGTTGTGCTATCGTGCTACACGTGTGCACCTGCCTCCTGCGGCGCCCGTACATTAATCAAACCATCACGTCCATTCAGAGGATGATTGATTAAAGCTAGCCAGGCGCTACAGGCAGGAGGGAGATAGCACCTCGGCCGTTGTTAAGCAAAGCGAGGGTGAACGCTGGCTGCAAATGTGATTGGCTTCGCTGTCGGTCTCCGAGCGTTGCCCCGTCGGCGGGTATTACAGTAAGCGAAGTGACGGGTCGCGGTCGAGTGCGTCCCCTCAAAAGGTCATTGTTAACCGCTTCCGAAAAATGATAAGAACAATGGTGATTCTGTCGACCGTGTGCGTGTTAAACAGGGCAGTAGAAACATTTGGTTCTGTCTCTTCCCCCCCCCCCGCTCTCTCTCTCTCTCTCTCTCTCTCTCTCTCTCTCTCTCTCTCTCTCTCTCTCTCTCTCTCTCTCTCTCTCTCTCTCTTACTCTCTCTTCCTCTCTCTTTCTGAAAGCGGAACGTGTGTAATCAGTGACTTGGTGCAGGTGCATCCATTCGGGTGTCTGAACACATTCAGGCTGAAGATGTTTTATTATGCGTTCCCTGGATCATATATATGGCACCATTTATTCTCATTCACTTCGCTCACTGGAGTTTAACCTAATTAATTATAACATCATGCCTGCTAGCGTTCCACATTTATAGTCAAATCAAATCCATGTACTTTTTCTGTACGTGGTGTTTGTGCATTTGTAGTCTGGCTAACTGGATGTCGGCTGTGGGGATCAAAGTCTGCCATTGGTCAACTGTTTTAGTCAGAATTCTCCTCCCGTCTGCTATCTGTGTGTGTGTCACCGTTTTCCCGTCCCCGTTTCTACGTGAACCAACAACAACAACAACAACAACAACAACAACAACAACCTCCGAGGTAGCAGCCATTTTAATGCCCCCCTCTCCCCACATGCAAGATTTTGACAACGATTGTGATTGGTTTAGAGAAAGACTAACAAGACAGAGGGTTGTGTTTCCTCCCATCCCATAATGATAAGGGGCTGGTTCTCATGTGAGACGCCCAGGTCTCTGTTGTATTCATGTATACTGTATGTATACTGTATATATGCAGTATATTATATTATTTCCATCCACTCACTGTGTGATTACAGTGATGAGGAATGAGCATTGGTGTGGACAGAGAAGATGATAGGACAGTGTCACACAGCTCCGTGAAATACAGACTGTTACAGAATGTTTAATCCTGTAGACTGACGATACGCATCACCCTAGACAATCCACATTATAATAGTATCATTTAGTAGTTCCTGTCCTTGGGGAAGTCGGAAATCATAATTTAGCTGCTTCCAAAAAGTGTAATTGTCCGAAAAGCCATTCACAAAAACCCATGAAATCTCCCTAATTCTTATTAAAAATGGTTTTGGCTGTCCCCCTGCTCCCTGAAGTGACTCCAACTTTGGCTCTCAACTCGTTGGGCTATATCACAGTGCATGTGTGTGTGTGTGTGTGTGTGTGTGTGTGTGTCTGTGTGTGTGTGTGTCTGTGTGTGTGTGGGTCTGTGTGTGTGTGTGTCTGTGTGTGTCTGTGTGTCTGTGTATGTGCCAGGTGGGGGTCGGTGTGTGTAATCAGATTGGGGAGGGGACACACAGAGTGTGTGTGTGTGTGTGTGTGTGTGTGTGTGGTGGTCACATGGTATCTAATAGAGATGGCACCATGCTCTCTCTCTCTCTCTCTCTCTCTCTCTCTCTCTCTCTCTCTCTCTCTCTCTCTCTCTCTCGCGCGCGCCCTATCTCTCGCCCCCTCGCTCTATTGGGTCCCCATCTGCTCAGAACCCACCCCAGCGCAGTGTGTGTCCTGTGCACTACTAAACACAATAACTCAGGCACCGGAGCGCTGTGATTATGACCCAAATAAAAGTACTTCATTTAAGTAGTACTTTATTTAAGTTTGTATGGGTTCTCTGTCGCATCCTTGTTGTTTGTTGTCATCGTTATTCATGTGGTACTCTGCATGTTTGGGTTCATGTCGCCAGCTATTTCTTTAGTTTTTTTGCAATAATAAATCATTTAAGTTCATCCCGCTGCCTGCTTTTGGGTCCTCACCTTGTTACCAACCGACAACAGACGCATTGTTCTTGCGCGTGGTTCCGATTGGCCCGGACCGCTGGCTGACCCGCGCTGAAGGTCTTTCCAGCACCGCCGATCTAATCTCAGTTCAGACCGCAGCAGCCTCACACACACACACACACACCACATATCAAATCAACTGGATCCAAAGTAGCAGAACCTCGGCCCACCGTAATGAAAAGGTCTCCCCTCCACCATGCTGTGGCAACCACCTTGTCAGGACAAATCCCTGCTGTTCTGTGGGAACTGTGGTGGAAATCTGTTCACAAATAAGAAACAACTCTGTCACCAGTGGATTTTAGACCAGTATAGTAGACAAACATGTATTAAGTATCGATACATATAATCAGCGCTGATGGGTTATTCTCAGTCAGACACACTAACAGTGGGTGGTCTGAGAGCGAAGTAGCCAAAGAGACAAAGGAGTTTCCTTCGTTAGTGACGGCACTTTTGCACGAAAACAGCCCTCGCTACAGATGGTACAACACTTTGGAACATTAGCTCAGGGTTCATGGCAACCCTTGAGAGGAGATGGTTCGTCAGGAAGAGAAACATATATGCATTCATAATACGCGACTATACTTATGTATGTCATTTTCCATTACAGAACCTTCGGGTCAAGTCTTTGTAGTAGAGGAGTAGAAGAATAAAGAATAAAACACCCAAACAATACAGGAACACTGAGCATTGTTGTTATTTTGAGGAGGACTTGCTAGGACCCACAACCTGAATAAAGATAAGATAAGAAGGAAATTCTTGTGGCAGATGTTGCTCATAAATACCAAAAACATAAGAATAAAAACAAATGAATAATACATGTACAGTGTATAAGCCTAAGAGAAGTAACAATATTGGTACGATACATTTAGTAAAAAAAAATAATTTGGCAATGGTATTGAGAAGTAAACCTTGACTAACCCCACGGAAATCAACTCTAATCTTCTGCTCCACCTGCTGTATTTTACACCTCCACCTCCACACACTCCACCCAACACCGACCTCCACCCCTTCCCATCACCGAAACCCTACCTCCACCCCTTATGCCACCCAACCCCACCTCTCCACATCCACACACTCCACCCATAACCTACCTCCACTCCTCACTCCACCTCCAATCCACTCCACCCCCCTCCTCTCTGCCTCCCCGTCCTTCCTGACTCCCCTTCCCCTCCACCTATCCCTCCCTCCAACCACCTCCTCCACCCACGCACACACACCCGCACACACAACACACACACACACACACACACACAGGTGGGCATCATCGACGACGACATCTTCGAGGAGGACGAGCACTTCTTCGTGCGGCTGCTGAACCTGCGCGTGGGCGACGCCGAGGGCATGTTCGAGTGCGACGAGGCAAGCGCCGGGCCCAAGGGCCGGCTGGTGGAGCCGCTGGTCGCCACGGTGACCATCCTGGACGACGACCACGCCGGCATCTTCACGTTCGGCGACCGCATGGTGCGCATCAGTGAGAGTGTGGGCACCATGGAGGTGACGGTGGTGCGCAACTCGGGCGCGCGGGGCACCGTCATCCTGCCCTACCACACGGAGGCGGGCAGCGCCAGGGGCGGCGAGGACTACGAGGACGCCCGTGGGGAGCTGGAGTTCAACAACGACCAGACCACGTGAGTTACAGAGGCACATGCTTATATTGTATTTTGTGGGAGTGTGTGTGTGTTTGGTGGCTGGCTTAATTGGCCTCACCTGGCCCAGTTAGAGTCTGGGGCAGGTGGGGCTGCACACCTGTGGTGCATTGGCTAATCAGTGCACCACAGGTGTGCAGCCCCACCCACCAGGGGAGTCTGCACCCAGTTAGAGTCTGGGGTGGGTGGTCCACATGGTGGTGTTCTCTGGTAGAAACATGCTGACAGGGCGCTGGGATGACGAAGCACTTGGGTGAGGCGCGGGTGTGTCTCTGTGCTTACTGTTTCTATGACAACTAACCACGTTTCTCCCCGTAGCTCCTAGCTTAACCGATACGTCTGTGAGAATGGAAAATAGTAAGAAGAAAAGTTCTGATATTTGCAACTCAAATTGCTCAGAGCGGCCGCACTGAAAAGCTGTTCGTTCTCTCCTTGTTGGAAACCTGTTGAGAGAAGACTCATTGGTGTGTGTGGCACACGTCCGTAGAAATTGGGTCTTTCACAGCATCATGTGATCCCAGCATGTGATCCCAGCATATGGCCCCACCGCGCTCAAATCTAATCCCAGTCACCTAACTTGAGTCAACACGGGCTAATGGATGCCGACCACTGGACGCGCTCCTGTGAACCGCCTGGCCACCTGGCCACCAGGGGGCGATGGGGGGTGTAAATATACCAATACCCACGGCAATTATCGTCACTTTTAATATTGGCCTCATTACTCTGGCTCTCTGCCTGTCTCCATCTCTCTCTCTCTCTCTCTCTCTCTCTCTCTCTCTCTCTAGAGTCAAGATACTAATATTTTCCTTGGCATGGAAGATTTTACATTTGCATACCACAAAATGAATAAGAATCTTGATACAAAGATGCAGAAAAAGATCTTTTATAACATTTCAATTAAAGTAAAATACTACAGCTAAAAACTGAATCTCTCTCTGTCTCTGACTCACTCTCTCTCTCTCCCTCCTGCTCTCTCTCTCTCCCTCTCTCTGTCACTCCCTCCCTCTCTAACTCTCTCTCTCACTCCCCTATGTTTTCAACATGTTGCCTGTGATCGATCACACGTCCAGTCATATCTCGTCCAATTGTTTTCAATTTCCCTCCGTTCTCCATTCTGTTCTGCTCTGCCTTTCTCTGGAGCGGACCTTCCGCTCCTCCTCCTCCTCCTCCTGTTCTCTCCATCCCTCATCTCGTCCCCCCTCACCTCCCATCTGTCTCGTTGTCTTCCTCTCTCTCTCTCTTTGTTCACTCACTCTCTCCTTCTCTCGATCAGATCTCTATCTCTCAGCCTCTCTCTCTCTGTTTCTCTCTCCGTCTCTCTGTCTCTCTCTGCTAACCTCCATCTATCATCCTCTCATATTGTTATTTATTTCTTGTCAAACACTCTTCTGTTCTTCTCTTTTCTCTATGTTCCTTCCTTCCTCACTTTCTCTTTCTCCATCACTCTGTATGTTACACCTTGTATGCGTGTGCGTGTGCGTGTGTGTGTGTCTGTGTGTGTGTGTGTGTGTGTGTGTGTGTGCGTGCGTGCGTGTGTGCGTGGTGTGTGTGTTCGCACATGCATATTTTGTTTGGTCTCTCTCCCGGTGTCAGGCGGCTGGTTTCCGTGGTGACATTTCACCTCCACCACCAGCACCTCCTCCTCCTCCACCCCCACCACCACCACCACCTCCACCTCCACCTCCACCCTTTCACTCGGCAAGGATGTGTTCATAGAAACTACCACAGACAAGTGTCTGAGCACCTGTCCCTCACACATCCAGTCCAGGCCAGGCACTGTTAAAATATTCAGACCCCCAATGTCACCGAGACCCCAGAGGACGCGCTGTGCCTGGTCCAGTCTAGCAGGATGACCTGAGCTACACTGTCCCTATGAGTTCTCTATGTTCTCTGAGACAGACTCTAATTGAAGTCATGGTGGCCTTTTTGTCCCCGTCACCCTGCTAGAGACCTCTCACAGGCGTCTGGTTCAACTGTAATTGGCAATCATCTCTTCTATCCCTCACTTACCCTGTGTTACCATCGCCCTGTCCACTCCACCCATCTGGTTTTCATTTCTCTCCCTTCCTCTCTTCCACTCTCCCTCCATCCCTCCCCATCTCTCCCTCCCTCCCGCTCTCTCCCTCTCTTCCTCCATCTCTCCCTCTCTCTCCCTCCATCTCTCACTCCTCCCCTTTCTTTCTCCCTCCATCTCTGTCTCCAACTCAACCTCCATCTCCATCTCTCTCTCCCTCGCTCTATCTCTCTCCCTCTCTCCCTCCCTCTCTCTCTCTCCCGCTCTTCCTCCATCTCTCCCTCCCTCTATCTCTCCCTCTCTCTCCCTCCATCTCTCCTCACCTCTCTATTCCTCTCCCCTTCCATTTCTCACGTACTCTTCTTCTTCAAGTCAATTATTGATTCTACTTCATGTCTCTGCCCAGCTGCTGCCTGCCCTGATTCCCGCAGCTGACCAGTGTGTGTGTGTGTGTGTGTGTGTGTGTGTGTGTGTGTGTGTGTGTGTGTGTGTGTGTGTGTGTGTGTGTGTGTGTGTGTGTGTGCACGTGTGTGTGTGGGTGTGTGTGTGTGTGTGTACGCGAGTGTAAGACACATAATTTCTTGAAGACGTTTATTATGTTATTATGCTTTTATATAAGTAGTGGATGTGTTGAAATGTTTGTATGTGTGCTGCAGACATTTTTGAGTGAGTGCCAGGCTGCCACTTTAAATAACAATCCTTTGCCGGGTTAAATAAATAGGTTGAATAAAACTCAATAAAATATGTCTGTGTGTATGTGTCTCCGTGTGTGTGTGCATATATATCATATAATGCAATATAATGTCTGTGAGTTTTTGTTAATCTGTTATGCATATCACATATATAATAAGTTAAATGTTTTGGGACTGTGTTTCACAATTCTCAAATTTTTGTGTGTGTGTCTGTCGATGTGTGTGTATGTATGTGTGTGTGTGTGTGTGTGTGTGTGTGTGTGTGTGTGTGTGTGTGTGTGTGTGTGTCTGTCGATGTGTATGTGTGTGGTGTGTGTCTATGTGTGTGTGTGTGTGTGTGTGTGTGTGTGTGTGTGTGGTGTGTGTGTGTGTGTGTGTGTGTGTGTGTGTGTGTGTGTGTGTGTGTGTGTACAGTCAGACCGTCACGTTGAGGATCATTGACGATGAGGAGTATGAGAAGCATGAGAACTTCTTCATCGTCCTCGAGGAGCCCCGCTGGCTGAAGAGAGGGATCTCAGGTCAGTGGCCCGCCTGTCTCAACCTCACACTACTGGTCTCACTCTCACACTACTGGTCTCACCCTCACACCCCCCCCCCCCCACACACACACACATACACGTCTCACACACACACGTCTTACTCTCTCATGCACACATACAAACACACACGTCTTACTCTCTCATGCACACATACAAACACACACGTCACACACGCACACACACGTCTTACTGTCACTCTCTCACACACACACACACACACACGTCTCAATCTCTCTCACACACAGACACACACACGTCACACACACACACACACACACACACACACACACACGTCTTACTCTCTCTCTCACACACAGACACACGCACACACACGTCTCAACCACTATAAACAATCCTCTCTCTCCCTCAATCTCTTCGTCTTTCTCCCTCAATCTCTCCCTCCATCTCTCCCTCTTCCTCCATCTCTCCCTTTCTCCCTCCATCTCTTCCCCTCTCTCCCTTCATCTGTCTCTCTCCCTCCATCTCTTCCCCTCTCTCCCTCCGTCTCTTCCCCTCTCTCCCTTTCTCCGTCCATCGCTTCCTCTCTCTCCCTCCTTTCTCTGTCTCTCCCTCTCTCTCTTCCAACTACAAACAACTATAAACAACACAAGCCACTACACTGACCCTGATACACAACAGCTACACACAGCACCACAACAACACAACACAAGCTAACAACGGTATGTTGGACGGACTATAAATTATTTAACGGTAACATCGCTGTGGGCTTGTGTGGGGTCTGCTGCGCAATACAGAGGTTTAAATACTTCCTGGGTATCAATACTCTTTCAGGAAATATACATTATATCATTTCTGAATTCACTGGAATAAAAGCTATTTGATGTCTTTGGAGGTTTAAAATCACTTCAGTCATTCAATAGAAACAGATGTATTAAGTTTCAGGACGTTCGTGGTAACACTAGCTGAGGATTAGACAGTGGGGATCGAACCTGTGACCTTTCCACTCGGGGTCAAACTCCGTCCTCCTCCTCCTGACCAGGAGGCTGTCCTGCGAGACTGTCCTGCTCCTGTTCACCACAGTGTATTATAGAACTAAAAGCACCACCGACATCTGGCCTGCTCCCTAAGCTCATCCCCCTTGGTTTGAACTGTGAACCATCTTTAATACCACGCAGTGTCCCCTTAATGAGAGAACACATGGGACGCTGGCTGCTGCTGCAGCACTCCCTGTTGGCGGGCGGTGTAACTGCAGGACAAAAACGTTGACTATTTTTTACTTTTTTGTTGAGAGGAGCACAGGAGCAGTATAGGCAATTGCATTGTCTGTTGTCTTTCACTATTAAGTGAAATGGTTGGAATCCACCCTTTGATTTTTTTATGACATTTTCATAATTTAATTTTCGAACATTGAATGTATTTTCTGTGCATCTGATGGAACACAGAAGGGGCCCTATTGTACCACCAAGGTGTGAGCGTGACTAGCCATTACAAGCCGTTTCAAAATCGCATGTGACTAAAATTGTCATTGTGACGAAGTGACATCACAAGTGGGAGTGTCCACCTAGATGTAGGCTGACTACATCAGGCTACCCGGTGGTCTGTACCAATTGGTAAACTGATCTAGTGACCGTAAATCTAGGTGGACACTCACACTTGTGATGTCACTTTTCTATGTTCACCATTTTAATAGTCACATAACAATTTTGAAACGGCTTGCAATGACCTATCACACTCACAGCTGGTGGTGTAATAGGGCCCCTTTAACATTTAACACAATGTCATTTTATAGACTTTCTCCTTTTCTGACTTCCCTGCGAAACACCAAGCCGCTTGTCCATAAAACCCCAGCCAGTTCAACTCCTTCCTTCTGTTTCATGTGTTGTAAGAAATCTGTAATCTATGGTCCATCGACCAGCTTTGCCCCCCTCGTTTCTGCTGTGTCTCTGTGACGTAACGTGAGGTAGCCTCAAGTGGATGCAACACATCCACATGTTGCTGTACATCCCATCACGTACCATACACAGTACTGTATATACAGTATATCTTCCATACGTCTCCCTGCACCAGGGGATCTAAAAGCGAGCGTTGCTTGTTATCCAGATCAATAGAGGCGTTTTTCAGAGCCTTTGTGCATTACTGGCAGAGCCGCGCACAAGCTACACCACCACACGGCTCCTTAAAGAGGTCCCTGTTAGAGAGAGAGAGAGAGAGAGAGAGAGAGAGAGAGAGAGAGAGAGAGAGAGAGAGAGAGAGAGGGCGGACACAGGGTTATCGGGGCACAGTGACTAACACATCTACCAGTACACACACGTTCTTAACCATGTGCACATGCGGACAGAAAACACACACACACACACACACACACAGAGAGGATAAATATATGGGTACATACACCGATGGGTATATCAATATTAGTAAATATATATATATAAAGACACACCATAGTTTACTTCTTGGACTGAATCTTGGTAAGAAGCACAGAAAAGCTAGAATAAATATATATATATAATATACAGTATGTACTGTATATATTCTGTGTTTGTGTCTGTGTTGTGTGTGTGTGTGTTGTGTGTCATAATAACTACTAATGGTTTCTGTCGCTGCTGTTACTAACCCCTGTTTTTAATATCTGCTCTGACCTCCCTCTTTCTCTTCCCTCCTCTGTTCCTCTTCCTCTCTGTCTTCCCATCTCGTCGTCTCTCACCTTCTCTTCCTCCTCATCGCCACAGCTCTGCTGCTCAACCAAGGTAAGGAACATCTCAGTGTTCTGTGTACTAGCACACACCCCCAATCCCCATTTAGTTCTCCCAGTGAAGAAGGTAAAATAGGTCTTCTTTACAACTAGAAACAAGTAAATCCCTGTGTGTACCTCCAGTGGTGGACCACCATTCGAGGATTGAAGAGTCTAATCCCTGCCATATTTTAGCTCCAGCAGAATAAAACCAGGCAAATATCCATGCCATGTTTTGGCTCCAGTCCTGCGCTGAACCAGTGGAGTTCCCTCGTTAGCCGTTAGCTGTAGGGTGTGCTGATTGGCTGATCCGCATTACTGCTTGAAAACACCCCATCCATGACTCTGCCAGCAGCACATAGTTGGATCTGGATGAAAAACATGGAACCATTTGTTTTGTATAATATTTGTGTACAATATTGTTTATGGCATGGTGTCTGTTGATGTTGATATCTACAAAAACGTTCAATACAATGCAAATAATACCACTTTATGTGGATTTTCTTATTGTACACTACAATGATTGTACAGACATAATCTCTTTCTTACTGACTCTTACTCCACATACTGTATAAGACTAATAAGCAACGTCATGCATACTATTTAATACTTTATATGTATCCTGGTTTTACGAACACAACACGCTTTACTGGAGCTGTAATTGGCTGCTGCTAATGGCTACTGGCTATTGCCTGCCGATGACGTGTGTGTGCGTGTGTGCGTGCATACTGTGTGTGTGTGTGTGTTTGTGTGTGTATATGTGAGTGTGTGTGTGTGTGTGTGTGCATGTGTGTGCATATATGTGTGTCTGTGCGTGTGTGTGTGTTTGTCTGAGAGATAAAAAGCCAGTCATTTCTCCGTCCCCTTGCTAATGGCGGTGGTCAACTCTCTGCCTCATTATAATGCTATTGTCCAACGCGTTGTACCATCCGATAGCTTAGCTTAGCTTAGCTGTGGGAAAGGAATTTGTTTACGTTTGGATCAGGAAACATCATCCAGCACACAACATGACAGGAATTAAAGGCTCACAGACTCACCCACCACCACACACCACACAGGAAAAACACATTGTCACATTTACATATGTATATATACAGTATATATATATATGTGGTCTTTACCCACAGGATAAACCAGAGCATCTTGGTTCATGGTTACAGGAGAAAGACCTGGTGTTATAGTGGTCTGGTCTGAATGTTAATATGTTGTAAGAAAGAACGGTTGAAAGGGAAACTTTAGAGAAGGTGAAAATGTGATTTACTATTTGGTTTGGAAGAGGAGATGGCTGCTGGCTCCCGTGGTGAATAGTAAAGACCTCTGTATGCTTCTTCAGAAGTGTTCTGAGATCAGAAAAAAATGGGACGCCCCGAATTCAATTTTTACCTCGTATAGTTCCACAGAACTGGCTGATATTGGGGGCGGTACTAGGGTCAGGAGGCTGTCCGTCAACCTAGGGAGGCGGAGTAAAATGTCTGGCACCGGCCTCCAAGCCCCGCCCTCCTTCCTTCATACCCCACTACTCTAGCCTATCACTGAGGAGGGGGTGGGGTCCGGGAGGAGAGCTTTTCAGGTACACTGACTTTTCTGAACTGCATCAACCCCCCGCCGCCAAACGAACAAAAAGAACCCAACAGAAGCATTGGAAGCCGGTTTCACATGCATTCCAACGCATTTCGGAAGAAGCATACAGAGGCCTTAGACAAGAGAGTGGTGGTGAATACCGGAGTGTGGAGGAGAGGACAAAACACACATACACACACACATGCACGCATACACACAGTCATTGGTGCAAATGTAGATCTTCAAGTACACACAGATATGAAACCACACACACACACATAGGTCCATGCATGAGCTAATGCACACATGTGACACAGTGGGCAATACAACGCTGACTCCTCATAAATAATTAATAAAGTTATGACTAATAGATACGTTCTGAAACACGCTGCAGGTTCTACCACCCGCTCTTAAAAACCCTCCTCTCTTAACTCCTCCTCCCTCTCTCCCTCCCCTTCTCTCCTGCTCTGTTCACCCGTCTCCATGTTGGACCTCCTCTCTTCTCCCTCCTCATCCTCCCCAACCATCCTCACGTCCTCCCACCTGCTCCACCTCCTCCATCCCCACCTCCTCCTCCATCCCCACCTCCTCCTCCATCTCCGTCTCCTCCTCCATATCCACCTCCTCCATCCCTACCTCCTCCATCCCCAACTCCTCCATCCCTACCTCCTCCTTCATACCTCCTCCATCCCCATCTCCTCCTCCTTCCCCACCTCCTCCTCCATCCCCATCCCCATCTCCTCCTCCATCCCCACCTCCTCCTCCATCCCCACCTCCTCCTCCATATCCACCTCCTCCCAGATGAGGAGGGCCAGATGAGTGCGGAGGAGGAGGAGGCGCGCAGGATAGCTGAGATGGGCAAGCCGATCCTGGGGGAGCACAGCCGCCTGGAGGTGGTCATCGAGGAGTCCTACGAGTTCAAGGTAGCCAATCACGACGCTCGCTCCGCAGCAGTCAGCTGATCAATGGACACCTATAAATGATTGTCTCTCTCTCTGCATTTACCTCTTTTCGAATACCCCCACAGGTGAAACGTTTATTTAAAAAGCACCTTTCACAGACACCAGTCACAACGTGCTTCACAGGTAAAAAAAAACAAATACATTGGTTAAAACCAAAATAAATAAAAACAGAACACCAGATCAAATATTCAAGGGGAAACAGACATAAGAGACGAAGTTAAAACTAAAACCACAAGCTACCTGAATGCCTGTCTGAATAAATGTGTTTTTAGCAGCTTTTTAAAAGTGTCCACAGAGTCCAAGGACCTCAAGCTTATTGAGAGACCGTTCCAAAGTTAAGGGGCTGCTGACTGGAAAGCAGTCTTTAAGTGTGTCCGAGGTACACTTAAATTGCCCTGGGTAGAGGACCTAAGAGCTCCACAATATTCTGAGGTGCCTGGCCATGTTGGGCTCTATAAGTGAGCACTACAATTTTAAAATGAATTCTAAAATTAACTAGAGGTTAGAGCTCAGATTGAAACTGTGTGTTTACCAATGTTATGTTACTACTAGCTGCTGCCGTTCATTTTCAAGTCGCCTTTTTTGACATAATTCCCAATCCAACAAAAAACATATCTGTATAAATGGTCTGATTGTACTCTGGTTATAATAACCTATCATCCCTGCAGCTACTCCCATATGGATGCTGTGCTGTGATTGTTCTCAGGCTGACCTGTAGGTCACGGTGGATTAAAGCCTTAAACATAAACGTAAACACTTAAGTTGACATCTCTCAGCGGAGGTCAAACCAGAAGGGCGGCAGGAGCCTTTTATCCCGGTGCTGCCGTCTTATCGGGTCCTCCTGCAGGTCAGTGTTCCCGGACGGGGCCCCCAGAGGCCGGTGTCCTCTCTGGTCTGAGGAGATACAGACCTCACCGCGATGCTGTCCATCCATCAGCCCCATTGATCACTTGGCTTTAGTGTTAAGAGCACGTTCAATATGTGCTGCTCTCTCTCTGCCTCTCTCTTTCTCTCACTCTCTGTCTCTCTCTCTGTGTCTCTCTGTCTCTCTCTCTGTCTCTCCTATCTGTCTCTCTGTCTCTCCTCTCTCTCTCTCTCTCTCTCTCTCTCTCTCTCTCGTCTCTCTCTCTGTCTCTCTCTCTCTCTCTCTGTCTCTCTCTCTGTCTCTGTCTATCTGTCTCTCATCTCTTGCTCTCACTCTTGCTTCTCGCTCTGTTCTTTCTCTCTCTCTCTCCCTCTCTCTCTCTCTCTATATATATATATATATATACATATATATATATATATAATATATAATATATATATTGTCTGTGTGTGTATAGCTGGCTGATAAGAGCTTCAGGTAAAGCCCAGCCCTGTATCCTCAGTGAGCCGCTGCCCTTCCCAGCCCCGCTCTAATGTACATCTGAATAATTCACATCCACGAGGGTCGCTTGATACATCAGCTCAGTCCGGGCCAGGCAGAGGTCTGGCTGCTGTGGCACGCACACCCCTGCTATCCTGCTCCTCCTCCCTTTCCTCCTCCACCTCCTCCTCCACCTCCTCCTCCTCTCCATCCTCTTCTCCCTCCTCCACCACCTCCTCCTCTTCCTCCGCCTCCTCCTCTCCTCCTCCACCTCCCCCTCTCCCTCCTCCTCCTCCTCGTCCTCCTCCTCTCCATCCTCTTCTCCCTCCTCCACCTCCTCCCATCCCCCTCCCCCTCCTCCTCCCCTTCCTCCTCCTCCTCCTCCTCCCTTGAGCGGAACACGGTCTACAACATCAAGTATGATTCAAGGTTCAAAAACACTCTCATGTAAACATCGCAAACCCTTGGCCACACAATTTGGATAAATGTCTTTGTGTTTTCTTTGTGTTTCTTTGTGTTTTCTCTGGCCTTGGCGTGTACACACTAAGCCTGAAAACATCCGTGTCTCGTGTGGTCACCTGATCTTAAACATCGTCTCCTTCGTGAGGAGTGTATGGCGGTCGACCTTGAGTAAACCGAGGACGATTGAAGTTACGAAGATGAAAAATAATCACAGTACAGGGTGGCTGTGATCATTTTATTTTATAATTGTTGGGTTTGCTTTGAAAGTATCCCACCGTAAAATCCCATATTTAGCTGGAGCTCACACAGGAGATCCAAGACAAATATTGACTCCAATTATTTCCTGGTTCCTGCAAACAGAATACAAATAATTATATATTTTTTTAAGTGCACCGAACCGACTAGTGTAAATATGAAACACGGCAACACTAGCAAACATCACCATTGTTCGGTCATTTGTGTCTCGAAACAAAGCAAGGACATGACCCTAAAGACATAAAGACGATGGAGATACCCAAATACTATTCACAGCGCCTCACAGACCCCACCCCCTCGCGTCATGACCTCTGACCTCTGACCTCTGCCGCAGGAATATAAAACTGTCCGTGTGCACCCCCCTCCCAAATCCCCCCCCGTGATATACAGACGCCAGAGGAACAGCCACACCACCACCACCAGAGCTGATTGGAGAGTTTATATCTCTGAATCAATCCCGCAGAAGAGAATGCGTCTGCGCTCGCTGGAGCTTATATACTAGCGTCGGTAAACAGGAAGGCAATAGATCTGGGGTGACTGAAAGTCCATATCAGATGCGGCCATTTTTCATATCCATATTGATATTCATTTCATATCGTATATACTGTATATATTGTTATATTGAGTTAGGTAGGGATGAATGCTGCAAGAATGCTGCAGGCCAATAAAGGGCAGACCGCAGGTGGTGGTGTGGCTCTGGAGTCAGATGGCCGGCTACTTCTGGATGCAATGTGTTCATGTGTTTGTGTTTAGGTGTCGATGATGAATGATGTCCCAGCGTTTCCTTATATTTATAACTTCTATCTATTTATTTCTTATTTATTTATTTCTATGACGCTGTGATGTGTCCCTCGCCCCTGATGTAGGAAACGGCACATTTCCTACATCGAATTGTGATCGATTGACGTCATATTCGAATTAAAGCGTGGTTCAAGATTCAAGAAATTCGAGAGGTTTAATTGTCACATACACACACAGGATGGCCGACCGTCCTCGCTCGCCTCGCTCGCCCACTCACAAATTCAACTAAATGTCAATATTTAGGTGTATGAGCAAGAATATTGCAGTATTGCGATATCTCTTTATAAGCTTCATCCCCGTCTCCCTTGTGGGAGAGACACTGCGGTGAGGTTACAACACCGAGGGAGTCCAGAGAGCTGCCAGCCGACTGACTCACAAAGCCACTCATATTTCTATGCTTTGTGACTCATTACGAGGACCCTGCCGCCCTTCCCGCCTTCTAATTGGAGTTCTCCTGGCTTTCTGATTGGCAGAGCACCGTGGACAAGCTCATTAAGAAGACCAACCTGGCGCTAGTGATCGGCACACACTCCTGGAGGGAGCAGTTTGTGGAGGCGGTTACCGTCAGTGCAGGTGAGGACACCGTGTGTGTGTGTGTGTGTGTGTGTGTGTGTGTGTGTGTGGTGTGTGTGTGTGTGTGTGTGTGCGTGCGTGCGTGCGTGCGTGCGAGAGAGAGAGAGAGAGTGTGTGTGAGAGCGAGATAGGACATTGTATTTGCAGTTGACAGTTTTTTGTAGCTGTCAAAGCAGAATAACCAGGTCTGACAAAGTGTAAATGTTAATGCATGAGTGAATACGTGTGCGTGTGCGTGTGCGTGTGCACATGCGTGTGCACGTGCGTGTGCCGTGTGTGTGTGTGTGTGAATGTGCATGCGTGAGATTGAAATTCCAGCCACTGGCTGATTAACGTCAAAGAACACCATTTAATTAGTCAATCACTAATCATTCAACACACACCACACACACACACAACACACACACTGGCTGGCTGACGGCTGGGCGTGTCTACTGGTGCCCACCCAGCGGCAAGGTGGTAACAGGCGACTCCTTAATTAGATTCCCCCCCTTGCCTTCCAGGAATGCTAAAGGCCAAGCCTCTTTTTCCTGGCGTAACCTGCGGACCACTCATCAGAGGCAGACAACATTATAATTAAAGTCCTCTGTGTGTTAGTCAGCATCCCTCTTCAAATGCCAAGGAGGCCATTTCTGAATAAACACGATAAGAACAACAACATTTTTACTCAACTAAAACTGGGAACCTGTTTTTCTAAGCTGAGCTTGGGAACACTCGATGGGTTTGGAATATAAAACACAATATTGTGCGATATTTCTAATATGTATTTGAAATGCGGATGTTTAATGTAGCCCTACTGTATGAAGAGATTACACAAAGTTGCCAATTAAATAAGTTTTCAATCATTTCTTCTTTTTTACGTAGGATGGCTAAATACCACCTTCTAGTGGAGGGCATGATTCATTACAGTTAAATGATGTTGACCTCCACCAAATAAATGCCTCCAGTGGCTATGTTGTCCTTTAATTAGTGACAAAGACAGAGGACATCAACTCAGTTTTTAATTAGCCTGTTATGCAACTAGATGTGGTTCTAATGTTGTTCTGAAATAGTGGTGTAGGTAAAGGATAAAAATAAAAAAAACCAGGACAAGAAATGGCGAGGCACCCTTAATATTGGTACCATATTGGTCGATATATAAAAGTGAATGATCTTTCTCCACGCGTTCCCTCTTATTTCACTTCCGTTCCCACCACCCCTTTCTCACCATTTCTCCTCCCCCTCTCTCTTTCACCACCCCCCCACCCCCCCAGGTGATGAAGACGAGGATGGTCAGGAGGATCACCTGCCCTCCTGCTGCGACTACGTCATGCACTTCCTGACGGTGTTCTGGAAGGTGCTGTTTGCCTGCGTGCCGCCCACCGAGTACTGGAACGGTTGGGCCTGCTTCTGCGTCTCCATCTCCGTCATCGGCGTGCTGACGGCCATCATCGGCGACCTGGCCTCGCACTTCGGCTGCACCGTGGGACTCCGTGACTCCGTCACCGCTGTGGTGTTCGTCGCCCTGGGAACCTCCATCCCAGGTGACCCATCCACCCGTCCGTCCCTCAACCAGCCCTCCACCCTGCTCTGGCTCTTAAAGGACAATAGTACCTGGTGGTACTATTGTACCACCAGGTGTGATCGTGATTTTTTAAACCGCTTGGAATGGTCACACCTGGTGGTAGGAGTCCTTTAAATGGGGTTAAGGGAACCAATCACTGTGTTTTGTTAAGTTTAGCACAGTGACCAGGTGACCAATCAATGTGCCCCAATACTTGTGTACCGCTGTATATGACTGACCATTCCCCGCAGGTGCTGAATTCAAGTTCACTGTAAACTCCTGCTTTTCCATTTAAAAAACATTTTAATCAGAGAAATGTAAAAAAAAGTGATGAAAAGTACTTTAATTGAGGACACGTCTTGACAGCAACGGATTTGATGTGATGAGGCGTGATCATGGGGAAGAAGGCTTACCGTAACCAAGAGCATATTGACCAAGCATCTCCTGTACATGATGACGCTGATTGGGATCGTTCACATATTGGCTGCCAACAACAACAAAGGACACAAAGGCGAGGGGAGTGACCGGCCGTCGTGGAGAGCTAAGGAGCGACCACGGAGAGGCTGAGCTCATTTGCAATACTCGTATGGGCCGAGACAACGACGAGCATCGATCTGCACAATAAAGGAGTCAGGAGTCCTCGGCACAGCCTCAGTGTCACGAAGGCTACGATGGCAATGGGAATGCTAACTAGCTTAACGGCTTTCAATTGGAGAGGGGGACAGAGCTATCGCTAGCTGCAAGGATCAGTTGTGCAAAGGCCTTTCAAATTAACTGGCAGGTTACAACATTCATAGTTGCAAGGTTAATAGAATGAGTTTCATAATTGCTAGGTTACCTGCATAATAGCTGGGATAAGAGCAGTGATATATTGCTGTCTCCTTCAACAAAATGTACTCTTTGTAAGTTGCTTTGGATAAAAGCGTCTGCCAAATGCCCTAAATGAAAATTTTAAAGATTCTTATCGCAACTCTCCTCTATTTTGTCCAGTGTAGAAGCTTTAAGCACTTGCTCACGGTTGATCACATGCTTTTGTTCGTGGCCTCACCTGGAAATCACTTTGGATAAAAGCATCTGCTAAAGAACTACAGATAAATGATTACTGGTCATCTGGTATAATGACTGCATCATATAAGAGCTAAGATAAGATAGCACTTTTGATTGATCCAAGACAGGAAGTTACAAATATATAGGATGTGCACTTTACTAACCCTTCTAATTGGTTGGCTCCATGGCCAGAATCAGAATCAGCCTAAGTGAAATTGGTGCCTAACATTGACTATTAAACATAAATTAATAATATACATTCAATACACATTCAAAATGTGTGTTAATGTTACTCAATAGTGTCCATGATGGTTGGGAGTCAGTGGGGTTCAACGTTAATATAATGTGTAGTATAGTGGTGTTCGCTCCTGTGTAACCCCCGGCCTCTTCCTATGGCTTCCTATGACCTTATGACTTAACACTGTCCTCCCCCTCCCCCCTTCATGTCCACCAGACACCTTCGCCAGCAAGGTGGCGGCCACGCAGGACCAACATGCCGACGCGTCCGTGGGCAACGTGACGGGCAGCAACGCGGTCAACGTGTTCCTGGGCATCGGCGTGGCGTGGTCAGTGGCCGCCGTCTACTGGGCGGCGCGGGGCAAGGAGTTCCGCGTGGACCCCGGCTCGCTGGCCTTCTCCGTCACCCTCTTCACCATCTTCGCCTTCTTCACCATGGGCGTGCTGCTCTTCCGCCGACGGCCCTCCATCGGCGGAGAGCTGGGCGGGCCCCGGGGGTCCCGAATCGCCACCAGCCTGCTCTTCCTGGGCCTCTGGCTGCTCTACATCTTCTTCTCCAGCCTGGAGGCCTACTGCCATATCAAGGGCTTCTAAAGAGGGGGAGAGAAAGAAAGAGAGCGGTAGAGGGGAATGGAGAGAGATGGAGGGAGAGAGAGAGAGAGAGAGAGAGGTAGAGGGGAATGGAGAGAGATGGAGGGAGAGAGGTAGATAGGAATGGAGAGAGAGAGGTAGAGAGGAATGGAGGGAGAGGAAAGAGAGAGGAATGGAGGGAGAGAGGAAGAAATTAAAACAGCAGCATATTAATATACACTCATAGTCATTGTTCAGTGTAGCACAGGAAACAGATGCTTCTGTTCAGTCAAGAGTCGCTAACTTCACACGTCGCCCCCCCCCCCCCATCTTTGCACCGGGACACACACCGCAACAAATTGTACCAGCACACACACTTTACACACACATCCACACATCCACCAGTGTTATCTCAGTTCTGATTTTCCTATTCTTACATCAGTTTAAGAGGCTCTGCCTAGCTACTGTATGTGTTGAGGTGTCCCTGAGCAAGACACCACCTAACCCTAACTGCTCCTGACGTGTTGGTTGTTACCTTGCATGGTTGACACCGCCGTCGGTGTATGAATGGGTGAATGTGAGGCAACTGTAAGTGATATAAATGCAATCCATTTACCATTTACCAGTTTTGATTTTTATCGTATTTCTAGGTTTTTATTTCAGTTTTAGTTTGAAAGATCAGTTTCAGTAGTATTGGTTTTTTTTTATATTAGCGAGATATGTCACAGGCATTCTGTTTCCATTTGAGTATTTACAAATTCTAACTTATTGAACGGAGCCCGGTCTGGGACCACAGCAGTGAGCAGAGCATTCAGGGCCAGCATCCCAGAAAAGTGGCATTTTCTTGTAAGGAAAGCGGTTGATATTCACCTTCCATTTGCATAGTACTTTCTATTTTGTTTTACAGTTTTAAAGTCCAATGTTTCCGCATCAGTCTAGTTTTATTTGCAAACTCAGTACTAGTTTTCATGTCAACCGATTGCTTTTTCTATCCGTTTTAGTTGATTTCAGTTTCAGTTAACTACACTGAACTCACACTGAACACAAACAAACACACACACACACACACACACACACAGTCACACCAGCCACTGCACTGGCACACACACACACACACACACACACACAGACACATTTTCACACGTAACATAGGAAGTGACATGATGGACAGTCAAGTGAATATGAAGTTATAGCAGCAGAGATAAAGAAAGGTTCAGGAGGTTTCATGAGGGAGGGTTGAGGATGTTGACAGAGGGAAGGAGAGAAGGTATCCACTTCAGCTTCAGCGTCAAATGAAACTTTAGCACACGGGGGGAAAGAAGAATGCTCCTCATTCCGTTCAACCTGCTGTGTTTTAAACCCTGCGCACGGTTCCTCCATCCAACCCCCCCTTGCTAACTTTTGTCGAAACCAGACCTTTTGTGGAGAGAGAGCGGCGTGATGCTCCGAGGAGGAGGAGGAGGTGGATGAGGTGAGGGAAGGAGTTTAATGTTTACAAAGACGACACTGAGGAATGAATGAATGAACGGGCTCCTCCAATGCGTCCTACTGTGGCCCTGGGAGGACAGACGAGACGGGCCCAGCGGGACGGGAGGCCTGTGGACGGCGGTCTGGATGGACGGAACCTCGCGTTGTGTGCTCAGCACACACCGGTGTGTGCTGAGCGCTCGTAGATATAGATATCCTCGCATTCTGTTTCCACAACCAGAGTAACATGGACAAGAGAGCCAGATTCTTCTACACACAACACAACACGCGGTGTATCCACACACACACACAAACATGCCACCAACACTACACACAATAGGTTAACACACAATAGATTAATTTACTACAATACTCCCAAATACACCAACACACACAACATGTCAACACTCACTGTACACAACATATCAGCACACTACGTCAACACAACGCTAGCTAATGTACAGACTGTAAATACAGTACGATGCATTTCCTGTGAGGTCACAGGAAACACATCACGTTTCCTCTCCCACCACGGATCCATCCCATCTAGGAACTAAGGACTCCTCCATTTTAACGTGACTGGAGAAGAACTGGTCATGAAACCGGTTTGACTCCAATCCAATCCTCCTCATTCTGTGTGCAGGAACTGTGTGAACAGTCCAGATGTGAAGTGGTGATTTAGCGTAGTGTAAATACGATGTGTTGTGTTGCAGAACAGTCACACTTTAGTCCATCGAGGGGAAGTTACTGTCCACTGATGCTGAGCCAAACATGCGTTCCCTCGGAAGGAGGGAACCACAGTACAGTACATTGTAGAGAGGGCACATAATTTAAAGTTGAAACAGTCATGTCAACTCTGTGGTTTTAGATCAATGGATTAGATTTTGTGTGCAGTGCACTGTCATTGTTAAATTATACTTAGGCTGCTAAATTATGTACATTTATTTTAGCTCAATGTACAGTATCAACACGGATATTGTTCCAATGGTATTGTTCCAATGCATTTGCATTGCTGATCGGGCACCACTATCCACAATACAAACTAGATAAAGCATGGTCATTTTTTAATTAATCCCACAACCACAAAATTTGATTAGCTAACATTGATCGTATTATGTTACTGGTTGGTATTTTTTTCCATGCTAATGCTAATTAAATATTACAAAGGACCCCCGTTTTGAGAGATCATTTTAAAACTACAAAGAAAAACATGTCTGCCTGTTGTAATTCTGTTTAATCCTGAACATTAATCCTGTTGAGATTGTAGAAATGTCCCAACAACACAAATTCAAATTGTAGTTATGTGCCTACTAGCAATTCTGGCTGTTCGAGCCCTCAGAATCCTACAAAGATAATATTATATTGGAGATGTTATTTTGATTTAAAATATATATATGTATATATTGCCTGATAATGCCGTGAAAGGGAATAGTGTGTGATTGAATGTGTATGCTGAGGAACCGACCTCATTGGCTAATGTTTCTCCGGGTCAGTGGACAGTAACCAATCACCTATCAGAGTTTGAGAGTTGTCCTTACATGAATCTCAGTCTAAAGGCAAACAGACCTTGATCTTCAAGACTGTTCAATCCAGAGCAAATTAAGAAGATAGCGTTAATCCACTGAGGACGTCTCTAATCATCATTGGCTCCTAAGCCCACAGAACAATGTGGACGACAAGCATCCAAACTCGTGTGCTGATATTATGTGTTTGCAAAAACCTGTCTTGGAGGGCATCTCAGTCCACGGCGGGACAGATTTAGGGCTAATGCTGGTTGAAAAAGGACCTTTCAGTTGCCTGACTGCTGTGGTGGGGTATTGTGGGTCATGAAGTCCAATCCATGGGATTTCTATGAATCCGTTACTGTGGCATGCATCCTGACGAGACTATCGTAGCATGGTTATGGCATGGTTAACTCCAAACTAATATGCATGGGTAGTCCGAGCGAAAGGCTGAACAGTGTTAGTTTGATCATAATAAGAGATACACCCTGAATTAAGGAGGTCACAGTGACCTCTAACATAAACCGTGAGGTCATCCCAGATCCCAGATCCCATATCCAGATGAAAAAATATGACAATATTACACAGGATACTACCCATCTAATGCCTTAACGAAACGTTAAAAACGCTACTCGGATATTCACACTTTGTTGTTTTTTTTGTAATCATTTATGCCGACCATGTTTTGAATACGCATTAACCAAGAAGCCGTTCACTGACCTATGATTGGTTGAAACTTACCATCTCATCTCTGCTGAGACCCTGTCCAATCTGGACGTCTCATTTTAGCACAATGCTAAGATAGTTGATGTGACCCCCCCCCCCCCCCCCCAATATATGGTGGAAAGTCATAAACCAGTATATATAAAGAGTCAACTGTGCAACCCACATGCCCAATTCATTAGTAGGACCTGTATAAAATATCACAAAGAAGTCTTGACCTAACCATGACCTAATCATGACATGACTTAGGTACGACACTGGCATAAAACCTGTTATTAGCGTTGCGCGGTGGACTGAAGAGAGGTGCGTTATAAGGCATGGATATGTCGAAGTGTTCACACAAGTGCTCGCTCGCAAGTGCTGCTTAACGCTGTCAGACACACACACAGCCAGTGTGGGCAGGTGACTGTGAAACATCCCAACGTTTGCTTTAGTTTCTCCTCTTTGGGCGATTTGGTTCAGAAACGTATAACAAGTATTTACAAAGATCTATTGGCCGATAAGCAGGGAGTGTTGAACGCTTTGATATATTCAGATACTACTACTACTACAATAAATTCACTACCTAATATTGCTATTATTATAATTATTACGATATATTTCTGCAAGGATTTCCTTTCTAGTGCTGCCACGACATTATTGCAATTCTTCCCAACTCCCTTTAGAAGTTTACTTAGTTAAATGATAAGTGCTCGAAAAATAGATTTTATTACTCCAGTTATTACATGGTAATATATCGTATCTATCCAATTTGTTTACCCTATAGACAAACCATACTTTGTACAAATTTCTTAAATCGACTTTATACCGTTTCCTCACATATATAACTAACGTGGGTTTTTTTGTATTTCTTAACAATGTAGTAGTAGTGAAACAAAACGGACGGTAGAGTCTAGTATAGATGATATTGTTAGAAAACAAACAGTGGATGACATTTTGATAAATGTTTCACATTGAGGATGCTCCAATTGGAACCAGTCAGTGAAGTGTCTCATTATGGAAAATACTTCTATCAAACACACACATTACTTTGTCCGTCAACTTGTTTTGTTTCTGTGTTACAAACACCTGTGTGTATTTTTTCTGATGAGATTATTGATTTAGATATTTATTTTATTTACACAGATTATTTATGTATAGATAAATGGTACTGCAGTCCTTCGACGTACACTGTAGTTTCAACGTGCAATACAGATATATTTAACACATTATTCCTTTGATATCTTCGATGTGAACTGAGCTACATTTTTACTCCGGCTAGGAGTAGTATAAGACATCGGACGTCGGATTTTCTCTCTAGTGTTTCCTTTTGCCAATCCATATCTATATCTACTCCCTTCTTCTCCCAGGAGGAGACGTTTTTAATGTTAAGTAGCATGTTTACAAAGGGAAACTGTCGGGAACATTTCCAGTATGGGCTGAGCGGTCAGCTTCGAGGGGCATCATGACGAGCAGAAGGGAGCATGAAAAATAAAACCACTTTACAAGCACAGCGGCCGCCGCGATACGAGCCGCTAATAAGCACAGCGGTTCTGGTTACGATGCGTGGGCTGCTAATAAGAACCGGCGGCGACAGCAGCTAGCTGCGACGGTATTCCTAACCCCCCTCAAAATATCGTAGTCGTTCCCGCCAATCCAGTTTGAGCTAACAAGTTACGACAGTCAAATGTTTATCTGGGCTCCTTTCGCCGAGTAGAGGTTGTCTTTGTAACAGTGGGTGTATTATAGTATATAGAGTGTTACTAGAACACCCCATGTGTGTCCATCTTTCCCCCGGACGATACGGATGATACAGATGATACAGATGATACGGCCCTGCAGCATCCCTCCCTCCCTCCCTATCTCTCTCTCCCTCCTCTCTCCATAGAACTGTTTACAATGTCGCGACATGATTCCGTGTTTTGATAAAACTTCTGTACTAACTGTCTAGCGTTGTTGCCCTTGGCTGTTCTTGTAGCTGGATGTGATGTCTCCCCCCCCCCCCCCCCCCCAGCCCCGGTGTTTTTCCTTCGTGTTGGTTTGAGTCGTGTTTCCTCTAAAGACGCATGGTGTTGTACGTGTGGTAGCAGCATGATCTACGATGGTGGACGTTTCTAATGTGATTGATGGGTCGATTCCTATGGTTGACATCTAAGAAACCCAAACTTTTTTTGTAATATACAGTAAACAAAAGGAAAACAGAATAAAGCATAAAAATACGATACACGTGAATAGGCATGGACTTGCGTCCATGTGTAAACAACCCGGTAAGGACACACAGGGACTTCTACAAACATAACTACACACACACATACAGATATGAAGGGGTTCTGTGTCTGTGTATTTATATTTCCTTTACAAGCTGTGAAATGAGCCTACTCTGTTTTTATTGGGGCTGTGCCTGCAACAAGTCCCATCCTCGTCCATCTTGTTGGTGTAAAATATTTCTGTGTCTACACCCCCCCACCCAAGTCTGGCTCTGTAACATGTCTGTGTGTTCTGTCTGTGATGAAATTTCTCTTTGCCTGAACCTTTGTAGGGTAACAACGACTGAGTTAATACAATACCATGTGATAGAGATATACATTTACTCAATACTGTAATACATTATTAACCAAACTTGGTTTTTTTTTTTTAAGAAATGATTGTGGAAAATTTGAGGAAAAAGGGATGACACTTGTTTTGAGAACATGGCATGAGGTGTTAATGTGTTACTGAAAGAAAATGAAGCTCTTTAATGAACTGTAGTAGACCTTATTTAAATATAGTTTATTTATTTTCATCGCTTGCTGTGTCTGAGTCATTTTTTTGCTGCAACAAGATACAAACCAAAAACAAACATTATTTAGCTTTGACAATTCCATAGGGTTTTAGGTACTAGGATCACATACTGTATTATACAAAATAGGTGTCTCATAGACTATAATAAGCCTCCATACAGTTGTGGTCAAAAGTTGACATACACTTGTAAAGAACATGTATGTCATGGCAGTCCATAGTTTCCAATAATTTCTACAACTCTTATTTTTATGTGATAGAGTGATTGGAGGACATACTTCTTTGTCACAAAAAACATTCATGAAGTTTGGTTCTTTCATGAATTTATTATGAGTCTACTGAAAATGTGACCAAATCTGCTAGGTAAAAAATATACATACAGCAATGCTAATATTTGGTTACATGTCCCTTGGCCATTTTCACCTCAATTAGGCGCTTTTGGTAGCCATCCACAAGCTTCTGGCAAGACCCAACCTTCTGGCTGATGATTTTAGGTTCTCCTGAAGAATTTGGAGGTAATCCTCCTTCTTCATTATTCCATTTACTTTCTGTAAAGCACCAGTTCCATGGCAGCAAAACAGTCCCAGAGCATAATACTACAACCACCATGCTTGACAGTAGGCATGGTGTTCTTGGGGTTAAAGGCCTCACCTTCTCTCCTCCAAACATATGTCTGGTCATTGTGGCCAAAGAGCTCCAGTTAGTTTCATCTGACCACAGAACATTCCTCCAGAAGGCCTTTTCTTTGTCCATGTGATCAGCAGCAAACTTCAGTCGAGCCTTAAGGTGCCGCTTCTGGAGCGAGGGCTTCCTTCTTGCACGGCAGCCTCTCAGCCCATGGACACTGACACCTGTGTTCCAGCAGCTTCTAATTCATTGCAGACCTGCTTTTTGGTGGTTCTCGGTTGACTCTTGACCATCCTGACCAATTTTCTCTCAGCAGCAGGTGATAGCTTGTGTTTTCTCCCTGCACACTGTGCCGTGCACTTTATACTTACGAACAATTGTTTGCACAGTTGATCTCGGGACCTGTAGCTGCTTTGAAATTGCTCCAAGTGACTTTCCTGACTTCAAGTCAATGATCCGCGTTTTCAGATCCGTGCTGAGCTCCTTTGACTTTCCCATTGTAGTGTTTGTGTCTGAGTCTAAAGTCTAATGATCGTATCAAATGAGTCATATTTAAATGGGCTCAGAGAAGTCACCAGTGTAGTCAATCATAATCACTCACAAGAAGTTAAGAGGCCACAAAGATAATTTGATTGACACAACTTTCTACATCACCTACATTGATCATTCATGTTGCTGTATGTATATTTTTGACCCAGCAGATTTGGTCACATTTTCAGTAGATCCATAACAAATTCATAAAAGAACCAAACAAAGAAGTATGTGCTCCAATCACTCTATCACAGAAAAATAAGAGTTGTAGAAATGATTGGAAACTCTGGACTGCCATGACATACATGTTCTTTACAAGTGTATGTCAACTTTTGACCACAACTGTACATAATACAGTACAGCTTGCAACATAACAATGTAGCTCACAAAGTGGCCACACGGGGCGCTGTGTCGGCGCGTCGTCGGGGAGGAGCGCAGAGTAGTGTCCGGCCCCCCCCCCCCCCCTCCCCCTCCCCCTCCACCCCCGAAGCGTTACACTGCGCAGGTGCGGATGTGGCGGCTCCAGGGCGCTCGCTGATTGGCCAGTGTGCTGAGCTCGCGCTTAGCCAGTTATTAGCCTGGCGGAAAGACAAGCGCGAGACTCATTAGCGCTCGTGTACATCTGTTAGTGGCGGGAAGATAACAGAATATATATCTCTCTCTCAACGTGCGCTCTTATAAACACGCGTGTTAGCCGCCGCCGCTGCTCGGGCCCTCAAGACGCGCTCTCCGGTCGCAGTTGCCGCCGAAACGAAACGGAACGAGAAGGTAGGACGGCGGCGGCTAACGCGTGGGCTCGCCATTGTTTATGAACAGATGCGGACTCCGACTAATTCCAGGAGTTGTATGCGTATCGTGTGTGTTTCCAGCGGATTATTATTATTATTCTCCGTGCATTCAGACTTGGTCGACGCCTCATTTTTTTATTGTTTTTGTTAGACGTTGATATTTTGATTTTTTTCGTTGTTGAACGCACCCGAAAGCATTGTTTCTATTTGTCCAGCACATAGACTGGTCCGCTCTCAGGTGTGTGTGGGTGGTTTTAAGTAGTGTGTAACGTGGACGCGTCCGTTCGTATAAATCGATGATCTAAGAGAACTAATCACTGCTGATTGTTTGCTTAAAAGTTGGCTTTGGGGGGGTGGGGTTAAACTGTTTTATTTATAAAATGGGCCCCGAAGGCGCAGAGGAACATGGCGACCGATCAAAGGTCACCACGGTGTGTGACTGATCGATCTACAACTTAACAAAATTAATCCGCTGGTGGCTCTGCTGCTGTGATGAAGGCTAAATCAAGTCATTGTGGAGTAATGATAAGACATGTGGTGGGGGGGGTGGGGGATTAAAGAACCCGTTTAGTTTGGTGCTTCATCTCTCGTCGATCTAATCTAATCTCCCGCTTCCAACAGAGCTCGGAGATGTCCCACTACTCGTCCTCCCGGAGTTCATCCCGGGCCACAGACTGCAAAGTGTACGTCGGTGACTTGGGCAATGGCGCGGCCAAGGGGGAGCTGGAGCGGGCCTTTAGCTACTACGGGCCCCTGCGCACCGTGTGGGTGGCCAGGAACCCGCCGGGCTTCGCCTTCGTCGAGTATGAGGACCCCAGAGATGCGGAGGACGCCGTGAAGGGAATGGATGGAAAGTGAGTCTTCTGATCCACCGGTTTTCCCCCCAGACAAGTTGTTGAACGGGGGCTCTGTAGTGTCATGCGTTATCGTGTAAATTATATTGTGCTGCTCAATATATGTACACACATTTCTCTGGCCCTGTTTTTATGAAGAACACGTGACAATAAAACTTTGACTTTGCAGATTCCCAAGCTACCCTAAACCACATTTGTTTTTTTGTTCAACTCCACACTTTGAGTTCATTCGGCATTTTGGCGCCAAATTTATCAACATCAATTGCCACTTAACTGTTGCAGGCAGGCATCTTGCCATAGAATGTAACCAAGTTGTTCCTTTTCCTCCAGGGTCTTGTGTGGTTCCAGGATCCGCGTGGAGCTGTCAACGGGCATGTCCAGGAAGGGCCGCGGGCGCCCCAGTCGCCGACATTTTGACCCGAACGACCGCTGCTACCAGTGTGGCGACCGCGGCCACTACGCGTACGACTGCTACCGCTTCAACAAGAGGGGAGGCGGCCGTCGCAGCAGGTACCCCCCACTCACACCTTCTCTAAGAAGATCTCTAGAGCAGACTTCAAGGTGTCTTTCAGATCTGAAAGGGTTTGAAATATAAGATATAAGGAGTCCTTAAGCACTAAATGGAGTACTTGGTTGAACCGTGTCCATTATGCTCTTCCCCAGGTCCCGGTCTCACTCCAGGTCCCGCTCCCGGTCCAAGTCTCGTGGCCGTCGTTACCATTCTCGCTCTCGTAGCCATAGCAACGAGCGGTACGTAGATTTTTGCCCCCCCCCCCTCAAGCCTGCCAATCATCTATTAACTGAGAACGGAGCGTGCTCCAGGTTGACCGGCGTCATGTCCTAACATTTTTTTATCTTTTACCTTTTTTAGCAGCAGCGGCCGTCGCCGTTCTCCGTCATACTCCAAGCGCAGGAGCAGGTATGACTCCCTATATACGTCTTTTTTGTCCACATATGTTCTTGTTCACTAAAACTGTTTCTCTGGTAACAGGTCTGGTTCTCCAGCCCGCTCCAATAAGTCTAGGACTCCTTTGAGAAGGTGAGTTTCACATTTTCTGTTTTAGTACGACATGGTACACAAACTAAAATAAATATGAATACGACTAAGGAAACCTATACTACAGTCTCGGAATTATTTTCAAGCATCATTGGATTATCTAACAGTTCCTGACATGTTGGGTCTGCCTCTCCAGTCGCTCCAGGTCTCGGTCCAGGTCCGCCTCTAAACCCCGGCGCCGATCCGTCTCCCGCTCTCGCTCTCGCTCCCGCTCAGCCAGCCACCGGAGGACCAGGTACGGCCCACTCTCTGCTTCCCCACAGTCTAGTGATCAGTTAGCCTTGGGAGTTCAGCTAAGGGTCAGACATGCATGTTGTTAGCCAGGGGGGGAGAGGGAGAGAGAATGGCTTGTCCGTCATGTTCAGTGGGGAGTCCGCCTCTGCCAGACTGCAGCCCCGGACCAGCCCGGGACCCGGGGGCCGACCACGGGACCAGAGTACGGACGGCTCTGCTACTGATCCCCAGCGGCAGGATGGAGAGATGGAGATGGGTGGAGGCAGGGATGGGGATAGAAAGTTCATGTTGGAGGTTTAGCAACAGCAGACTTCCACCATCATGTGCCCTGTTTTCCACTCTTCAGCGGCACCACCACCATCAAGCCCCACAGAGGTGTGAACCTCCGCCAGGCTTTGTGGTGGAGCACTGAGAACGCGGCACATGATGGAAGGGAAGGATGTACACTTCTACTCTTGGTCTAGTCAGTGGGTTATAATGTCAGGATAACTGCAGCAAGGCACAGTTAGCTTAGCCTCTTGACGTTCATTAGATGCAGTCTGAATCCAAAGGGGAAACACTTAAATCCAATGGCAGGACCCTCACCAGTTCTGGAAACTTTAGTCCTTAAGATCGGTGTTTCCGGTTTAATTATTGCGTTATCCCTGGCCTTGTATAACTGTGGCAAACGCATATGTGGTGTTTGGTACACACTGCTTTCTGATTTGTAGTGTTACTCTTTAAACTGACTGCAGTAATGAACTGAAGTATATTTGCTTGGCAGTAAGTAAGCTAGGTTAAAATGTTTTAACATACTTTTTAGACAAAATTTGGGTGGGTTCTGGTGTACGGGTAACAGGGGGAGGGGTGTCAGGCAGCACTGCAGCAGTGGTGACTTCCATCTTTTGCAGAACGGTTTTGTTTATTTTTCATATTTTCTTTAAAGCGTGTGGTGGCAGCTGACCCCAGGGTCTGCCCGCCGCCGGTGGTCACGTCCTGCGGGAGGGTGACTTAAGCCCTGAGCTGAGATCAGCCGCCGCCTGCAGCTGGCGTTAGAGTGAGAGAGAGCGAGCGAGAGAGAGGTCGACCGACCGACCGACAGAGCGCTCCCCTCCCCCACAGTGAACGGGCGACCGACGCACGCGCTCAGACCAGAACCGCCCGCGCACACACACAGTTGTTCTACTAGAGCCGTCCTTCGGGCCTGCCAGCAGGCTGACCTATGCAGAGTCTCGACCACACCCTTCTTGAATCCCTTACCCTCCTACCCCCCCACCCCTTTCCCTTCCTCATCCTCCTCCTCACCCTCCTACCTCCCAGAGCTCTCCGACCTCTGTCTTAGCTTCTGAGAGTGAGAGTGAGAGAGGAAGCGCGCTGAGGAGACGTCAGCCGTCTTCAAGAGCCTCCCCAGCGCAGTCTCTCCGAGTTGTAGTCATCCGTCCTTCAGTGCATTCGTCCTTCGCTTCAATGTACTTGTTGTTTCTGGCTGAAAGGTAAACCTCCAGATGTCCCCTCCCTCCCCTCCACTGATAAGGCTAGAAAAACAGCTGGTTTTCTGATGTAAAGCACTCACCTGAGGCGGGGGTGGGGCTGACTGTTGGCCGCTAGGGCAGAAATGCTGTGCGCATGCTGACTAGAGTGCGAGACTGTGAGTGTGATTGGGGAGTGTGAGAGGATTGGGGTGCTAAAGTTTCACTGAGGCCAATGAAACTCAGCAGAACAAAATGGTGCTTTAGCCTGACGGAAACTGTAACTGGTTTGCCAACAACAGAATGAGCATTGTTTAACAAATTAACAAGGTGGGGCTCAAGACAGGCTTTAGGCTACTGGACTTTGACTGAAGTAAAACCACCGTAAGCAGTAATCTCAGGACTGAATGGAATTGAATGTGCTTTGTAAATGGGAGATTTAAGCTTTTATCTGGCTGAGATGATTCATTCCCCAAATAGATGTATAAATGTTAAAACATACTGACAGTCCTGGTTTAAACGTATATACTCATTAAAAGTGTCTTGAGCCCCACAAGAGCAGTTTCCCCATAGGGTGAAGTTGACTTTCTAAAAGTTTCACTTCTCCAGTGCAGCCCCCGTCCAAAGAGCCTGCCCCAATGGGTGGTGATTGAGTCTTTTGTATGTCTGATCTCATAACAAAGGTTAATCCCAGCCTAGCAGATATCAACATGGATGTACTGTTCTTCATTGACAAGAGACTGTTGTGTTTTGTATGGAGGTCATGTAGTCTGTGTATTCAGGAGTGTCGGTCCTGACAACTTTGGATTTCCATGTGAACGATGAGGACCGGCCTCCTGAAACTCCCACCTCATTGATTCTCATGTCATTCTCACCCGGAACTGCTGCCACTTCCCTGGCAAAAAGTACTTAGTAAACGGAGACTCAGGTGCTCTGTATGTAATGTAATGCTCTGTACCATGATCGAATTTCAAGACATGCAGGCCAGTTTAACATGGAAACAAATCTTTAAACAATTAGACTGATTTAACTATTGGCGTGTACGGTATGCCAGCCAGGGAGATGGCACAGGTCGGGGTGTGTGGGCTTGCTGGCTGGTTGTTGACGTCTTCACCGTCCTCCCTGAGCAGCAGTGACTAACCACAGTCTCTCTCTGTTGCAGTCGTTCCCGCTCCCCAAGCGCAAAGAGGAGCCCGATCCCCGGAGGCGAATGAACATAACCAACCCCCCCCCCCCCCCAAATGCACACGCTAATAACACCACACACAGATGCCCCCTCCCCCCCATGTCCCCTACTGGACTGCTTCACCAACCTTCCAGCTTTGAACTCTGATGCCCCCCCCGCCCCTTTGAGTTGGGCTGAGCATGTTTTTGTTGTTGTTGATGGGTAATTACCAGAACTTGGTTTATAATATAGGACGTGACACCGGTCTTGTCGGAAACCATCTTGTGCAGTTTGCTTCTTTTAACAGATTTTGGGCAGTAGAAAATGATTGCACATTGTCTGGACCTGGTGTATACAGTTACTGCACCACGTGTGTGTCCCTGATGCAGAACGGCACCCATTGTGTTTTTTGTTTTAACTTCCAAGGACCTTGCAATAACTTGCTTTTTCCTAAACAGTACGTTATCGCAACTAATTCTGAATTAATTAGTCCTGACTGTCTTTTGTTTTTTTAATTTATGGGATTAAATGTCCTTTTTTCACACTGAACCATGCTTCAACCAGACCCAAACCTTAAAATTGCTTAGATATTGTATACTTCAAGCATTCATCGCCGTTGTATTTTTAGGGCATTCTTGATTTAATGGGATGACCTGAGCCCTGCCATGCCCCCCCAGACGGTCCCGTAGCGACCGGCCTGCATGTCTTCAGACCACGGTCACCATGGTTACATATCGGCGTGGTTGCCGTGTTCTACAGCCGACTGATACTCAGCATCGAGTCCTGTCCTTCTCCTGGACTGCCCTTTTTACCTGTTCTCACTTCACTGTCCACTAATTGGGTTTCCTACATGTGCTGTTCATTTGTTCCTGTGATACATTTTGTATAGGTTTTTAAAGCTAAGAGTGCTGGCTTTTTGTTTTTTTTTGTAAGGGCTCTTTTTGTTCTCCTTGGCTTACAAGTTTTTTGAATAAATTACTTGGACATGTCTATCATCTGTGCTTATTTCATTCTTTTGTCTCATCATACATTTGAGAAAATAAGCATCTTTTCAGCAACATTTTAACCAGATAACATTAAGCATTCAAATACCCCACTATAAATACTTGTGAATAATGCAAGTACAGTTGGTTGCTTCAATTTCTGTTCTGCAGTTGAATATTTGATTAAATCACCTGGTTCTATGTTGAATAATCAAGAAAGCTGAGTATCAGGAGCCATGTCTTTTGAGAAAAACAATGTAGGGGATTCGTACTACAGTCAAATGTATTGACAATTTCTATAATGTGCCGATTTGTCCCCTATGCAAACAAGCCGTAATAAAAATGAAGCTAATATTTATACATAATCTTATGTATAAATTATCAGAAATGTGGAAATTAAGCATTTAATATGGAAAAAAAAAGCACGGTAGGTTGCATTGATTGTGCAAACACGAGCGTGCTACCACGAAGAAGGCGTTCCGGAAAGCGGTGTGTCATGCCATTGGTTCCCCCTTGTGTCCACACAAAACAGACAGCTCTTTTAAACCAATCGGCGTGCGCCAATCGCCGCGGTGGGCGTGGTCACCGGCCGGTGGGGTTTTCTTGACTTTAGCGTCCATTTTCACTTCGTCACTCCAAACCATCCTTTTTAACCGGACGACGTCAACATGGCTACCGCAACGAGTCGTTATTACAGCGAGGACGGCAGGGCGACCAAGCGACAGAAGACCGACGGAATGACCACGGTACGTCCACCCCACCCCGCCAAGCGCCGAGCTAGAGCGGACAGATCTCCCGGGTTTGTCCGCCCTGGAGAAGCCCGCGCGCACCGCTCTGCGTCTGCTTCTGCTCACACATCCAAACGCCTCGTTATTCAACCTCCCGGAGTTTGACTTCTACATCGATGTGCACTCCACTGTGCATGTGTATTTTAATTGACAAAAAGTAACAATCATGCATTATATGTGCATTCAGACACAATGAATGAGGTGTTAGCGGGGTGGTGGGGGGTGGGGCGCCGCCGCCATGCCGTCCCGTTGGCTTTGTTCGCCTCATGCTAATAGCTAGCTTCATGCTAATAGCTAGCGACTTTTACACGTTGCGATGTTTTTTTAAATATAAATATTATGTTTGTTGCAATTACGGCTTTACGCTCACATTAGACAAACTGCGGAATCGATGTGGTTAATCCGTGTTTTAAATGCGTAACGGACCAACTCGCTACGACCCCTCCCCCACCACCACCATTTTCAAATAGTTAACCCTTTGTGTCCGCGCCACTGGTCCTCCATACTGTGTACACTTTATTAGGGCATTTGTTGAAATAGACAGCAATATATCACTGTTGTTCATAAAGATAAGATTAGAGCATGTTTCAAGCGTTCATAATTGCTTAATGGTAGTTAATAAAAGTGAGTATTGCTAGTGTGCCCCCATAACAGCTGGGATAAGACCCTGCCAGAATGTGGCAAAATGTGTTGTCAGATTACACCCGAAATCACGAATTCATCAGTCCATCCATAATGTATATTGTAATAATAATAATAATGTAAGGCACGGGAATAAATTAAATCTTTGGCACAGGGGTATGAGGACCCACACAAGACCCTTCCATCTGTGGTGGTACACATCCGGGGACTGGTGGATGGGGTCACCGAGGCGGACCTGGTGGAGGCCCTCCAGGAGTTTGGCGCCATTAGGTAAGTTGGCCAGTGCAGAGGCCCCTGTTATGCCAAAAGTAAACGTTGACTCAATCTGTGGCCCCACAACAACTAATTTTTTCTTGCGTGCATGTGTGTTCTAGCTATGTGGTTGTGATGCCCAAGAAGCGGCAGGCCCTGGTGGAGTACGAGGACATGAACGGCTCGTCCACGGCCGTGACCTACGCGGCGGACAACCAGGTGTACATCGCCGGCCACCCGGCCTTCATCAACTACTCCACAAGCCAGAAGATCTCGCGGCCTGGGGACTCCGACGACTCCCGCACCGTCAACAATGTCCTGCTGCTCACCATCATGAACCCCATCTACCCCATCACCTCGGTAACCACTCTCCTCTTGTTGGATTGGTTGTTTCGGATTCCAAGGGGGGTGTGTTTAATTGGTTGCAATTGTGGTCTTTTGTGGTAATTGTATTGCCTTTTGTCCTTCTTGCGCAGGATGTCCTGTACACCATCTGCAACAACTGTGGACCTGTGCAGAGAATAGTCATCTTCAGGAAGAATGGTGTCCAGGCCATGGTGGAGTTTGACTCCGTGCAGAGTGCTCAGCGGGCGAAGGCCTCGCTCAACGGAGCAGACATCTACTCCGGCTGTTGTACTCTTAAGATTGAGTATGCCAAGGTACTTGAAGACCAAAAAGCTTTCTGTATATAACCTGGCTGCTTCAGCCGAGACTGGGTATTTTGGGCTTAGTCTGCATGCCCAGGCTGGTGCACTCAAGTGATTTGTTAAAGAACCCCTATTTTAACATTATTTAAAAATTGACATGTGACATCACAATTGTCGACAGAAGTAGTCAGGATGGATAAGCCTGTGCACTGTGTAGGCTGGTAGACTGCGCATACATTTGGTTGGACACTCTCAAGCTACACGTGCAGAGATTAACATTGAGGCCAATGTAGTGAAAATGTGATCTCTTGTCTCCTCCTCAGCCTACTCGTCTGAACGTGTTCAAGAATGACCAAGACACGTGGGATTACACCAACCCCAACCTGGGAGGACCC
Source organism: Coryphaenoides rupestris (assembly GCA_002895965.2). Taxonomy (NCBI): domain Eukaryota; kingdom Metazoa; phylum Chordata; class Actinopteri; order Gadiformes; family Macrouridae; genus Coryphaenoides; species Coryphaenoides rupestris. The sequence continues at coordinate 528,650 of PIJE02000105.1, read as the reverse complement.
GGTAAGTCATCCGGTAGGAGCCACAGTTCACCAAACACGCATCATAGGTTCTTGCAGAGCACGTCCAGTTACAAACCAGCACCGTCGCTTCTGTCATGGGTGGTCGTTGAGTATGCAGGCTACTGGTGACATGGCATCGTGACTTGATACAACTAAACATAGAAGTTGTCCTTCAAGTTTCGGTGACTATTGCGCTACATGCACAAAGCTGGCGACGCTATATTTCATTGCAACATATCCATGTTGACACTACTTTTGTGGCTGTATAACGCCACTAGTTCATGCAGATATTCCCTCCCCTCTTCCACCAGTGCTCCGTCTGTCCACAGCATTCTCACATTTTGATGCCAAATGATGCATTGTATATGTCAAAATACAAAAAAAAATCTACATTATGGGATGGAGAGGCACACATTGTTGCTGACAACACGACCAGCACCACCACCATCGTCTCAAACATCCACTTCTCCACTGAGGACACATCCACTCCAACAAGCAGAACAGAAGGCCCACCCAAACACAGCCGGGCCAGGGCACAGCGCCCCCCTCCATCCCAACACCAGCAGCAGAGCGGTAGGACTGATCTGACTCCTGCTCCCGCACCACGCCCCATCTCCTCCTCCTCCGCATCTCAACACCAGAGCGCCCGGAAGACTTTCACTCACCTTACAGTTCCACACAGCTGGTGGGCGGTGCTTTTGGGGCTGGAAGCTATGCTTGGTCCCCCTGCCTCCTCTGCTCTCCCTTTCCATCTCGCTCTCTCCCTCTATCCTCCTCCTTCTCTTCTTCTCCCTCTTCTTACACCTTTGGTGTCCATGTGCTCAACACACTGAATTGGACCTGGGGCCTATCGCTGCCTAGTCCCACTTAATAATGGATAATGGCCTGACCGCCATCTCACAGAAGAAGGCCGCACAAAGACAACATCCACAACAGCTCATCTATCCACTGGCCCGGCCCCCCAGCAGACTGATAAACCTAGTGGCAGACATGTGTTACTACAACAGTACTGATACCACGCCGGGCCGGGCGCCTTCCTGTGTGTTTTGTGCTCATTGGTTGACGCCGTGAGTGACATCCAAGCGACACATTCTCCTGCTGATGTACCGACTGATCCAAATAGATGCCTTGCACAGCAACAACAGCCATCAACAACAACAACACCACTACTGAATCATCATCCTCATGTTTAGCCAATCACACGGGAGGAAACACGGGACCAGTGAAGACAGGACATTGCTGACAACACCCAAGCACATTTTTGGGGGGGGGAAATTAAAAGTTCTCTGGGTTTTCTTACCACATGCATTCTTGTCTAGCAAATTATTTTTTTTTCTTCAATCTGTTCATTTAGAACTCTAGAACGTGTGTAACACCTTCCATGTAATGCAGGTTTGGCAATTTTCGCCTAAGAGGAGCCAGCGTCGCGTCTGAAATGTGCTCTAAAGGAGACAAAGTCAAGTCAAACTAAAAGGAGAGCAGGAGCTCATGGCCACACTGGGAGGCTCGCTAGCACCCGGGACCTCTGGAGGCCGCGGAGGTGGTGCTCTCTCCCCCCCCACCCCCGGGAGTGGAGTCTGGGGGGCCTAGAGGAGGAGGAGGAGTGGTGGATGAAATGAAATGGGTGCAGGAGTGGTGGAACTGCTGCAGCTAATGTCCTTCTTCTCTCCCTTACCTCAGTGTGTAACCATGCAGTAAGTAAATCCAGACCCACCCCCTGCCCTTTCCACCGGTGAACATGCCAGCACCACCACCACCACCACATCTCCTCCCCCCAGCATCCAACACCCGGCACACCAGACTGATGCTGACTCTCCACTGAAACAGCCCCACCCCGTTACTCAGACTCTGGGTGTATTTGTGCGGGAGGGGGAGTCCTTGGTTTGTGATGCAGTTGTTTTGCGATTAATGCTGCTGCTTAGCGGAGGGACGGGTCTAATCCCTGGACGTGGGTCGTCTTTCAGTCTAACCAATGCACTGTACGGCATAGTATTGAGGCGGCATATTACCTGTACCAAATGGCATGTTTGTTTATTCCTTGCCTCGGTTTCAGCTGTACTTGGGTTTTTAATGTATATATTTAACCGCCCTCTTCATTGTATACTTGTACAGATGGTGAAGCGGATGGAAATGGCAGCAATTCAGGTGTGTGTTCATGGCATTTCATAAATCAAGGCCGTTGTCGTGATGTTTTCTGTTGATGCATGTTGGTGTGGGTTGATCCCACCTGTTTTTAGAATACCGGGAAGAGAGCATGTTTGCCCAGCTTGGGTAGTTTTAAAAATATATTTGAGCAATGTCCGACAAGCTTTTTTTCTTAACCATTTTAGATTTATCTGTTTAATAAACATTTTGAAAACGGGAGTAATTGCAGAGTGTTCTACTTGTAGAACAGGGTGCAGGCCTTCCTCCTGTGTTCCTGTCCTTGTGTCTAACTCGTCTCTTCCTGGTTCTCCAGAGGACGTGAGCGCCAACCCCAACAAGCGGCAGAGGCAGCCGGCCCTGCTGGGCGACCACCCTCCAGAGTACTGTGAGTAGAGCCCGCCCACTGGGACTTTATACTTTATTTGTCTAATAAATGACCTGTGCTGGCTATTATTTACCGATATGTAGGCATATCAGTATTTATTTTTATAGAAGTGTAATTGTATAATCTTCACCTATACTCGGAGGTGCTCATTAAGTAAACATCTTGAATTTGCCTAATTGTAATTGACCTCTTTAATTTGACATTTAATTAAACTAGTCTTTTCCCCAGACACTAACCTGAAGTGTTCCCCCCCGCCAGCGGGTGCCTACCATGGCTACGACGAGAGCTACGGCTCCCCGCCCTACGAGGGCCGCCGCATGGGACCGCCCATGCGGGGCCGCGGCGGGCGGAGCTACGGGCCCGGCTATGGCCCCCCTCCTCCCCCTCCCGGCGAGTACGGCGCCCACGCCGACTCCCCCGTTGTCATGGTTTATGGCCTCGAGCCGGCAAAGATGAACGCCGACAGGGTCTTCAACGTCTTCTGTCTCTATGGCAACGTGGAGCGGGTGAAGTTCATGAAGAGTAAGCCTGGGGCGGCCATGGTGGAGATGGGAGACTGCTACGCCGTCGACCGCGCCATCACTCACCTCAACAACAACTTCCTGTTTGGCCAGAAGCTCAACGTCTGGTGAGTGTCCCCCTGTAGGGTTGTGGAACTGGCATTGACTGCCCGGCAGTCAAAACATAATTAAATGGCACCAGGTTGAGTATGAAACATTTTCTCAGCCTTTGTACAACTTCTACAAATGTAAGACTTGCACCAGCAGATAAGGCTCCTCTGAGTCACGTGACTACCCTCTAGTGACATCACAAATGGGATTTTCCCCCCGCCCCCCAGATGTATGCTGGATGGATGAGCCTACCGCTTAGTACAGACCACTGGGCAGGCTGGTAGACTGATCTACTCTTCTTACGTCTGAGCTGACACTCATTCGCTTGTGATGTCACTAGAGGGTAGTCTAATCCCGCCATCACCTGGTGGCAAAATAAGTGGACCATTTTGAATGTTCTATCTAACTATCTGTGTGTGTGCTCAGCGTGTCCAAGCAGCAGGCCATCATGCCGGGCCAGTGCTACGAGCTGGAGGACGGCAGCAGCAGCTTCAAGGACTTCCACGGCTCCCGGAACAACCGCTTCACGTCCCCGGAGCAGGCGGCCAAGAACCGCATCCAGCACCCCAGCAACGTTCTGCACTTCTTCAACGCACAGCCCGAGTCCTCCACGGAGATATTCAGCCAGGTCCGTACCCCCCCTCCCCCTCCCTCCCGCTCTGTGGACCAGTCTCCAACAGGAAGCTCGACAATGATTTGAGTAGCAAAATTACATGCTTAATCAACTTTTTGTTACTATTCGTCCAATACTTAATGCGTACTGAAATGTGTCAGGGATATTGTTTAATATCCCCCGAAAGCTAGTGTATTACTGCGTTGGCAGTTTTATAATCTAAAATTAATTACATTGGGTTTGTTTTTTTTTCTATTGCAGATTTGTGACGAAATTGGAGTAAAATGTCCCATCAACATCAAGCTGTTCACCGGAAAGAGTAAGTTACTTTACGTGTGTTTATTCAACATTGTCCATTTTATATATGGACAATATATATTTTTGCCGCTGAAAATATATTTTCAGCGGCATCAACACCTTTAATGTATCTATTTTTAAAGAACAAAGCACCCCCTGCACTACACCCGAGCCTGAAGTTATTGAGAGAAGTCTTTTTTTCATTCGATGCATTTCTCCCCTCTGCCCACCAGGTGGCGCGGCGCCCAGCGAGCGCAGTGCCTCTGGCCTGCTGGAGTGGGAGTCCATCAACGACGCCATGGAGGCCCTGGCCATGATGAACCACCACCAGATGAAGAACACGAGTATGTCCCTCCATTCTTAAGAACTACCACAGAATTATGCTCATGTTTTTAAACCGGCAGTACACATTCATTTGAAGACTTTATAACTCTTTAAAATGCTGTTGTCCAACATGCCTTAGTGCCTATTATCGTCCATTTTGTCTAACTACCTTGTCTCTCTCTCTCTCCCCAGCCGGTCCGTACCCCTACACCCTGAAGCTGTGCTTCTCCACAGTGCAACATGCTAACTGAGCGTGCTGCTGCTGCAGAGACCAGCCCAGTCCAGCATTCCCCACCGATCTCCACCTGCCACACCTCATGCTAGCAGCGTGTATCAGTCTGACTACCTTGTTTTTGTTTTTTTACCTTGACCCTTATTTGGCCGTTCTGTTGGTCCTCAGCCAGATGTTTGGAAGGTTGTGTGTGTGTGTGTGTGTGTGTGTGTGTGTGTGTGTGTAGTACCTCCGGTGGCATTCCTTGCTTGTCTCGTAGTACTTGCGATCCGATGTTCTGTTGTCCATTTTACTTTGATACTCTTATACAACAGCAATGATATGTGAGATGGTATATTTCATAAAAGTTGTTTTTATGCTCGGGTGGTTTGGAAAACGTGCTTTTGTATAAGATTTTTGTTTTATTCTATTTTTTTTTAATTGCCGCCTGTTCTGCCTCTTCAAGGATCTGTTAATGTGCAGGGGAGTTTTTGTTGTAAGAAAAATAAAACTCACAATGGCATTCACTCATGCTTGCTTCAATGCTTTGTTTATGCCTCCAAATGGGTCAACAAAAATATATGAAATATTTATAGTTCAATATAAAAGCGTCTGCCAAATGCCCTAAATGTTAGTTTATTAGTTGACATTTTTAGATTATCACATGCTGTTTTGCAGTTTACCACTTTATTACACACTGACTTTACACACCGACTTTATTTAGTGCGTTAGTTTAGCTTGTTTTCGTGATTTATTTTTTAATACATTATTTTTACTGTCTCCTGTGTACTCTAGTGCAATACTATGTACTGCCGGTAGACGGCGCTAGTGCACCACACGGAAGCGTGACAACGACAACAGCAAACGAGCGAGAGTATCGCGTTTTTAACCTACGGGGCGTCAAGAGGGACAGCGCATAGCCTAGCTTAGCCTAGTTTAGCTGTTTGCTGTACCGCTGTGGACATGGCGGCGCACCTGAAAAAGCGAGTGTATGAGGAATTTTCCAAAGTTGTTCAGGTAAAATCCCGGTTTAATGTTTATTTTTTTATTCCTAATAAGCGTTCGTGTTTTGTTGTTGAAGACGGAAGGCTGTGGATGCTAACGCTACACGTCTTGTTGTTGACGTGCCTCTTGGGCTCACGTCACGTTGTCGTGCTCAACTGTGTGTCATATATATTATATTAGATTAGTCATAATCATCATACTTTATTAGTAGTTAGTGGACGCCGACCTGTGAGCACTCATTGAAAGGCCGTTCTTACAGTGAGAACCATGAGATCAGTGACCCTCCCCACAGTCCTGTCCAACTACAGATCTAGTTGAGTTAAGGAGATTATTAGTTGTATACAGGGCAAAAAAAAAAGCAGAGTATTAGCAGAACATGTACAAAAGTTGTTAGTTCAGAGGGTACAGACCAAAGAAGGACATTTAATTGTAAGCATCAGTATATGCATGGGCAACTTTACAGCAGATGTGTCCTTCAGGGGTTGGTGTCAAACTGTGGAGATCTCCACAGAATGACTTAAATGGTTGTTTACATATCTTTCAGTTCAAGAAAATGTATAAAGAAAGGAAAAAAATGATTGTCAGGTAATCTGTTTCCTTAGTTGATTGTGTTGTGGCTTTTGATTCTTCCCTTTCTCATGTTGCTGTAAGTAGTCAAGTAACTGTAATTGACTGACTGTCTATTTCTATTGTTTCTTTATGTTTTGAGTAAGGGGCAGGCAAAATAAGACTTTTCTCCTCCCTGATGCTTTTTCAGTCGTGGAATGTACAAATAGAGATGTGTTTTGATTGTGAATCGCTTTTTTGTATTTTCTGAAGTTGTACATGACCATGAGTGGAATAAATAAAAATGAAATGAAATTTTATGATACCCCTTGGAATTTTTTTATCAAATTAGTCTTGTGAAAAGGAAAGCTAATCAAAAGGAGATTAAGAAAGATTGGGACAGTGTGTGTAAAGCATGTGTTTTTAGAGTTGGGTCTTTTTTCGCCGATAGATTCCTCCGGAGGAAGCGCCGGTGAAGAAGCTCCGCCTCTCCAAGCCCAGCAAGTCGGCAGCTCTGCACGTGGACCTGTGCAAGGCGTCCTGCTCCACCGACGCCCTGCAGTACCTGCTGCAGTTCGCCCGCAGGGGCGTGGAGGCGGAGAGCGTGGAGGGCGTGATCCGCATCCTGCTGGAACACTACTACAAGGTGAGCGTGCTTCAAAGCGCTTTACAGTTGCCTCACATTCGCCCATTCATACACCGACGGCAGTGTCAACCATGCAAGGTAACAACCAACACGTCAGGAGCAGGTGGTGTCTTGCTCAGGGACACCCCGACACTTAACTAGGTGTAGGAGTCTGGGGATCGAACCAGCAACCTTCCTGTTGCCAGACAACCACTCTTACCGCCTGAGCTACTGCCGCCCATGATGTCTCCCACGGTGTTGGTTACTTTGTGGTGTGGTGGAGCTTACAGCTGCTGGGTCTGCTCTGCTCTGTCCTCCCAGGAGACAGACAACTCTGTGAGGCTGAAGATCGTCTCCCTGCTGGGTCTCCTCTCCAAGACCTCGGGCTTCATCCCCGACTGTATTGTGGACGACGCAATCAATGCCCTCTCCACAGAGAGTAAGACATGCTCCCCTTTCTGCTATTACACATTAAGACATGCCCGCCCACCCACCCCATCCATCTACTAAGACACGGCCCCGGTGTGTGTGTGTGTGCATGTGCGTGCGTGCGTGTGTGTGTGTGTGTGTGTGTGTGTGTGTGTGTGTGCGTGCGTGTGTGTGTGCTGTAGAGTCTCACCAGGTTCTGGCCCAGCTGATGGACACATTGCTGGCGATTGGTTCTCAGCTGCCCGACAACCTGTCAGTCAGACAGAGGCTCATAGAGATGGCCTGCAAGGTATAAGTAGGGCACACACACATGCCACATACATACATTAAGCTATACCATACAAACCTGGAAATGAAAGGGGACATATTATGTCACCAGGTGTGAGTGTGATTAGCCATTGCAAGCTGTTTCACAATTGCCATGTGACTAAAGTCCACTGAGTGGAACTGTCCACCTAGATGCACGCTGACTAGATCAGTTTACCTGTCGGTACAGTCCACTGGGTAGGCTGATAGACTGATCTAGTAATCATACATCTAGGTGGACATTCCCACTTGTGATGTCATCACACTCACGCCTGGTGGCATAATATGTCCCCTTTAATGCTCGACACACACTCAATATCTCTCTTTTCTGTCTGTCTGTCTGTCTCTCTCTCTCTCTCTGTTTCTCTCTTTCTCTGTCTCTCTCTTTGTCTCTGTCTGTCTGTCTGTCTGTCTGTCTGTCTCTCTCTCTATCTGTCTCTCTCTGTGTGAGAGCAGCACCTGTCAGACTCGTACTTCGGGGTGAGGAACAAGTGTCTGGAGGTGCTGGGCTGCCTGGGCACCGTGGACTCCCCGCTGAGCCGGGACGCCGAGGGACACGCCTCTCTGAGCGGTACGCTAACACATCGCCGCAACCTACATATGCTAATGCGCTAACGCACCACCGCTAACTCGCCACCGATAACTCGTCACGGCTAACATGGTGGCTTACATACGCTAACTCACCATCGCTAACACTCCACCGCTAACCGCTCCGTCTATGAATCTCTGTCGTCTGATTGGTCGACAGGCTCCAGGGATGTTCAGAGTGTCATCAGTGACTACTTTGCAGACCAGGAGCCCAGAGTCCGCACGGCAGCCATCAAGGCCATGGTAAGCCCCGCCCCCTCTATGTCACCTTCTGGTCACCTGTATTACCTGGTTATAGTACCTGGTTATAGTACCTGGTTATAATACCAGGTTATAATACCTGGTTATAGTACCTGGTTATAGTACCTGGTTATAATACCTGGTTATAGTACCTGGTTATAGTACCTGGTTATAATTTAACAAAATGTTCCCTGTGTTTTCAGCTGCAACTCCACGACAGAGGAATGAAAATTAATCAGATTATTTATGACCAGGTAAGATTTTGTTGTTATTGTTGTGGGAAAAGTAACAATTTCAGATTATGTGTGTGTTTATTTGTGTGTGTGTGTGTGTGTGTGTGTCGTGTGTGCGTGTGCGTGTGCATGCAGGCCTGTCGCTTGCTGTCTGATGATTATGAGCAGGTGCGATCAGCTGCTGTCCAGATGGTCTGGGTCCTCAGCCAGCTCTACCCAGAGAGGTGAGCGCATCGGTACTTCCTGTCTGGCAGATAGTACTTCCTGTTTTTAATTTTATTCCATGCATGCTTCGGACTCATGATTCACTTCACTGTCGTCCAATCAGCATCGTGCCCATCCCATCGTCCAATGAGGAGGTCCGACTGGTAGACGACTCGTTCGGGAAGATCAGTCACATGGTCAGCGACGGATCCTGGATGGTCCGAGTGCAGGCGGCCAAAACACTGGTGAGGCAGTCAATGGTACAGGGAGGGGTTCGACAGTACAGAGACAGGTCATTAGGGAGCAGGTAGGGGTTCGACAGTACAGAGACAGGTCACCAAGGAGCAGGTAGGGGTTAGACAGTACAGAGACAGGTCACCAAGGAGCAGCTAGGGGATAGACAGTATAGAGACAGGTAATTAGGGAGCAGGTAGGGGTTCGACAGTACAGAGACAGGTCACCAAGGAGCAGGTAGGGGTTAGACAGTACAGAGACAGGTCATTAAGGAGCAGGTAGGGGTTAGACAGTACAGAGACAGGTCATTAAGGAGCAGGTAGGGGTTAGACAGTACAGAGACAGGTCATTAAGGAGCAGGTAGGGGTTAGACAGTACAGAGACAGGTCATTAAGGAGCAGGTAGGGGTTAGACAGTACAGAGACAGGTCATTAAGGAGCAGGTAGGGGTTAGACAGTACAGAGACAGGTCATTGACAAGCAGGTCGGGGTTAGACAGTACAGAGACAGATCATTGAGGAGCAGGTCGGGTTAGACAGTGGATGACCTTCTCTGTCTCCTCAGGGCTCCATGCTGCAGGTCAGCCATTACTTCCTGGAACAGACACTGGACAAGAAGCTGATGTCAGATCTGAGGGTCAGTGTCCCCAACCTCCACATACTACTACTACTACTACTACTACTACTACTACTACTACTACTACTACTACTACTACATTTACATTTAGGGAATTTGGCATTTAACCAAAGCGACTTACAAAGAGTGACATTTGGTTGAACTGAGACAGGCAATATATGCACGTATGGGTACAAAGATAAGAATAGAGATTAGTTTATCACTACAACTTCTACAACCTACAATTATCTATCAAACTTACTGCGTCACCATACACATACAGCATATGCACGAAAGAAATTAAAAGTGGCGATGCTCAGCGGGGTGTGCAAAAGAATACTAAAGATAACTTGAATTGGAGGGATTAGAATCTGAATATTGTACATCTTTACAGTAAAAAACAACCACCACTTACTATTTGCATTAGTGAACTGACACTCCCAAACCTGGTAAGTTTGTGAGTATTTTCGCTGGTTTGGAGTTTCACCCATGTGCTAAATTCAGCATCCGTTGTGGCCCCCCCCCCCCCCCACGAGCACACAGAGAAAGCGCCACGGTCCCATGAGCGCGCCAAGGAGCTGTACGCTTCGGGCGAGTTCTCCTCGGGCAGGAAGTGGGCGGACGACGCCCCCAAGGAGCGTCTGGACTCCAACGCCGTCAACCTGATCGCCTCAGGGGCCTGCGGAGCCTTCGTGCACGGCCTGGAGGACGAGATGTACGGTACGGACCTGTGTGTGTGTGTGTGCGTGTGCCGTGTGCGTGTGCGTGCATGTTTGTCTAATGCCGAGGTCAGACTGCACGATGTTTTTGTCTGTTACGACGGTCGCTGTGCCAGAGGTTGCTAAAAAAACAAAAAAACAGTAGAATCATAAATGTACAGTGAATAAGCCTAAAGAAAAAAATATAGGTCAGATATTTTAACAAACAAAACAAGTTGCCATTGGTATTGAGAAGCCAAGTAACCATAGCCTCAGTAACCAATTGAGTAACCATAACAACACTCACTTTCAAAATGGCGTCGGGTGGGTGTGCAGAGGTTCGCATCGCGGCGGTGGAGGCGCTGAGCCTGCTGGCCCAGTCCTCGCCCAGCTTCGCCGAGAAGTGCCTGGACTTCCTGGTGGACATGTTCAACGACGAGATCGAGGAGGTGCGCCTGCAGTCCATCCATGTGCTGCGAGAGATCTCCACCAACATCATCCTACGGGAGGACCAGCTGGACACCGTGCTGGCCGTGCTGGAGGTACACACACACACACATACAACACACAGACATACACACGCACGCACGCACACACACACAGAGACACACGCGCACATACTCGCAGACACACACACAGACACACACGCAGATAGACACACATGCACACCCCTCTGTCGGTCAGTCGGGCAGTCTGGTCAACACACACACTTTGTCATGGTCATGTTGTTCCAATCCAATCAGGAGGCACCACACACGCACGCACGCACACACGCACACACACGCATGCACACACACACACACACAGACACACGCAAACGCACACCACACACTACAGTCACACAGATCCAGGGCCATGGTGTGTGTGTGTGTGTGTGTGTGTGTGTGTGTGTGTGTGTGCAGGACACGCCACACACACGCAGACACACACATGCATGCAGACACACACAGACATATAGAGAGACACACACACAGATCCAGTGACCAGGGCCGTGTGTGTGTGTGTGTGTGTGACAGGAGGACATGGTGGGACAGGACTTGGCCGCATTGAACACCAGCACCAGCACAGCGATGTCTGGGACAGCGAGAGGTCAAGGAACGCACACACACGGACACACAGACACGGACGGACACACAAATCGCAGCGTTTGAACCGGGACAAGCAGGTTCAAGAACAGGCAGTGTGCCTACTGAACTGCTCATCGCTCAATTCGTGGAGTTTTGGCGCGATTGGACTATCGGACTGTTATCAGACCATTGGACCAACTCACTTTTTACCTTTTACCGTACTTATTAGGTATTATATTACTAATTGTTCAGAGTTGTTTTAGTATTTATGTTAATAAGAATGTTGTTTAGAAGAAAACATTTTACTGTACATACTAGGTACTATTATTAATTGTTTAGAGTTGTTTAGAATTCATGCTTGTAAATTTATATGGCAATACAGAAATCTTGAAACAGACACACAGGCGTAAGAGGAGTATGTGAGTGTTCTGTGGGATACAGGCGGGGTCGTCCATGTCGGGTTCCGGCGTGTCGAAGTAGGGATGCGTGCTGAGCAGCTCTGGGACCAGAGGCAGCACCAGCGTGGGGTGTCTGGAGCCCAGGAACTTCAAACACCTGTGGGGAGACACAGACACACACGCAATAAACCAGTCAGACATATTAGACATTATTATCATTATTATTATTTGCGCAGTAAGTAAATTCAATTCAAGTAAATTCAAAAGAGGAAAAGGGATTGCCTTAAAACTAGTGAAATGAAAAGAACAAATGCAACTTATCGCAACTCATGCGTAAAGGCATTCATGCTAAATGTAAAACGTGGATTCCTGAATAATTCCTGAATTCCTTCCTGCATTCAAATGTACATTTACAAGACACAGGTGCTTTCGGTGGTGGGAAACGGGGTGGGAGACGTACTTCCATACAGAGTTGCGGTCGCTGGGGTACTTGGTGAGGTTCTTGAGCAGCTCCAGCAGGGCCAGCTGGACACACTCCTTGGTCGACACGTTGGTGTAGCACAGCAGCTCGTGGAGCGCCTCGCGGATGTCCCGGGACGAGTCCTGCAGGCGCGCGCACACACACACACCACACACACACACACACACACACACACACACACACACACACACACACACACACACACACACACACCACACAACATAACACACGCAGACACACACATGCATGCAGACACACACAGACATATAGAGAGACACACACACAGATCCAGTGACCAGGGCCGTGTGTGTGTGTGTGTGTGTGTGTGTGTGTGTGTGTGTGTGCGCGCGCCTGCAGGACTCGTCCCGGGACATCCGCGAGGCGCTCCACGAGCTGCTGTGCTACACCAACGTGTCGACCAAGGAGTGTGTCCAGCTGGCCCTGCTGGAGCTGCTCAAGAACCTCACCAAGTACCCCAGCGACCGCAACTCTGTATGGAAGTACGTCTCCCACCCCGTTTCCCACCACCGAAAGCACCTGTGTCTTGTAAATGTACATTTGAATGCAGGAAGGAATTCAGGAATTATTCAGGAATCCACGTTTTACATTTAGCATGAATGCCTTTACGCATGAGTTGCCGATAAGTTGCATTTGTTCTTTTCATTTCACTAGTTTTAAGGCAATCCCTTTTCCTCTTTTGAATTTACTTGAATTGAATTTACTTACTGCGCAAATAATAATAATGATAATAATAATAATGTCTAATATGTCTGACTGGTTTATTGCGTGTGTGTCTGTGTCTCCCCACAGGTGTTTGAAGTTCCTGGGCTCCAGACACCCCACGCTGGTGCTGCCTCTGGTCCCAGAGCTGCTCAGCACGCCATCCCTACTTCGACACGCCGGAACCCGACATGGACGACCCCGCCTGTATCCCACAGAACACTCACATACTCCTCTTACACCTGTGTGTCTGTTTCAAGATTTCTGTATTGCCATATAAATTTACAAGCATGAATTCTAAACAACTCTAAACAATTAATAATAGTACCTAGGTATGTACAAGTAAAATGTTTTCTTCTAAACAACATTCTTATTAACATAAATACTAAAACAACTCTGAACAATTAGTAATATAATACCTAATAAGTACGGTAAAAGGTAAAAAGTGAGTTGGTCCAATGGTCTGATAACAGTCCGATAGTCCAATCGCGCCAAAACTCCACGAATTGAGCGATGAGCAGTTCAGTAGGCACACTGCCTGTTCTTGAACCTGCTTGTCCCGGTTCAAACGCTGCGATTTGTGTGTCCATCCGTGTCTGTGTGTCCGTGTGTGTGCGTTCCTTGACCTCTCGCTGTCCCAGACATCGCTGTGCTGGTGCTGGTGTTCAATGCGGCCAAGTCCTGTCCCACCATGTCCTCCCTGTTCTCGGACCACACCTTCAGACACTACGCCTACCTGCGAGACAGCCTGTCTCACCTGGTGCCTGCGCTCAGGGTGAGAGACACACACACACACACACACACACACACACACACACACACACACACACACACACACACACACACACACACACAGCGTGCTGACGTCTCTGTCCCCTCTAGCTTGGGGCCCGGGGAGGGGGGCGTGCCGTGGTGGAGCTGGTGGACTCGGCCGCTGGTCCTGGCTCTGCTGTGGAGTCGGCCCAGGTCTTTCTCCAGGACAGCCTGAACCGGGTCAACACCATCCACAGCCTGGAGGCCCCCGGGAACCAGGACCTGCTGAACTTCACCATACGGTACCACACGCACGCATGCTGTTTGATCAAATGTTTCTAAAGAACACTGATACATAGCATGCAGGCACTCTCACTGTACTGCACTGATCACTTTATACTGTATAATATTTACTATTTACTATTTAGTTTGCTATTATTACTGTACTACACACGGTCACTTTACTAAAAATTTTCACCACCCGCCATAGTATTATTACTCTTACTCAGTCACCTTTTATTGTACTTACTACTTGCTGTTACTTATTGTTTAGAATTGTTTTAGAATGTATGTGTAGAAGAATACTGTGGGAGTGAATGGGAGTAAGCATTCCATTGTACTTGTCCCACATGGCAATGTGGAATCTGGAATCTTGAAAACTTTCGGTGACATCTGGTGATCTTTAATAATGTGAAGATGAGGTCAATAAACATGCAAACCTACTAGCACTTCATGCTAAGCCTAGTGCGCCTGACTGGAGTGAACCAGGAAGTGGGAGGTGGTGCAGGTAAGCTATGGCCGCTGTGTGGAGACCAGCGGCGTAGTAGAGACCAGCGGCATAGTAGAGACCAGCAGACTTCTTTAGACACCAGTGGAGTAGTAGAGACCAGCGCTGTAGAGACCGCCTGATTCAATGCAGAAGTACTTTCTATGATTTGGCCTTAAGATTGGTATGTGTGGGCTCGTGTGCAGGGACCTCCGGAGGTTGGGGGAACTCCAGACGGAGCTGGCCGGCGCTGCAGACTTCTGCGCCACCTACCTCCGCTGCCAGCTGCTGCTGATGAAGGGTGGGAGGGATCCCCCGCACCGCCACCAACACCAACCACCCCGGCGTGTGTTCATAAAAACAAGTAGAATTGATGTGGTGGAGGTGTTGACCTTTTAACCTCTCCACGCCAGGCCCTGCAGGAGAAGCTGTGGAACATGGCCATCCCCCTCTGCCTCAAACAGAACGCCATGGCAACGGCCGCTGCTCGCCAGGGTATGGACCACCACACACACACACACGCCCGCCACGCCACACCCGAATACAGGCAGTGAATAGTGAGGATGCAAGTGTAAAAAATAAGGTTGTTGTGTGTGTGTGTGTGTGGTGTGTGTTGTGTGTGTGTGTGTGTGTGTGTGTGTGTGTGTGTGTGTGTGTGTGCAGATTCTGGAGGAGACCTATAAGCTGGAGTTTGTGTACAGTGGTCTGGAGAGCAGGCAGGTGGCCGCCGTGCATCACGTCAGACTCCAGGCCCGGGCGCTGCAGCTGGTGCTGAGCGCACGCACACGCACAGGGTACGGCCTCTCTCTCTCTATCTGTCTCTCTCGGTCTTTCTGTCGCTGTCTGTCTATCTCTCTGTCTATCTCTCTGTCTGTGTCTGTCTGTCTCTCTCTCTCTGTCGCTGTCTCTCTCTCTCTGTCGCTGTCTCTCTCTCTCTGTCGCTGTCTCTGTCTCTGACTATAGATGTGTGCGCTTGACTGTAGGTGTGTGTGTGTTGCTGTGAGTGTGTGCCATTATACGCGAGTGTGTTTGATTGTAGGAGTGTGTGTGTGTCTGTCTGTGTGACTGTCTGTATGTCTGTTTGTCTGTGTGTGTGTGTGTGTGCGCCCGCTAGTATGTGTGTGTCTTTGACTCTCTCTTCCATTCAGGCTTGAGCCGCTCATCACCAGCTGTGACAAGTTCCTACAGGAAGTCGATTCGTTTCAGAGGTTAGTCTGTCTCTGCACAGGAAATAGTCAGAGTAGCACATCATGTCTAGCTAGTAGCTAGTTAGCCGCTCACCAGCGTTGAGGCCTTCTCTCTGCTCCCCCCACCCCCAGGCAGTTTCTCAGCGAGCTGCCCCACTTCCAGGAGAGCTTTGTGGGGAAGCTGCTGGAGCTGCCCCGGCTCTCCTCCAGCAAGCCGGTGGATCTCATCAAGACCCTGCAGAGCACTCTGCGGCAGAGCAGCATGCTACCGCTAACGCTGCCCCAACAGGTTAGCATCTGGGTACACTATGCAAACATTAGCATGCTACCGCAAGCCCTGCCCTAACAGATTAGCATCCGGGTACACTATGCACACCGTAGCATGCTACCGTTAGCCCTGCCCCAGCAGGTTAGCATACTAATACACATGCTAGCATGTTAGCGTACCCATACACAATGCACATATTGGCACGCTAAGAGCTAAATGACACTCCTTTCTTATTGGCCGACAGCTGCACCGCGCCACGGCCACCATCATCGAGCCGACGGGGGAGTCGGACAACCCGCTGAAGTTCACCACCGGCCTGGTGGTGGCGCTGGACCTCGACGCCACGCTGGAGCACGTCCAGGACCCCCAGACCCGGGTCAAAGTTCAGGTGGGTGCTGCTCCGCCTCTGTATTCTACTTGTGTACTCCGGGTACTGCTGTGCAAGAATGCCCCATTCTTCTATTTTATTTCTATTTTATTCCACAATAGTTTGTGTCCAGAATGACCCTGTTTTCGTGTACTGTCCATTGATAAACAAAACACTTTGGTACATTTACAAACTCCACTGTCTTTCTACATCTATATGTGTGTATATATACAGGAGATTAAGTATGTCGTGATCACTGTGTGTTTGTGTGCATGTCCGTCCAGGTTCTGTACCCCGACGGGCAGGCACATGTGATCACGCCCAAACCAGGAGACTTCCGGAAACCTGGTCCTGATCGCCACAGACTCATCACCCAGGTGTACCTGTCCCACTCTGCATGGACAGGTGTGCTCACTTTCTCTCTCACGATAGTAGAACAGGACTTGTAAATGCATTGTTGTTTTATTCCAACATTGATAACCCCACAACCATGCCATCAACCTCCAATCGCCTCCGTCTCCTCCTCCAGACCCTGGGCAGGTGGAGGTGCGTCTCCTTCTGGCGTACAGCTCCTCCACCCCCTCCAAGCCCGGCTGGGCTGACGGCGCCGACAGCCTCCCGTCCCTGGAGGCCGCTATAGAAGGAACCATTCCCTTCAGCAAGTCCGTCAAAGTACTCATCATGCCTAAGCCTGCGCGCCGCTAAAGACACTTTGTGTTCCCAGGGCTTCCCAGAGCCTATATCTCATCATACACTTCATGGATTTGACTATTTGGTTAGTGGGTTCTTCCAGCCGTACAGCGATACGAACCGCCACACGGTACCTCGATCGGAAGGAACCTCAATGAACCTGCGGATACCCAGGTCCAGTCCAGATCCTCGCGGTCCAGAACCCAGGCGGCCTAGACTTGGGGAGCAGTGCCTGTAAAACCTAATCTCGTTCTTTCACGTCTCCTGCCCAGTTTCACAATGTAGATCCTGATGTTTTGTACAATATTTGTTATAGACTGAATACCTTTTCTTTGTAGTGTGCATAATAAACAAAACCAGCAAATAGTTGTATTGTAAACTTATTTTATTTGGCACATCCTATTCTCCTAAATGTTTTGCAATACAATGGTCAGGACTGACTGAAACAAGAGTCACATTTCGGCACATTTAAGTTAACTTTTTGAGTGCAGTTCATGCATGTGCAACACTACATAAGATAAGATAGAACTTTATTTACCCGAAGGAAATTCTAGCAATAGAATACATATATTAGCTGTGGTAATTCCTGTAACGATTTCATGGGAGATGAACTTCTAAATGGCAAAGTTCAGGTAAGGACCTGGGAGGAGAGCAACGCATGACATGTCAATTATCACATGCCACCTGTCCGTCAAGGTCCGTCCATCAGCAGGTGGAGTGGAAGACCCCACCCACCCGGGCTCCCTGACCAACCAGGACATTGTATTCGGCCACAGCCTTCTCGGTCTGCAGAACTCTGACGGTGACACCCTTCTGTTTCAGGAGGTCCAGCGTGGAGGTTTGCACCTGGGAGAGAGGAATACATACTCAGACATACAGTACATACACATTTAGAGTGTCTTTAGAGTGTGTCTGGGGCGACAGTAGCTCAGGAGGCAAGAGCGGTTGTCTGGCATCAGGATGGTTGCTGGTGCGATACCCGCGCTCTGTGTCGAGGTGTCCCTGAGCAATAACCCTAACTGCTCCTGACGTGTTGGTTGTTACCTTGCATGGTTGGCACCGCTGTCGTTGTATGAATGGGTGAATGTGAGGCAACTGTAAAGCGATTTGGATAGAAGCGTGATATAAATCCAAATCCATTTAGCATTTATCTTAAGTGCATTTCCACTATCAAGCTATTGGATGAAAATGTTTTCTTAATAAATAGTTATTAAAGACAAGGGCAGTGCAGTACAATGACAATCGTATCAGACCATCACCTCCAGCAACATGATTGGTCGAAACAAATATGAAGCCAGAGATTATGAGAAAGCAAATTTGAGTTTATCTGCTAATCTAAAGTGTGAGACGACCCGTGGATGTGGAAAATGGATTGCATTTATATCACGCTTTTATCCAAAGCACTTTACAGTATTGTCTCACATTCACCCATTCATACGCCGACGGCGGTGTCAACCATGCAAGGTAACAACCAACACGTCAGGAGCAGTTAGAGTTAGGTGGCGTCTTGCTCAGGGACACCTAGCTAGGTGGAGCCCGGGGATCGAACCAGCAACCTTCCGGGTGCCAGACAACCGATCTTACCTCCTAAGCTACTGTGTGAGGAGCGCAGTACCTGCAGAGCTTGGTTCATGCCGTTGCCGATGACCAGCGTGTCCACCCCCTTGGCCACCACCTCCTCCACGTCGGCCGGCTGCACCCCTGGCCGGTGCTGGAGGGGGACCAGCCAGGTGGGTTACACCGACCTCCACTAGGTCCACCATGAGTCCCAGGTCACCACTACTGCCCAGAGGCCTTGCAGGCAGGCAGTAGTGCCACACTTCTCTGAACTATTGCTATAGGGTACATAGTACGATACAAACTCTGGAAACCAAACACAATTTAGTTGGGTTTAGGTTCCACCACCCAGCCATGGTAAGGCCTGTGCTATGACACCCTCATTTCCCATTTGGGATTAATAAAGTAAATTGCATCTTAATTGGCATACAATCAAAATTGGAGCAGCTACCAAATAGTTCCAATCTTTCACAAAGAGAGCAAGACTGCTTCTATTACTGTGCCACAGTCTTGAGTCCCCGTCACTCACATCAGTGCCGGTCTCCCTCCAGTCCCAGGCCCGGCTGCCTCCGGGCCAGACCTTACAGTCTTTATAGGCGCAGGGGCCCCCCTTCACCTGCATGTGGCCCCAGGACAGAGACTCGACCTCCGGAGACGACATGGTGGCGACACCTAGTGGCGAGACGCAGTATAGCCCTGACGCAGTGAGAGCTGTTGTTGGGGAAGAGAAGCTCAAACTCACTGCCCACAACTCAAAAATAGACAGTATGGTCCTTAAACTCTCAACTAACGCCCTGCCGCGCATAAAGTGTCTTTACTTTACCAACGCAAACACATAATGTGTTCAATGCACCGAGTGACTGCGACGGTGTTTATGTGCCACTTGCCTTCTCCGGGTTTCTGCACGTAGTGACGTTACGTTCGCGAACGATCCGATTCTTTTGAACGGCTCTTTGGTACGAACGAAGGGAACCGAGTCTTGGTACGTCTTGGTGAGAGCCGTTCTTTTTTATCGTTCGTTCACTAAATCCACTCCCCTTTACGTGAACACTGAGAAACATCTCCTGTTTTTGTCAAAGCAGCTCAGGGATTTTTCTCTATTTTATTTTACTCTGTTTTTATAATACTTGAAATATTGTTCAGAAGTAGTTTTACTACTTATTCTTAAAAATTCTCTCGCGTGAAATGTTTTGTTTTGTTGTTTAATTTGCACTAAAATCTGTTTTGCACAAAAGTTTATTATACTTGTATTTTTACTGTGCCAATAAAAAGTTTTCTAATATTAAGAGTTGCATGAATTGCATTCAAGGCGAGGCAACTTTATTGACATAACACATACATTCAAAGTAGTACATTCACTGAATGACACGGATATGGCGCCAACTTGTGTCATGTTTACAATGCAGATCATTGACATTAAGGTCTGGCAATACAGTCAATCATTATCCTTTAATACAGTCAATCATTATCCTGGTGATTATTTCGCAGATAAACCTAGTAACCCCGGCTCTTTTGAACGGCTCTCAGAAAGGAACGGAGCCATAAGATCCGGCTCCCTTCAAAGAGCCGTAACTCCCATCACTATTCTGCAGGAACTTGGAACAACAGACACGCCCCTTGATGACCGCCTCCATGTAGGGTCTGGTGACGTCAGAGGCCATAAGCCAATCACGACGTCTGAGAAGCAAAACGCAAAACGTCTGTGGAGATGAAGTAACGTGACGCGTTTCATCCCCAACGAGGTGATGTGGTGATTGTGATGCATTCAAACATGCTGCTGTAGTTTGGCTCGGAAGAACTTGTGTAATAAAGAAATAATGAAAGAGATAATAAAAGAACTTCATGTCAAGTCCAGTACATTTGTTTTTTATATTTATTATCTTGAGAAAGAACACAGACGGAGGGGGGGGGAGAGGTGAGGGTAGAAGGGGGAGGTTAGGGTGAAGGGGACGGAGAGGGTGGAGTGGCTGGGTGGAGTTTCCACCCAGCCATTCATTCAGATTAATACTTTTTTTATTGTAATAATTTCCTTTGATTATTATTAATTATAAGCTAATAACGACGTAGGACCAACACATGGTTTTCTAAATTGATGTAAGTCATCAAGGGTCTGAGGTATCAAACAAGCAACATGTATAGTGTGGTATTTTGTGGCTCTAAAACTTGTTCGCCCGAACAGGGACTTGAACCCTGGACCCTCAGATTAAAAGTCTGATGCTCTACCGACTGAGCTATCCGGGCTTCTGTTGCTGCCTCTGCCAACAGGAATCTGTGACATCACATCTGGTGAAAACAAAGGGTTTGCGTGCAGGTACTGGACAAAGTTGAAACTGGTGAAGTAGTTGTCACAGAAGACAACTGACAGCCGTGGCAGTGTTATGGTTTTGCATAATGTTGTCACCACTTTGGCCCCTAGAAGTAGCCCCTGTTCCTGCTCACTTAGGGCAACATTGAAAAATGGATGATGGATGATGCCAGATGAACTTGCCCGGCAGAACAATTTAAAGCCCCACTTGTCTGGCTTGTTGGCAATATATTGGCGGAGAGTGCCAGCCCTTGTGCCTTTATATGCCACCATGACCTCATCCACACTGTGCTTGTAAGTAGATGGGATCAGGAGACACTGCTCACGAAGCATCTCAAAAAGGGGGCGGATTTTGTAACATCAGTCTGGACTATCATTGCACTGGTGATTATCACTAAAATGAATGAACCGGTGTAACAGCTTGAATCTTTTCCTTGGCATGATATCAGTTATCATGTTGAACCATGACTCATGGTGCCAGTAGTCCTCCATGGCTGGGAAGCTGAAAACACCCATGAAGAGTATTATTGCCAGGAAATCTTCAATCTCGTCTTGATTCGATCCCCCAACTCCAGATTCGTATGTTGAGCAATATGTTGAAACATTAGGATATGATGTTTGGAAACAGCCCTTGATTCATATCATTCATCCATATCTACCGGAAACGTGGCAACATGTATAGTGTGGTATTTTGTGGCTCTAAAACTTGTTCGCCCGAACAGGGACTTGAACCCTGGACCCTCAGATTAAAAGTCTGATGCTCTACCGACTGAGCTATCCAGGCTTCTGTTGCTGCCACTGCCAACAGGAATCTGTGACATCACATCTGGTGAAAACAAAGGGTTTCTTCTACAGAGACTTCCAGTCTATGCAACAAGGCACAGTAACAGACTTTAACCTGTTTATATTTCCAGATACCCTTACACTTCCAAACCACTAAAGTGGATTGTCTCTGAATTTATACTTAAATCTACTGGCGTGACAACCAGTCAATGCCAACTTTCCAAATACTCATTTTTGCTGACCTAATTCCAGAGTGCTTGTTTAGCAGTGGAAAGACAACAGGGTATGAACGTGTAGTTCAATGTATAACTCCAACAATAACTACGACAAGATTAGCTTTTAAGAAAATATTAACACTGTAACAATATATGTTCTTTCACAGTCGAGATCTGTAACTATAACTTTTGTTCCTAGTGGGAAGCTTCAGGGGGACCATTACATTAGGGAGTACGTGCATGGCGCAGCCGGAATGTCTTGTTGATTATCACAGTAAACAAGTTGACAATACATGTGTTGTCTGTCGTCTATACCACCAGCACAACATACTTATTGAAACATGGTGACAGCGGTGGGATCCTGGAAGCAATTGTTTGAAAGATGTGCAGCGATCGCCTGTGATAAAAACTGAGTTTGCAACCGGACGCTAGCTAGGATAAGCTAACTCAGAGAGCTGAGTTACCTGGAAAAGATGGAGGGAGGAATTCACATTTAACTGGAGGTTTGGTCCGGATGTCGGCAGTTCTCAAAATGCACTTTTACTGTTTTCCTTTTTTTCCCTCCATATTACGAAAATTGAAGTTGCGAAGTAGCCACTCAATATAACAAACAACAGTTTTAAGATCACTAAATAGCCATACTTGTTAATTTCAGGTCTGGGTTTGGGGGCGTGATAGGGGTGGCGTTTAATTAACATCTTCAGTTTCGTTGGCTAGTTTCGGTCGATCCACCGTCCATAAATAAAGCAGCGTGGCCACAGCGTCGTCGTTTACTAGTGTGACCACAGTACTATGGCGGACGCTTCGTATGCTCAAGTTGCCCTTGCTATAAACAAACTTTCTGATGAAGATCGTAGGCGTAGGGGCATTGATGATGTAGAACATAATTCGATCATGAACTTGTTTATGGAGGACTTTTGGGATGGTGAAAAGTGCTCTGATTCTGAAACTGACGACGACGATGACAACTTATCTGATCTAGACTCGAACAAGAGTTTGTGTTCTGGTGATGAGGAGGAGGACGAGGACATCGAACATGCTGTAACAATGGACACCACCGATACAGAGTTGGACACACAGCTAACACAGCTGGCTTTGTTGAGAAACGTTAGCACAGCAGCAAGCTAGCGTTGTTGCTAGTGCAAAGCTACCATTAACTATAGACCAGCTAGCTTTCTGTTTGTTAGCCATCTAGTCATAGCTGTGTTGACCAAACACAGGAACAAAGGAGCCACTGTCCCACTGTCCCATGTTGTCAAACGTTAGCTAGCAGCCCAGGTGTTAGCAGGACCACACTCTGAATCCTTTGTTTTTTTTGTTTCAGTGTCAGCAAAAATCTTCTCCAGACCAGACTCCAGACCCTACTGCAATCCTACAGAGATCAGGGTGCAGTTCCACGCGAGAGATATGCCAAACATCCACAAGCAAACAGCATGTCCCTCAAACATGAGGACCACCAAAGAGTTGTTTCGTTCATCAAAAACTACGCAGAGGAGCACTCCATTGCCATGCCTGGACGATACCCTGGTCACAAAGACTTGAAGGCAAATTTGTTGCCATCAAATGTCACCAAAGCCTCAGTGTGGCGTAGCTACAAAGACGCAGCGGAGACGCTTGGTATGTAAATATATAAGTCATAGATAATAGAAGTGTTGTGAGAGACAGCTCTCCTGTGAAGCTAGTCAACATCCCACAGCTTGTCGGACTGGAGGACGGCACAGTGCTTGTTGAAAGCTACAACTGGCACCAGCATCTGAGTAGCTACTTCAAAAAGCTCCCAAACATTAAGAGTTACCAGCACTTCAGGTAGTTATCATTGTCATGTACTAGCTATTCTATTTGATGGACATGGTATGGTTGTATGTTACCTGTGGGCAATATTTTAATGTACTATCTTCCTTCTGTTCTATTACAGCTTTGATGCTGGGATGCCTGGTGTGGTTGAGGCCAGAGAACACTGTGATGCAACATCAGTCAGGTTTCAGCTGCTGCGCAATACTGATGAGCCCCCCAAAGATGGTCTTCAGGTACAAGCCCCACCCGGACTGGACATGGCCAGACAGAAGTATCTTTCTGAGAAGATCAGATAATTCTGTTATGACGAGGCTCAAGACATCACTTGCCTCCTGCCAAACAGCAGCTCAGAAGAAGGCCCCTGCCAGAGAGCAGCTCAGAAGAAGAAGAAGAAGACTGTCTGTGTATAGCTGTTACTAGCACTCTGATTGTACTGTACATGTCTCACTCATTATCACAATGGCACACATGTATAAAAACATTGCACACACATGAACATATTGTACACACACTGTATACACACATCGCACACCATTGTATTTTGCACTGTCCTTATTATCACTAGCCACTTTAAATTCGCTATGCTTATTGTTGCTATTTATTGTACCTTTTACAACTTCTGCTTGCATTTTTATCATGTAGCCTGTGATAATAAAAAAAACTTGAAACTTCAACTTCATCTTATATTCATATTCATAATAGGCTTTATTTTCAAAACTCGTTGACCTAATGTTAACCCAGCTAGTGGGCCCCACTGAGGCCTACTGTATTTCGGATGATAGAAACGTCCAGTTTGATAATGTTTATTGACATTCATCTTCCCAACTATGGGGCCTCTACAGTTTCAGACAGAACGGCCAGTAAAAAATTGGGTTGCTGGAGTAATGGTCTGTTGGTAGAATCATGGTTTGTCATTTTGGAACTATTCATAGAATAATACATGGGGTTTGTGCATAACCATATAGATTAGAATTATGAATGCTGCCTTTAGTGAATTTAATGTATTACTTTTTAGTAATACATTGTGTAGTCCAGTGGGGGAGTGGTTGGGGGTGGGGTTAACCAGCTATTGTTCCCACCCATTACCTGGCTGTGAGAGGTGTGAACAGCTCTGAATCTTTAAAGCTCTTTTTCTCTGCTTAGTGATTTCAGGTGTACCATTTCAGGTGTAACATTCACAGAAGCAGATTTCAATGCATGGCACATCATTTGAAAGCTTACAATTTACACTTTCATAATCTCAAAAAAAAATAAGTGCTATGCATAACAGAGTCAGAGACTGTCAATATGGTCCAGAGGACAACCACAGAACCTGGTACTGAGCTCTATGCAACCATGCTGGTGAACAAAAAATCAGTCAGATTTCAGCTGGACTGTGGTGCTAGTTGCAACGTCATCCTGTAAGCCTCACACAGGGCATGCGCCTAGAGACATGCAGCCGGGTGTTGGTGATGTACAATAAGAGCACACTTACACCACGTGGGAAATGCACACTGATGGTGACTAATCCCTACAACAGGAAGTCATACAGGGTGGAGTTTATTGTGGTTGACAAAGATATACATAGACCCATCCTAGGAAGTAAAGCTATCCAAGCAATGGAGTTGATTACAGTACAACACCATAACATACTGGCAGTCAGGACATCAGGGGCTTGGTCAGAGGAGCAGATAAAACAGGAATATGCAGATGTCTTCCATGGGGATGGGGTACTGCCAGGCAAGCTGAAGCTAGAGGTGGACGAGCGTGTTGAGCCAGTACAGCTACCAAAGAGGAGGGTTCCACTGGCACAATCCACTAAAAGAGGAGCTAGCAAGTCTACAGCAGAGAGGGATCAGGTAGCAGCAATCAAAGAGATGCCTCGCCACACAGATGTGAAGGGGGTACAGCGCTTTCTCAACATGGTTAACTATCTAGCAATGTTTTGCAACCATGCATCCGAACTCTGTGAACCACTGCGAGAGCTAACACACAGAAATGTGTCATGGGAGTGGACACAGACACACACAGGCCCACATTGCAAAGGATCAAGGAGACGATCTCACAGACCGCAATACTAAAATACTACAACCCAGCAGAGCAGCTTGTGTTGCAGTGCGATGCCTCAGAGAGTGGGCTAGGAGCCGCCTTAATGCAGATGGGACAACCGATCGCATATGCCAGCAGGACCCTGACTGAGACAGAAAAAGGCTATGCGCAGATTGAAAAGGAGCTACTGGCGGTGCTCTTTGGGATGGAGAGAGGTGCAGTCCGATCATAAACCACTCGAGAGCATAATGACCAAGCCGCTTCTCAGTGCCCCTAAAAGACTGCAGTGCATGCTGATGGGTCTGCAGGGATATGAAGTCTGGCTTCAATACTGCCCAGGGAAACATTTAGTGCTGGCTAAATGCTGAGCTGGGCGTATCTCACTGGGAAGGATACCAGAGGCTCTGCGGAGATGGAAGTCGAGTCGATCAACATGATGCACTGTCTGCCAGTGTCAAGCGAGTAATGAACACAGAGTAATGGAAAAGTGGAGTCAGCAGTGAAAACAGCCAAGAGACTGATGGCCAAAGCAAAGAGGGCAGGAGCTGATCCATATCTAGAGTTGCTAGACCACCGAAATACCCCATCACAGGAGACACCTGAGGGAGAGCAAGGAATTAGAAGGAGACGTCCCGGCAGCAGAAGTTTGTGTGGAAGCCGAGAACAGGCCACGGAGCAGACAGAAGGAACACAGACAGACAGGGAAACAGACACTCAAATGGCGGGCTCAGATAGCCCAGTGCCGCCATATGTGGTCCACACTCCTCGCTCTAGGTCTGGTCGACCTGTGCGGAGGCCGGCACACCTGAAAGACTTTGTTTGAGTCAGTTGACACAAGGTCAGCACACAACCAGTTCATGGACAGTGTCTAGGGAGTTTTTTTTATGACACACTTATATATTTTACAAAATAAATAAAAAAAAAAAATTAAAAAAATTAAAAACAATATATGCTGTAGACTGTAACGTTTGTTCCTAGGGGGAAGCTAGGTTTAGTGGTCTCCTAAATGGAGACACCTTTGCTTGTCATTTTATTTTGTTATTTATTATTTAGTTTGTTTAGTTAATGATTGCATGATTATTCAAGTTTAAGGTTGTTAAAACATGATTCTAATAATATTGGTAAAAGGATGGGGTCACATGATTAGTGATCAGAGTTGTGGGTCGTGATGCATTCTGGGTCATTTGGGTCAAGCGGCAGGAGACGAAGAGTTTGCGTTGCTGAGAAAAAGATCGATTCTGCACATGTCCAGCGGCGCACACGGTAACGTCCTTTTATTTGTTCTTTGTTGTCTACATTTGTTGCTGTGTATCTTTGAGCGAGTAATACTAAGCTTTGTTATGTCTATTTCCGGTAGTTTTCACGGTGTCTTATGAGAGAGAAATACAAAATAAATCGACAAAGACATCGGTACGAAGCCGTGTAGCTACAGTGAAAACGTAACGCCAACGTGGCCGGATATAGGACGAATGGCGGGAGCAGCGTATGGGGGTGTGTGGCCGGAGAACAACTCTCCATCTCGCCGTGTCGCCAGGATGAGGCGGAGAGGGACGGTTTCTGACGGAGCATCGTGTGGCCGGAGAAGGGTGACTGTACTGTGCACCTCGCCGTGTCGCGGGAGACGCGGAGAGGGTTGTTGGGGTTTTTGTTCCAAAACTGTCCGGATACATCGCCGTGCAGTGCCGCCGTTTCACCAAGAGAGGGCAGCCATTCCCAGCCTACACCTCTGTGTACACGCCGGCGTCTTCGGACAGAAAACGGTTTTATGTTATGAACATTTACAAAGTTTAACCCTTTGATGCCCTCTCTAAGAAAAAAGCAATGGAAAAAATGTTTCTTTGCATTTTTTATTTCTTTGGGGCAATAATAACAACAATCAATGTTGGGTTTTTTGCACAAGATCCCACAGTTTTTGAAACATAGGCCTCTACCAAACGGTTGAGATGTCACTTCATGGTAAAAGTAAAAAAAAATACAACATTATTGCATTTCTGACATTTCCATCTCGACACACCCTTTGGACAGAGCTTGCAACGCCCCCAATTGTGACAGTGAATTGGAAAATGTCCGCAGTTATCATAACGCACGTCTGGTTGTGGATGTGATGGTCTTGGGGTGTAGCGTTTCTTCTGAGACAACATCTGTGGTGGAGAGAAGGATGATGGTCGGCCAACTTTGGATGCTGGCTTGTTGACTTGCTTCAAACTGTGGGCGACTGCCAGGCGGAACCTTTTGAGAGACATTGATTTCTCGTTCAGTAGGCCACAGTCCCTCTTGTAGACCAGCCAGGAATTTGAGATGCACAGGTCAAGGATGTATCTGAACAGGGGAAAATGCCATCGCCTTGACTTAGCTGGGGTCTTGTACAGGTGTACCAGCATGTCAGAAAGATCAATGCCTCCCATATGATGATTGTCGGCAGGAATGAGTGATGGGCACGGTACAGCAATCTTTGCGTGGGCTTATTTGCGCCACCGTGTGACAGTTGAAAGAGGCATGATCCCACAGGCATTGCTCAGAAGGTTGACACATTTGTTGTCAAACCATTTAATTGCGATCAGCCCTTCAGCAGACCTAATCAAAAGACCTAATCAGTAATCAAAAGCGCCATGTCCTTTCTTCATCAGCTCTTTGTCTGTCATCAAGGGAGCTCCACCAGTGCGGTTTGATCGGACGGTGCCGATGCACTTGACACCCAGGTTTGCGTGCAGGTACTGGACCAAGTTGAAACTGGTGAAGTAGTTGTCACAGAAGACAACTGACAGCCGTGGCAGTGTTATGGTTTTGCATAATGTTGTCACCACTTTGGCCCCTAGAAGTAGCCCCTGTTCCTGCTCACTGCACACAACATTGAAAAATGGATGATGGATGATGCCAGATGAACTTGCCCGGCAGAACAATTTAAAACCCCACTTGTCTGGCTTGTTGGCAATATTTTGGCGGAGAGTGCCAGCCCTTGTGCCACCCATGACCTCATCCACACTGTGCTTGTAAGTGGATAGGATCAGGAGACACTGCTCACGAAGCATCTCAAAAAGGCGGCGGATTTTGTAAAATCAGTCTGGACTATCATTGCACTGGTGAATGATTCAACAGCTTGAATCTTTTCCTTGGCATGATATCAGCCATCATGTTGAAACATGACTCATGGTGCCAGTAGTCCTCCATGGCTGGGAAGTTGAAAACACCTGTGAAGAGTAGTATTACCAGGAAATCTTCAATCTCTTCTGGTCTTGATTGGATCCAAGGAAACAGTTTTTAGGATGTTTTTCCCTTTTCTCTTCTTCTTACGAGGTGGTGGTTTAGAACAGTGATTTTCAACCACTGTGCCTGTCTCATGGCACACTAGTGTGCCGTGAGATCGTTAGGTGTGCCGTGGGAAATGATCCAATTTCACTTAATTGGTCCAAAAAATATTATTTAGTTACTGCAAATCATTATGCGTTTTATATCATAGTTATTATAGGATATGCGGATTCGGGTCGGGCTGCGGGTCTTGTGCCGTCGGGTCGGGTTATATGTGCGGATGGCGGGTTCGGTATTGCACAAATGGCGGGTGTGGGGTGGGAGCGGGTCTCGAAAATCAGACCCGTGCAGGAATGAATTTTCAGTTAAATGTGTTACAATAAAAAAGCATGCTCTCTTATAATGTTGTTGTGCCGGCGTGGATTGCACATGCTTTGAGTTGTAAGCCTATGCCAAACGAATTTAATATAATTGCTGACACTGAATGAGACATTTTGAATGTTGGACTTTTTTCCGACTTTATTGATAGAAAGGTCCACTTGAAAAAACCAGTAGTCGTGCAGCCACAGTAGGTAGAGCAATAATGACATGGTTAATTGAAGACAATAGAATGAGTGAGTATGTTTACATGCACACAATAATCCGATAACTGGGAATAATCAGATAATGGTAATAATCTGATTTGACGCGTTTACATGCACTTCAGTAATCAGATAACTGAAAACCCAGGTTTACACGATTCAGTCGATTAGTTGGATTTCTTTCATGACGTTCATGACGTAAAACTCAAACTTCATGTCTTGTTTAGCTTTGAAATAAGCTACTCTTAGGGATTTCCAGCGGCATCGTATCTGTTCCACACATCGGGTGAACCCCACCTCAGCCATTTTCTCAGAGACCTTCTTAAAAATGTCGCCGTTCCTATACTTTGTCCCATCCAGGAGATGAAGGATGTTCATGTCCTTAATTTCATTGAGCATGAGTTTTGTTTCCTCTTCCCTCCAAAAATGGGTTCTACCCATGGATCTACCGCTGCCGCTCGCCATCTTTGTTGTTGTCCTGTGGTTGACTGCATCCGCACGCGTTAAATCTACATCCGTTTCTTCTTCTTCTTCTTGTTTTATGGCGGTTGGTACATCCATTTACACATGCGCAGATGTAAAAGAACGAAAAGAAACCTGATTAACGTATACATGCGCCGAAGAAAACTGATTATTGGTCAAAAACCAAGCTGTGTTTATCGGATTTCTCATAAACCGATAAAGGCCATTATCCGATAAAGGTTATCGGACTATGCTGTATACATGACCACTTGAATAATCTGGTAACTCCAGAAATCAGATAATGATCGGTTTATTAGTGTGCATGTAAACGTGCTCACTGATGCGTGTGAGAGGTGTCGCTATTAGGCTCCAATGTGTCATTTTGTAACATTTTTGGTTGGTGGTGTGCCTTGGCTCAAAAAAGGTAGAAAAACACTGGTTTAGAAGATGAGCTTGTTGAGGCAACCTCCTCCTCATCCATGGATTCAAAAGAAGTGTCCCCAGTCTCGTCTGCTTGTGTGGGCTGATGATCAGGATCCTCTATATCAGCGGTCCCCAACCTTTTTTGCGCCACGGACCGGTTTCATGTCAGACAATATTTTCACGAACCGGCCTTCAAAGTGTGGGGGGATAAATATGACGAAATAAAATGAATATGACAATTGTTTTTATGACCGGCATAAAAACAAATATAAAGTGCATAAAAAACTCTGAACCGCTGAATTAGTGGGAGCCCTGAGTTTGTGTCTCTGCAACGAGCCGGTCCAATCTAGGGGTAATGGGAGACAATGACACCCGAAGTGTGTTCCTTATGTCCAGTCTACTCCGTAATTTTGATTTGGTCGCTGTCACTGCAGAAAACTCCACTTCACAAAGATAGGATGTTGGAAATGGAAGCAGGGTTTTCAGTGCTTTTTTGGCGATCTCAGGATATTCTGCCTTGATTTTAATCCAGAACACCGGCAGAGTTGTTGTCTGAAACATACTTTTAAGGCCACCGTCATTTGCAATCTCCAGCAGTTGATCTTCTTCTGGCACGGACAGGCTCAATTCACCTGGTTTGTTCACAAATGGGTTGCGGATCCATTCTTTCGCAGTTCGTGGCTCTTTTGTGGTTGGGAAGTACCGCTCAAACTCTTTTAAAAGCAAAGACAGGTGATCGTGCATCAGCTGGGAGAATGATGGCCCAGGCTCAGTCTCTTCCAAAATCCCTGCTAATGTTTGAAACATGTCAAATATCCCTCTGTTCACTCGCCGTCCCCACAATTCCAGTTTGGCTTTGAATGCAGCTACTTTATCTGCCAACTTGAAGACCGTTGTCATTTTTCCCTGAAGTGACAGATTGAGTTCATGGAACAGGTTGAATATGTCACACAAGTAAGCAAGTTTTGCAACCCATTCCTCGTCACTGAAATGTGCTGCCAGTGGTGACTTTTTTTCTCAAAGAAATCTCTGCAGCGGCTCTCGTAGCTCAAACACTCTGGCCAAATGATCTCCCTTTAGATAGCCATCTTACTTCTGTGTGTAAGAGAAGGCGTTTATGTGCGATATATATATATATATATATATATATATATATATCAGGAGGATGTGCATGAGGATATGTTATGTCGTTTTGTGTCGGCATATGCACGGACGGAGCTGCTACCATGACTGGACGGTTTTCTGGTTTAACTGCTCGGGTTAAGGAGGTTGCACCTGAATGTGAGTCTACGCACTGTCATTCACAGGGAAATTCTGGCGAGCCGAAAAATGTCACCTGAAATTAACAGCGTATTGAATGATGTCATTAAAGTTATTAACCACATCAAAGCACACGCCCTTAACTCGCAGCTTTGTGAGGAGATGGACGCACAAACGCAGTAGTATTGCCTTGTCAATATCAGTAGACTCATCAACCTGGATTGCGTACCACTGTGACATATTAATCCTCTCCAACAATTGTCTAAATGTCCTCTGCTATTTTCTCAATTCGCCGAGTGACGGTGCTAGCCGAAAGAGGAACCTGTGCTATCTTTTTAACTGCCGCCTCTCCTAGAAGTTCACGGCAAATGTCCTTAGCGGCGGGCAGGATCAATTCTTCACCAATAAGTATGATGCTGTCAGTGCACTCATTTGTTGATGTGTTGGCCATCAGTAATTGCTTCTGTCCTTCTTGTTCATGTTTTTTTCTTTCAAAAAACTTGTCTTGTCTTTTAATGCAGGGTGCTTGGTCTCCATGTGCCGAAGCAGTTTTGAAGGCTTCATTGCCTCATTTGCTAGCCTGTCGCAACATATCATGCAGAGCGGGCTTGGCGCATGAGAATCACCTGTAGCGTTAAACCCGTATTTTAAGTAGGACTCCTGATATTGTCTTTTAAATGCAGCTTTCTTTTTCTTGGAAGTCGTAGGCTCTTCTTCTGTCTCCTCATTGGGTCTTTTCCCCTTTCCAAAAAAGCTCTTTAAAGACGTTTGTTTTCCACTCATTTTTGCTAGCTTGCGGGCTTAATTTTGTAAGTAAAGTATCACGTGACTGAGACGAGCATCTTGACCTATGGTCTTGACATGTGTCAAGAGACACAGACGCACAGACGGATGTATCCGGTCATTTTTCAAACTTTCAGACTGATAATCAATAAAATATTTTTTTATTCATTCTTTCTGTGCGGCCCGGTACCAAATGACCCACAGACCGGTGGTTGGGGACCACTGCTCTATATGGTCATCGTCATCACTTAGATCAGCATCAGAGTCTTGAGGATTTTCAGAGCCAAAAAAGTATGTGGAATTGCAGCATAAAACGTTTTAGGGTCCATCTATTATTTGTAAAACAAAGAAACTAATCAAAATTACAAACCATGTACTGTAATAATGCTAGTAATAATGTTGGTATACCAGCATGTTTTTAAAATTCCATCAGTCAGTGCTTATTTGTGGAGTGACTTTTTTGTCACTAACTTCCTGTAAGGAGGCTAATTGAACAGGCATACCATTTAAAGACGGTGACATCTAGTGGATTTCCTTTGCATAACATACCTAAACCGAATGGTAGAGATGGCTCAATATTTGACCATAACCTGTGCTTCGGCAGTCTTAGGAGAGGACACAACTCTAAAGATTGTAAGAATAGCTACGTGTCGGTTGTTGCAAGAAACGTCATCCAACACCACTTCACGAAGACCGTCCTTCTGCAGACAAATCATTTCCGCATGCAAGCAGAAGAAAATACATCTTCCCTTTCTTGTTCTGTGAACCAAGGTAATGGTGGGAGCACTTCCATGATAGTGCCTGTATGGATCTCCTTGACCGACACCACCACTGAAATGGAGACCTTAGTGTATGCACTACTCGACACCCAGAGTAGCAACACCTTTGTAGATCAAGAACTGTGTGAGCAGATGGGAGCTGCTTTGGAAAACTTGAGAAAAATCCCAGATTCAAGGACGACTATGCCAAATTCATGGAAGGTGTCTTCAAGGACGGTGACGCAGAGAGAGCTGAGAACCAACCTAAAGCAGGGAACGTGTGGTATATCCCACATGAAGGTGTCTACCACCCTAGAAAGCCAGAGAAAATCTGGGTTGTGTTTGACTGCTCGGCCAAGTATGGCGGCACGGCTCTGAATGATCACTTGTTGACTGGACCTGATCTCTCAAATAGGCTGACGGGAGTACTCTGCCGAGTCCGCAAACACCCAGTCGCAGTCATGTGTGATGTTGAAAAAATGTTCCACAGGTTCCAAGTAAACCAAGAAGACGGAGATTACATAGGGTTCATGTGGTGGAAAAATGGAGATACAAACTCAGAACCAACGGAATACCGCATGAAGGTCCATCTTTTCGGCACAGCGTCGTCACCTGGCTGTGCCAATTATGTACTGAAGTACCTTGCAAATCAGAATGACAAAGTGTATCCCTTGGCAGCCAACTTCATCAAGAACAATTTCTACGTTGACGACGGCCTCATCAGTGTCGAACATGTAGACACAGCCATCCAACATGTGTGTGCAAAGGGAAGATTGCACCTCCACAAGTTCATATCCAACAGCAGAGAACTCTTGGAGTCAATTCCCGAAAGTGAAAGTGCAAGAGGAGTTCAGGATTTAGATCCCAATCATGACGAACTTCAAGTCCAGACTGTGTTGGGGGTAAACTGGAGTGTGAACAGCGACACATTCTCCTTCAAAGCTCCTATTCCATCCCAGTTCTAAAAATCAATTTAATATATGGTCCCCGGATAGGGGACGTATCAGATATTAATCTGATTAGTATATATATATATATATATATATATATATTATTTTTTTTATTTTATTTCACCAAAGTACAAAAACAAGGATACAATTCCTCTTATAAAAGCATCAAGTGCACCACATGAACAACACGGCAAACAAAAATGCAATGACAACCGTAGGTATACCTACAATATATGCAAGATACCATCAAAACAAAAAAGTACTGAAAATACTCAGGCATAGTTTCTGCCATAGGAAAGCTATTGTCCCATAAAGCTACAAACCGGAGAGGAATAGTTAGCCAGAAATGTAAAAAAACCTGACATTTATGAACATAATCTCCAGATAACAAATTACATATATTACAATAAAACAAAATATCCAACTTGAGAGGAACATTAGGAAGGTTTTTCCCCCCACCCTGATAAATTCTGTCATGTTTTATGTATTCATAACCTCCCCAGAAGAAATGTAATATTGACCTTATCAGGGGTTTCCTAACACATCGGTAACACATACGCTAAATGTAACAGTGTTTGCAGAATATCTGCTTTAACGGCCATTACCATCCCAACATAAGTCAGGTTCCTATTTTTCCACAAACCGATTATTTTGTTCACCAAGTTTAATTTCCGGGACCAGTTGCAACACCCGTCCCCCTCAGTGTGTCCAAAAGTGACGCCCAATATTTCCATGGGACCTGTGCATAAACTTAACTCACCAATTATGTCCCTCCTCCAGCTCCAAGCTCCCAAAAATATATATTGCGTTATACTTTTGTTTATTTTTGACCCTGAAGCAAGGGAAAAATTGCCCAATACTTTCAGAAATTCCTTCATGTTACCATCATCTGCTACGTATATCACCATATCATCCGCATATTGTGATACTTTTAAAGTATCACCCTTGAATATTTGAATTTGCCCTAATTGTGCTTGCCTAATTGCCTAATTTTCATATACAGAACATATAACAAAGCAGATAAAGAACAGCCTTGGCGAAGACCCCTTGACTGTTGTATCCGTTTGCTAAGGTAACCGTTCTCATTGACTCTGCTGTTTGTCAATATAAAGAATTTTAACCCATTTTGTAAAATTTTGCCCAAATCCGAAACGTTCTAATATATTAATTATTAAGGAGTGATTTACCCGGTCGAAGGCTTTCCGTTGGTCTAAACCAGGGGTCGGCAACCCAAAATGTTGAAAGAGCCACATTGGACGAAAAAAAAAAAAGAATATGTCTGGAGCCGCAAAAAATTTAAAGCCTTATATAAGCCTTATAATGATGGCAACACATGCTGTACGTGTCTATATTAGCTTTATTAGCCTAGTATCAAAACGATAAATAGGCTACAAATACATAATGAACATTCATGATTAAATGTTTATTTTCCCTGCAGCGCATCCTGGAGAGAATGACGCACCACGTGACTACTCTGCTGTACGATGGTGCTTTAAGTTTAACTTCCATTATAATTTTAATGTATTATGTTGCATTGATGAAATTATAGAAATTGTCACTGGGCACGGTCGTGGCTCTGGGCTCCAGGGCACCAATGCCGCCCCTGGACGGTGATCGACGCCTGCGCCGGATGCGCGGCTGTGAACAATTAATGATCACCAACCAGTATAAAGACTCTGACTCCCCACACACGGGGGTCGGATCATTATTTCTGTGATTGCTATTATTTTTGTTATGGCTGTTTGTTATCGCTGGTATTTTGTTTTTGTTTGCTGGATGCCGGTACTTTCATCCGTGTTTACCTGCGTACCTGCTTATTGGTAATTAAATTCCCCGATCATCATCTCCGAGTCTGAGTCGTGCACATGGGTCCTACACTACCACCCCCATCGCATAACAGAAATACAATAAAGAAATCAGATTTTTTCAGATCATCAGATCATTTTTATTTTAGGATTCGCAAAAACAACAATGTGCAACGTTCATAATAGGCCTCCTTTAACAGACAGAGTGCAATAAACGCAGCCTGCAGTTAAAACGCAGCCTGCAATTATAAAAATAAAACAGCAGCCTTTTTGAAACGAGCTGGAAAAGTCTTTCAAAAAACATGCATAAAAACAGTATAAACGCATGCGACGATAAAACATACAAAAAACAAAAGCAGCCCAGTCATGCCCGTGACAAAAATAATAGTTTAAGTTCGATTTCTGTGCATTATCCTTCTTCTCTTTAGTTTTCTGCAATGCCAAGTAAGTCAGTGCGAGGGTAAAATGCAGCATTATCCTCTTCTCTTTTGACACGCACAATACAACGCAGCCATCCTCGGACCTGAGCAACAAAACACAATAATATCACTGTGTCATTCCAAATATATACTGACAAACATCAGAAATCACTTTATAAAAACAGCCACTTTGTTACTAAATATATGCCTATGACAGGATTGTGTTCTTACCAGTTTAATGTGACTTCTGTTTTCGGACATCACTGGGTAGCTTCTCAACATCGGGCATGTAAGATGTAACTTTAATCTTCACGCAAGACTGCAGGCTCTCATCTGTGAGGCGGGTGCGGTATTTGGATTTGATGTAGTTCATGTTTGAGAATATCTGCTCGCACAGGTATGTTGATCCAAAGATGGATAATACTCCAAATGCATATTTCCTCATGTTCCTATAACTGTCAGGAAGAGCATTCCATGTTTCAAACACAAGTTTCTCGGGTGTTGGGAGGCTTTCAATTTCGCTCCATTTGTGGCTTTGGGCAAGCTGAGCTTTCCGGCGAGTGACGTCTTCAAGCTCGGCTGTCAGACTTTTAAACTTGGACACCCACAAATCTTTGTCAGCTATATCGGCCATTTCCATTTCAAGGTCAGCTTGAATTACTCCTGGGAATGTGTTCAACAAGGACGGGTCAATCTCCAGGGGTGTGACAGGGAAAGATAGTGTCATTTTTTCCTTTCGGAACTCGCTGAATCTGCTCCCAAATGCAGTTTGCATATCAACGATCGAACTTTGTAAATAATCACCGTTGAGTGTGTGATCGTGATAGGCTTCTTTGAACTCTCTCAGGGAGGGGAAGTGAGAGAGTGTGCCTCGCTGTACATCTCTGGCGAATACAGTCAGCTTGCGCTCGAATGACAAAACAGCTTCCAGCATTTGCAGTGCAGTGTTTCCCCGCCCCTGGAGACTTGTATTCAGCGTGTTTAGGTGGCTTGTCATATCCACCATAAAGTGCAGTTTTTCCAGCCACTCGGTATCATCCAGTTGCGGGTAGTTCAGGTTTTGCTTTTGAGGAATGTTTTCACATGTTCTAAACAAGCAACAAAGCGACGCAAAACCTCACCCCTGGACAGCCATCGGACTTTGTTGTGTAGCAGGAGATCGGAATATTCGCTGTCAACTTCATCTAGCAATGCACGGAACTGACGGTGGTTTAATGCTTTTGCAATTATCTTGTTCACCATCTCGATGACAAGGTTCATCACCTCCATACACTCCGGTGGGAATGTTTGTGCACACAGTGCTTCTTGGTGCAAGATGCAGTGAAATGCAAGCAGATTTCGATCCAACGCTTTCTGTAGTAAAGTCACAAACCCCTTTTGTGATCCCCTCATACTGGGTGCCCCATCTGTAGCCACTGAAATCAGGTGGTTGGTGTTTATTCCATTGTCATTTAAACACTTCAGCACAGCCTCACATATATCCTCCCCGCGTGTTTGGCCTTTCAGTGGTATTAATTCGATTCATTTCTTCTTGCGGCCCATCACAGTTAACATACCTGCATAACAGCGCTGTCTGTTCAATATCAATCACATCACACGACTCATCACAGGCAATTGAGTATGCTGGAGCTGAATTAATGTCCTTGATTTGCTGATTGGTGATGTTGCCTGCCATTTTAATGGCCCTTTCCTTCACTGTCTTTGCGGAGAGAGGCATGTCTTTAATTTTCTGTATTATCTCGGTTTTGTTTTTGAAGTCTGAAAATAGGTGCTCTGATATTTTAATGAATGAATCCTTCATGTAGTCGCCATCTGTGAACGGTTTTCCACGCTTTATTATCTCCCGGGTTGCAACAAAACTAGCAGCAGTAGTGGAGTTTGGAGATGCAATCCACTTCTTAAATCTATCTTTGCGCTCCTCTAATTTCTCCAGAAGTAATGCAATCGCACTTTTTCTCTCACTCCCAACTGGGTACTCGGCTGCAAATGTAGCATGCCTTCCCTGGAAATGTCTTTCCACATTACTCTTTTTGTTATTTGACAACTTCTCATTACAAAGCAAACATGCAGGCAATCCTTCCGCATTGGCAATGAAAACAAATGATTCGGTCCAAGAACTGTTGAATCCTCTGTTCTCCTCGGCTATCTTTCTCTTTTTCCCCTTGGGATCCATGGCCCATGACACACCCACCGGTTTGTTTGTATCAGCCACCTGTCTGGCACCACGCCGAGCTGAACGAAACGTGTGTCGCAGGCTATGACGTAAATCTTCGTTGACAGAAATTTAAATTAAATATTTATTATACACATTTTTACAACGTTGAAAAACTTTAAGAATGTTTGTCATGTTTTTCCTCAGAAATTATATTAAAACAAAAAATATATTCACACCATCCTTTTCTATTTTCATATTTTTGAAAAAGCTCCAGGGAGCCACTAGGGCGGCGCTTAAGAGCCGCATGCGGCTCTAGAGCCGCGTGTTGCCGACCCCCGGTCTAAACTGACAGATTGCCGACAGGTTTCTCTCTTCAATGTATGCCAGAAGATCCCTGTGTAACTGAATGTTCCACGCTATTCTCCTTCCCCTAACCCCACTTGTTTGGTCGACGTTTACTATATACGGCATTGCACATGAAAGACGGTTAGTTATAACTTTACTTAGAATTTTGTCGTCCACACACAGCATGGTCAGAGGCCGATAATTAACCAGCAGCATGGGATCATCCTTTTTGTACAACAAAGACACAACTCTGCTACGCATGCTCTCGTTCATTTTCCCATATCTATAAATATTATTAAAATTGTCCAATAAATGGTGGCCGACTACATCCCAAAAGGAAATTTAAAATTCCTTTGCGAGTCCATCTATGCCAGGTACTTTTTTGTCCTTCATAGATTTTAAAGCAGCATATAGCTCGTCTATATTTAAATCTTTATCCAATTCCTGTCTTATATTTGGCGGTACTCGTTTATCTAAGAAATTTTGAAATGTTTCGCTGTTCAAAATCAATGTTTTCGTTTTGGAAAAGCTTTCCGCAATGCTGCCTGGACATCTCCACCATCTCCTCTATGTCCTCATATAAATCCCATTCTCGTTTTTTTAACCCCAGAATTACCCTTTTTCTTCCCCTTGCGCATGTACGCTGTGCAAAAGGCTCAAGAGCAGTAAGGTTAACTCGTTGCTAAGCAAACCACCCTTACCGCACGGCTCGCGAGAGTTGAGACATTTTAAGTTTTGTTCCGACAGACGGCTCATTTAAGTTTTTGTCCGACAGACGGCTCATCGTTGAAGACCGCTCAGCAGCCAATTAAGAGAACCTCATAGTTGTGTGCGTCTATCTATGACCACCTGTGTCATCCTGTCCTCTAGGGGGCAGACACGGACACGTATTGTTTTGCTGCTACCGTGATTGTTTGCACCTGTCTTCACTTCCCCTGATAAGTTTTCCTCCCTATTTATACCTGCCCCAATCCTATGTTCTTGTTCAGACCCTTGTGTGTTGTCTTATGCAACCACACACGAATCCTGATGGTATAGAGTGCCTGTGCATCTGTATAAATAAACCTTGAAATTATATTCCTGCTTCCCGTGTCCTGACCAGACATTCCATATCTCTGACTAACTTTCGTAACCACAAGAGCGTCACTACATATGCCTTTAAAAAAAAAAAGACATTTTTCATCCTCCTCATATTTCTCCCTCTGCAACTTAAAAGAAAAAGTTTGAGCTCTCTGTTCAAAAATGTCTTGTTGTTTTTTCTGTAATATAATTAAAATGTCTTTGTCTATGTTTGTTCCTGACGCATTGTATTGGGCGTATGCCTTTTGAATCTCTTTTTGTATCTCATAAAAGGACTTGTATTCATTTTTGGATTTCTTCTTACAGAAATCTATATTGTTTTATTCTATTTTTCGTGTCATCCCACCACTCCATCACGGAGTCATGTAGACACTTTAACTCCACACATCTGCCAAAAAATATACAAAAATGAGTTTGTATCTGATAATACTTAACTATTTAATTTCCAATAGCCCTTTCCATACATTGGTGTTTTCAATTTAATTATAACAGAGAAAATGATGATCCAAATAAAAGACAGGAGACGTGTTAACTGATGACACGTTTGTGCCATGTGGGGTAAAAACATAATCTATTCGACTCCTCGCACCTCTACTATTTCCCCACGTGAAGCCGGGTTCCTTCTTATTTATCACTCGGTACGCGTCTACAACACTGAATTTCCCCAACAAGGACTTAAGGGGTAACACGTTACATCCATCCATCCATCCATCCATTATCGTCCGCTTATCCGGGGTCGGGTCGCGGTGGCAGCCGGCTAAGCAGGGCCCCCCAGGCTTCCTTCTCCCCAGCCACACTCTCTTTGGCCTTTCAGTGGTATTAATTCGATCATTTCTTCTGCGGCCCATCACAGTTAACATACCTGCATAACAGCGCTGTCTGTTCAATATCGATCACATCACACGACTCATCACAGGCAATTGAGTATGCTGGAGCTGAATTAATGTCCTTGATTTGCTGATTGGTGATGTTGGCCTGCCATTTTAATGGCCCTTTCCTTCACTGTCTTTGCGGAGAGAGGCATGTCTTTAATTTTCTGTATTATCTCGGTTTTGTTTTTGAAGTCTGAAAATAGGTGCTCTGATATTTTAATGAATGAATCCTTCATGTAGTCGCCATCTGTGAACGGTTTTCCACGCTTTATTATCTCCCGGGTTGCAACAAAACTAGCAGCAGTAGTGGAGTTTGGAGATGCAATCCACTTCTTAAATCTATCTTTGTGCTCCTCTAATTTCTCCAGAAGTAATGCAATCGCACTTTTTCTCTCACTCCCAACTGGGTACTCGGCTGCAAATGTAGCATGCCTTCCCTGGAAATGTCTTTCCACATTACTCTTTTGTTATTTGACAACTTCTCATTACAAAGCAAACATGCAGGCAATCCTTCCGCATTGGCAATGAAAGCAAATGATTCGGTCCAAGAACTGTTGAATCCTCTGTTCTCCTCGGCTATCTTTCTCTTTTTCCCCTTGGGATCCATGGCCCATGACACACCCACCGGTTTGTTTGTATCAGCCACCTGTCTGGCACCACGCCGAGCTGAACGAAACGTGTGTCGCAGGCTATGACGTAAATCTTCGTTGACAGAAATTTAAATTAAATATTTATTATACACATTTTTACAACGTTGAAAAACTTTAAGAATGTTTGTCATGTTTTTCCTCAGAAATTATATTAAAACAAAAAATATATTCACACCATCCTTTTCTATTTTCATATTTTTGAAAAAGCTCCAGGGAGCCACTAGGGCGGCGCTTAAGAGCCGCATGCGGCTCTAGAGCCGCGTGTTGCCGACCCCCGGTCTAAACTGACAGATTGCCGACAGGTTTCTCTCTTCAATGTATGCCAGAAGATCCCTGTGTAACTGAATGTTCCACGCTATTCTCCTTCCCCTAACCCCACTTGTTTGGTCGACGTTTACTATATACGGCATTGCACATGAAAGACGGTTAGTTATAACTTTACTTAGAATTTTGTCGTCCACACACAGCATGGTCAGAGGCCGATAATTAACCAGCAGCATGGGATCATCCTTTTTTTTTTTCTTTTTTTTTTAAATGTTATTTTTTTGGAGGGCATTTTTTTCAGCTTTATTGTAGAGGACAGTATGTAGACAGGAAAGGTGGGAGAGATAGGGGAAGACATGCAGCAAAGGGCACGAGCCGGATTCGAACCCGCGCCGCTGCAAGGACTAGCCTTATGGTACGCGCCTTAACCCGGTGAGCCACCGGGGCGCCCCGGGATCATCCTTTTTGTACAACAAAGACACAACTCTGCTACGCATGCTCTCGTTCATTTTCCCATATCTATAAATATTATTAAAATTGTCCAATAAATGGTGGCCGACTACATCCCAAAAGGAAATTAAAATTCCTTTGCGAGTCCATCTATGCCAGGTACTTTTTTGTCCTTCATAGATTTTAAAGCAGCATATAGCTCGTCTATATTTAAATCTTTATCCAATTCCTGTCTTATATTTGGCGGTACTCGTTTATCTAAGAAATTTTGAAATGTTTCGCTGTTCAAAATCAATGTTTTCGTTTTGGAAAAGCTTTCCGCAATGCTGCCTGGACATCTCCACCATCTCCTCTATGTCCTCATATAAATCCCCATTCTCGTTTT
Organism: Coryphaenoides rupestris; assembly: GCA_002895965.2. Lineage (NCBI taxonomy): Eukaryota > Metazoa > Chordata > Actinopteri > Gadiformes > Macrouridae > Coryphaenoides > Coryphaenoides rupestris. Next base: position 486,075 of record PIJE02000105.1, on the reverse strand, counting down.
TTAACCCCAGAATTACCCTTTTTCTTCCCCTTGCGCACGTACGCTGTGCAAAAGGCTCAAGGAGCAGTAAGGGTTAACTCGTTGCTAAGCAACACCCTTTACGCACGGCTCGCGAGAGTTGAGACATTTTAAGTTTTGTCCGACAGACGGCTCATTTAAGTTTTGTCCGACAGACGGCTCATCGTTGAAGACCGCTCAGCAGCCAATTAAGAGAACCTCATAGTTGTGTGCGTCTATCTATGACCACCTGTGTCATCCTGTCCTCTAGGGGGCAGACACGGACACGTATTGTTTTGCTGCTACCGTGATTGTTTGCACCTGTCTTCACTTCCCCTGATAAGTTTTCCTCCCTATTTATACCTGCCCCAATCCTATGTTCTTGTTCAGACCCTTGTGTGTTGTCTTATGCAACCACACACGAATCCTGATGGTATAGAGTGCCTGTGCATCTGTATAAATAAACCTTGAAATTATATTCCTGCTTCCCGTGTCCTGACCAGACATTCCATATCTCTGACTAACTTTCGTAACCACAAGAGCGTCACTACATATGCCTTTAAAAAAAAAAAAGACATTTTTCATCCTCCTCATATTTCTCCCTCTGCAATTTAAAAGAAAAAGTTTGAGCTCTGTTCAAAAATGTCTTGTTTTTTCTGTAATATAATTAAAGTGTCTTTGTCTGTTTGTTCCTGACGCGTTATATTGGGCATATACCTTTTTAATCTCTTTTTGTATGTCATAAAAGGACTTTTATTCATTTTTGGATTTCTTCTTACAGAAATCTATATTGTTTTATTCTATTTTTCGTGTCATCCCACCACTCCATCACGGAGTCATGTAGACACTTTAACTCCACACATCTGCCAAAAAATATACAAAAATGAGTTTGTATCTGATAATACTTCACTATTTAATTTCCAATAGCCCTTTCCATACATTGGTGTTTTCAATTTAATTATAACAGAGAAAATGATGATCCAAATAAAAGACAGGAGACGTGTTAACTGATGACACGTTTGTGCCATGTGGGGTAAAAACATAATCTATCCGACTCCTCACACCTCTACTATTTCCCCACGTGAAGCCGGGTTCCTTCTTATTTATCACTCGGTACGCGTCTACAACACTGAATTTCCCCAACAAGGACTTAAGGGGTAACACGTTACATCCATCCATCCATCCATCCATTATCGTCCGCTTATCCGGGGTCGGGTCGCGGTGGCAGCCGGCTAAGCAGGGCCCCCCAGGCTTCCTTCTCCCCAGCCACACTCTCTAGTTCCTCCTGGGGGATCCCGAGGCGTTCCCAGGCCAGACGAGATATATAATCTCTCCAGCGGGTTCTGGGTCTGCCCCGGGGTCTCCTCCCAGTTGGACGTGCCCGGAAAACCTCCAAAGGGAGGTGCCCGGGGGGCATCCTAATCAGATGCCCGAACCACCTCAGCTGACTCCTTTCGATGCGGAGGAGCAGCGGCTCTACTCCGAGCTCCCTCCGGATGTCTGAGCTCCTCACCCTATCTCTAAGGCTGAGCCCAGCCACCCTGCGGAGGAAACTCATTTCGGCCGCTTGTATCCGCGATCTCATTCTTTCGGTCACTACCCAAAGCTCGTGACCATAGGTGAGGGTTGGAACGTAGATGAACCAGTAAATCGAAAGCTTCGCCTTCCGGCTCAGCTCCCTCTTCACCACAACGGACCGGTACAGCGCCCGCATCACTGCAGACGCTGCACCAATCCGTCTGTCCATCTCCCGCTCCATTTTGCCCTCACTCGTGAACAAGACCCTGAGATACTTGAACTCCTTCGCTTGAGGCAGCAACTCACTCCCAACCCGGAGGGAACACTCCACCGTTTTCCGGCAGAGAACCATGGCCTCAGACTTGGAGGTGCTGACTCTCATCCCGACTGCTTCACACTCGGCTGCAAACCGCCCCAGTGCATGTTGGAGGTCACGGTCTGATGTAGCCAACAGAACCACATCATCTGCAAAGAGCATAGATGCAATTCTGAGGTCCCCAAACCGGACACTCTCCTCACCTCGGCTGCGCCTTGAGATTCTGTCCATGAAGATCACGAACAGAACCGGTGACAAGGGGCAACCTTGGCGGAGTCCAACACCCACTGAGAACATGCTTGACTTTGTGCCGAGAATACGGACGCAGCTCGCACTTTGCTCGTACAGGGACCGAATGGCACGTACCAACGGCCCCCGGTACCCCATACTCCCGTAGTACCCCCCACATGATTCCCCGGGGGACACGGTCATAGGCCTTCTCCAATTCCACAAAGCACATGTAGACTGGATGGGCAAACTCCCATGCGCCCCCCAACAAACCTGCAAGGGTAAAGAGCTGGTCCACTGTTCCACGGCCAGGACGGAATCCGCATTGTTCCTCCTGGAGCTGAGGTTCGACAATCGGCCGGAGCCTCCTTTCCAGCACCCTGGAATAAACTTTCCCGGGGAGGCTGAGCAGTGTGATACCCCAATAGTTGGAGCACACCCTCCGGTCCCCTTTTTTTGAAAATGGGGACCACCACCCCGGTCTGCCATTCCACAGGTACTGTCCCCGACCTCCACGCTACATTGACTAGGCGTGTCAGCCACGACAGCCCGACAATGCCCAGAGCCTTCAGCATCTCAGGGCGAATCTCATCCACACCTGGCGCCTTGCCACTGAAGAGCTTTTTGACTACTTCAGTGACCTCTACCAAGGATATGGGTGAGACTTCCCCCGAGTCTTCAGACTCTGCCTCTTCCACAGAGGACGTACTGGTCGGGTTCAGGAGCTCCTCAAAGTGTTCTTTCCACCGCCCGACAATATCCTCAGTCTGGGTCAGCAGTTCTCCTCCCCGACTGAGCACAGCCTGAGCCAAGCCCTGCTTTCCCTTCCTGAGTCGCCGGACAGTTTGCCAGAACCTCCTTGAGGCCAACCGAAAGTCCTGCTCCATGGCCTCCCCGAACTCCTCCCACACCCGGGTTTTTGCTTCAGCAACCGCTGAAGCTGCGGTCCTTTTGGCCTCCCGTTACACGTTACATCCCTTGTCTAATGAGGTGTTAAAGTCCCCCGCAACGAAAACCATTCTGTTTGTCATAAAACAGCTCCCTCCGTTCTGATGGTTCCATGTTTGCATAGACATTTATAATTCTTAGTGGTTTCTCCTTCCAATTTAAATCGACCACCAGCACCCTGCCCTGAACAGGAGAAAAGCTGCCTTGTATGTTCAGATCCGTCTTTTTCCCCACACAACATTCCCACCCCAGTTGAATGCACCCCTCCCACACTCCACCTGGAGTCCCCTTTTACCCACTCTTTGGTGAATTTATAAATGTCAGATACATTTTTTAACAGTAAAAATGTGGCCAAATGAGAGAACACTGTTCTTCTCTTGCTTACATTTTGTATCCCTCTTGATATTAACATTGATATTCATTATTTTAAAGTCCATTACAGTTATGAGGGGGGTTATATTGACGCGAAATTAGCTACCAAATATCCGAAGAATAGTGCATGGGGAAAATAAACTTCTCTTACAATTAACATCGGTGGTACACATCAGTTGGAATCGAAGAGTCACGTATCTGAACAGTCCATGGCTCGCTTCTCAGTCTCTGGTGTAGGGGGGGTAATGAAGGGGGAGAGGGAGAAAAGCTTGTGGAAGGGCCATGTTGCCTTTCAGCACTGGTGCAGATGGCTTCGGCTCGGGGCAGTTTCTCGCCAAGTGGTCTTCCACGTTGCAAAGGTCACACCGTTTAGCTTCTTGGCATTCCTTCACAGTGTGTCCCAATCCGACAAAAACGTTGCTGTCCTGCATACATAAGGAAGCCGCAGTTTCCTCCAATGGTGAAAGCGGCCGGGGGGTGGATGAAACCGTCGAGTCCTTTATATGCTTTTCACACTACACTTAACCCCGGGTTAAGGACGCATTTAACCCCGCATTTAACCCCGGGTTAAGCAGCGTTTCACACTTTCACACTTTGAAAGAGGGTTAGCACCACTTTTAACCCTGGGTTAACTAACCCTGCTACGAAGCAGGGTTAGCACCGCATTTGCGGTGCTATCCCCGAAATGCGGTGCCAAGAACAATAGTGTGAAATGATTGTGGGGTTAGAACGTAACAGATATCAACGACTATCCATCCAATCACAGACCGCAACCTCACCTCATTTACATATTAATCGCACGCGCATCTGTGAAGGCTATCTTGACCATCTGAGCCGGAGGAAAGTAACCCGTCCTGACATCAAAGTTAACATAAAGACGAACATTAATTTCTCTGTACTTAAATTATAATTGAAAACCTTCTCATACTCTTCTCCAGTTGAATTTTTATTCTCTCCCGTCGCTCTCTCGCTCTTTTTTGTGTGTTTAATTACTATCGCCATCACGCAGCTGTGATGCCGCCATTTTGACAGGTCAGCCGGCTAAAACGTAAACAAACGTTGCGTGCGGAGCCGGTCCAATCATTTTCGATAACCAAATGAGAGATGCAAATGAGAACGTTAACCCGGGGTCTACAAGCTTACAGTGTGAAACGCTGAACACTAATACCCGGGGTCAATTGTTAGCCCAGGGTTAAGGAAAACTAGTGTGAAACGTGAGATAAATTAACCCAGGGCTATTATAACCCAGGGTTAACTTTAACCCTGGGTTAAATTATTCAAGTGTAAAAAGCCTATTAGAGTCCTCCTTCAGCTGGACTCTGAACTGCCGTTTCGTGGTCCAGATGCCCAACGCGTCTTATTTCAAAATGGTCACATATCTGCCGAGGAAGTAGCGAATCGTTTCCTCGCTCACCCAGTGGTTGTACATGTGGACAGTTATAACTCGAAAGATATTGCGGCACAGTGACGATACATAAAAATACTTAAGCACCCCGCTAGCTTGTTGCCTAGCTAGGCCATGTGCTTCCTCCATTCGAACACCTGTCGTAAGGTGACGTCGTATTAGCGATTAGCTGCGTTCTGCTGCAGGCAAAGTAGGTCCGCTGGTTGTAATTGCAGGTCGCTAAACAGCACGGTAAATCTTTCTGGAAACGCTGAGCTCTCTCTCCACTCGAATCTGAGGGTGTTCTTCATACTTAATCCGGCTGACGCGTCCGCCAACTGCTTAGTGGCCGATGTTGCCATCGCCACACAAGATTTGATTTCAGGCGTGATCTTAGCCAAAAGGCGGAGAAGCGATGCCCACAAACTGTCAGACCTAGAGGAGCCATTCCCACACATGTCGCTCTCACTGACGGTTTGTACACAAAACGCAACATAACATATACACTGAGTGAAAATATATAAAGACAAGAAGGGGACGGGTTTGGGGTTAAAAAGCCTAAATATAATCGAAATATTTGGCACTGGCTGGTCTATGGTTAAACCGGTAGTCGTCGTTTGTCTTACAACCAATCACGAAGCCAAGAGGTAAAACGTTAAATACTTGGCGATACACAATGTTTTCCACTCTATAACGGGATAGACCACACACATCAGCCCACGACCATTAATAGTTAGTAAAGGGCGGCTACATATACGTCACATCCTCCGTTGGCAACATGTGTAACCCCACAGTGCCCCCTACAGACACCTCAGGGTTACTGCACTGTGTCGTTACAATAGACACTTTCTTGAATTAAATAATGTCCAGCACTTTTCTTTCTTTATCAGATATGCATATTAATCGATTTGATGGATTAAAATGTTTGTGCAGGTTTAACTGAACTGATTAATTAAATGTTATATATTATAGTAGGCCTATTTTGTAAATAAATAATGAATTTGCAGTCTTGACAAAAGTCTTTTTTTAATGTATTAATCTCCCTACCGTATGATGGAGTCACGCCCTCATATGCTGTTAGAGAGAATGTATTCTGCCTGGAAGAACTGATCATGAAGTAATGATACAAAATGCAATAACTGCGGCATAATGTCATAAAAATGGATGCTGTAATAACTTTTGGCCCTTATTATAATACATTACTACATTATACAAAAGTTATACACAGGCAAGTAAAATATTGTTGCCTTAATAGTGTAATGATTTATTACATCATAAAATAATTATTCTCATTTTGAATTGACAAGGTCATTGATTCAGTAGCTTGTACACACAATACAATCACTATTTTAATGGTTTTTAATGTAACAAGTCTCACATTGCCACCCAGCGGCAACTTAGCACAGTGCACGTCTACTTAGGAAACAGGCCTGAGAGTGCTGCTGTGTTGCCTTATCTTGTACACGATGCACAGTAAGTATACTCCACAATGACATACTAAAACCCTTAAATGTGTTATTATTTAACATGGTGCGGCATCTACTTAATGCTGAGGTCCTATACTTTGGTCTTACAGACGTTTGGAGTTATACTTGTTGTTTTAACCCATTTAACCATTTAATAAAACATTCTTATCTCTCCGCAGCATAGAGATTATTATTATTTTTTGTACACCCAAGACATGACATGTCTGGTGTGATCAAATGCCCTCCGTGTGTGTGTGTGTGTGTGTGTGTGTGTGTGTGTGGTGTGTGTGTGTGTGTGTGTGTGTGTATGAACTCTGCACTAGCCAGTATGCGCCATACACACACACACATTCCCTCCTCCCTCACACACATATCTCTCTCTCTCTCTCTCTCTGAATATATTCTGCCTGGAAGAACTGATCATGAAGTAATGACACAAAATGCAATAACTGCGCATAATGTCATAAAAATTGATGATAATAACTTTTGGCCCTTATTATAATACATTACTATATTATACAAAGGTTATACACAAGCAAGTAAAATAATGTTGCCTTAATAGTGTAATGATTTATTACATCATAAAATAATCCTCACTATGAATTGACAAGGTCATTGATTCAGTAGCTTGTTACATCACACAATACAATCACTATTTTAAGTTTTTTTTTAATGTAACTAGTCTCAAATTGTAGGTGGCATTTTTATATTCATTGCAGTGTTTCCGACACAAATGTGGATGACTCTTTTAGCCACAAGAACTTTCAGAGTACTGGTTTGTACAGCGCTAGGTGTACAAACCTGCCTAGGTCAGGCTTGCTGCATGCATTTTGGATGTGTTTGTGCAGATGTATGCAGGATTCTTAAGCGTGTGCTGAACACCTCACACACCCAGTGTTTGGTTGGGGTCGTCGCCATGGCAACAGCTCTTCCGGTCGGTGCCTTGTGGTAGAATACGGAGGATTGTCCTGTGGTTGACACTTTCGCTCATGATCTATATGATCACGTTCACGTGCAGTCAGAGTGATGATGCTTTACCCCTTGGCTATCATGTCAACAGTTAGCATCACCAAAGAGACACGCATGCACGCACACACGGACACACACAGTCAAGTGTTTCACTTGTCATGGAAATGGCTGGCAGACCCCTGTGCAGAATAATGGGCAGAAGTCTTTAAGTCTTTAACAAAATTCCTTGAAAACTTCAAAACTGAAAACACAAATAGCTTCCTATGCTAGGTAGCTAGCTGGTAGTCAACACAGACTAAACACTGACCTAATGCACCATATGGCTTAAAGATAAGATAAGATAGAACTTTATTAATCCCAAAGGAAATTCTTGTGCCAGGTTGGTAGCAATACAATAAAACAATAGAGAAATAAACAGAATAATAAAAATAAACTAAGATTTACAAATGTACAGTCCTAATAGAATAAAAATATAGGTGAAATATAAAAATAAAAAGAGGACATTAAAGCATAGGTGTGTGCCAAGCCCGAATAATCGCCAATCAATAGCTAATCAATGTTCAAGCAGTGTTCACGTCTACCTTTCAGTTTGCTGTATTAGTAGTTCTCTGAATTGTACTCATCGGGGGGAAGTCTATCTGTATATACTGTATCTATGTATATACTATATATATATATATATATATATATATGCATACAAACAAAAAATGTATGTGGAAAGTAATCAAATAAAATGTGCATATGTGCACATTTCACATACAATAGTTTATTTTAACACGTGGCATTAAGGATGAGTTGAAAGAGAGCAGGAAAACAAAAACAATGTCTCCACCCAACGGGTGGGAGAAAGAAAAACATGTTTAAGTACAGGTTAGCTTTGGTTTGCTTAATCTGGGCCTAATTAGAGGCCTTCTACGTCGTCTGACAAAGCAGACAACAGTTTGCCACACCGACATCATAAAAGCTCACAGATCACATAATGAGCGTCTACACTGCGGTCGAGACCCCCCCCTGCACGCGCGCACCCGCGTACCAGTTCAGCAGGATGTGGGAGCCAACCAGGCCACGTGATAGTGGCGACTCGCCAACACTCGACACCGGGATTGGGCTATTCTGGAGGCCGAGCTGCCCCTCGGGAGGGGGTGGGGGGGGGGACATGGGTTCAACTCCGCCAGATAACAGATTAAAGCCACAGTGGGCGTTTTATTGAGGAAGCATGTGGCCAGTTGGTGCCCTTTATCTGGGTAACACACTGTCTCTCCCCCCGTGGGTCTCCTACTAATACAGTAAGGCACTCTTGTTGTCTTCTCAGAATAGCTCTGCTCCTCTTGGAACCTTGTAACACCTCCCCCCTGGGAACGGAGCGGCAGGATAAGGAGGTCTGGCCAGGGTCTGTGTTCCAGGAGATAAATGTGTTCTCTGTGGCTGTTCATTATGGATTAGACAGACACACAGAGCGCCCCTGTCATCCAGTAAGGCCTCGTTAGCGGAGGACTGCGGCTTAATTCGATGATTTGGAAATTCTGCTGCTGCTGCTCGTTGTAAACAGGAAGGAGAGGATGTGCATTTTTTAAAAATCTCTTATATGTTGAATACACCTTCAAAAAGCCTTCAATGTTCATCCTGTGCTCTTGTTGGGAGATGCCACTAGAGATTTGTTTTCTAAGCAAAAATCTTCTTGTCTTGTCAAGTCAACTGTATTTGTACAGCCCTTAATCACAGTTACAATCTCAAAGGGCTCCACAGCCCATATATTTATGACACCCCCAAGGGCAAGAAAAGAAAAGAAAACACAGTCTGGGATCCCTCCTTCCAGGGATGGGTAGGACTGCAACAGGTGCAATCATTGACATCCATACAACACACAGAGCGTTATGGTTAAATGGGGCAGGGTGGACTCAGTAAACTTGAGCAACATATTATATCTTCAATACACTAGACAAAAAGCATAAGTTTAATTTGTCTTGAATGACGTTCTGCCAAAATGCCAAGGAGATAATGAATAGATTAATGAGCACTTCCTGTTCTTGCAGGAAGGATGGGGGGGGGGGCAGTTGAACTGACAATAGGCCTACGAGTTAAGAGTGCTTCAAAGGAGTGATTCGTCTTGGAAGGCATTGTTCTCCCGCACAATGCATCCAGACACGGACACAGACTCGCAGGCAGCAGGTTGAAAATAGAGGAACGATTCAACGACTTTCCATTTTAACTTTCAGTGTGACAGGATTTTTTTATTACCTCAGGGTTTGTTTTTTTTCATATATATATAACCTCATTTGTTCCAACAGCTGTCGCTTCCTGAGATTACAAAAAAGCCACCATGGCAGTTGGTAGTTGGATTTTGTCGGTTTAGACGCTGAGAGATTCACTCAAAGCATCTGCTGCTGTTCTCCTCTGTGGCTGAGCTCGTCAGTTTTATTCATATCTGATCAGAACTTGTTACTATAAACCCAGCGAGTTAACACCGTTCAGTAAGAGCTTTATCACGCAGTATACTGTCACCTCCACCTCTACTGTTACCTTGGTTCACTTCCTGTCCCAAGACCAAAACCAGCCAGGTACCTCTACCCATATCTATACCTATATCAACTGTTCCCCAGAAACAACACTCAGGGTGTGTGCGTGCGTGCGTGCGTTTATACGTCAACATTTATTAATGGCATTTAGCATTGTTGTTCGTTCTCAGATGTTGTATCATGCTTAGAATTGCACGCCTGCCCGCTACTTATGCAGACAACTTGGCAATTGTGAAACTCGTTCTATTCGTCTCGTAAATATGAATGCTCGAAAACAGCTCTATTCTTATCTTCAGGTACCACAGTGATATATTGCTGCCTCTCCTTCAACAAATGTACTCTTTGTCGCTTTGGATAAAAGCGTCTGCCAAATGCCGTGTGTGTGTGTGTGTGTGTGTGTGTGTGTGTGTGTGTGTGTGTGTGTGTGTGTGTGTGTGTGTGTGTGTGTGTGTGTGTGTGTGTGTGTGTGTGTGTGTGTGTGTGTGTGTGTGTGTGTGTGTGTGTGTGTGTGTGTGAGTGAACCTCACGCCCTTGCTATCTGTGACAGTTTTAGATTAGAATTTCCCCTTGTGGCTGGCTGTCACCATGTTAATCAGCCCTCCACACACACACACACACACATCCTCACTCCTCGTGCTTCAGGAAACCCCCAACTGCAGATGCAGGCTGACCCCCCAGTGACCCCTGTAGTCTGGCCGCGCAAGTTTCGTCCACACCGGAGTCCCGCCTCCCGGCCCCCCCGCCCCCACTGCACTGTGCTAGCCACCCTGCTAACCGGCTCTGTCTTCCAGAGGTCGCCTCGCTAGCGGCCCGCGGCTCAGGGTTTGTCTCCTGAGGGTGTGTGTGTGTGGTGAGGAGACAGATGTTTATGTCTTCCCCCGTTCCAGGGTGGGCGGGGCTATATCTGCCGCCGCCCCCCACAGGTCGGACTCAGAGACACGAGTGAAGTCGTGTTTGTGCCTAATGGGAGCGACACTTCCTGCTTATAACAAAGCACTTGGCCAGGAGTGTCTCTCTCCCCTTCTCTGTGTCTCTGTCTCTCTGTCTCGCACCCTCTCTCCTACTGTCTCTCTCTCTGACACTCGCAACCTCTCTGTCTCTCTTTATCTCTCTCAGCCTCTCCGTGTCTCTGTCTCTCTCTCACCCTCTGTCTCTGTCTCTCTCTCTCTCACCCTCTCTGTGTCTCTGTCTCTCTCTCTCTCTCTCTCTCACCCTTTCTGTATCTCTCACCCTCTGTGTCTGTCTCTCTCTCACCCTCTCCGTCTCTCTATTGTTCTGTCTTCTGTCATTCTCTCTGTCTCTCCTTCTCTCTCTCTCTCTCTTGCTCCCTCTCTGTCTCTCTCCCTGCTGCTGCTGTATGCTGTAAACTGCTGTAAACACTGGGTCTGACCGTGTTATGACTATAAACCTGCCAGCCTCAGCCTCACCGAGGCCCTCTGTTGTTGAGGGGCCCCACGGTAGAGACAGGGGAACCAGGGGGTCTGTCGTGGTACGGGGGCCACACGTCAGGGGGTTCTGAGCTGAGGACAGACAGGAAGTGGTGGTCGGTACCAGAGTCGCCTCCGGTGACCTCTGACCTCCGATCCCGTTGTTTTGCCCCCAGCGACCGGTGAGTCCACTATTTTACGGGACACGAGTACGGGGTCACGGTCTCCGATGACCTGTCACCCCTAACTCCCCACCCGCCACCCCCACGCTTCCCCCCACTTCCTTCCTCCTGTGGAGTCAATAATAGATCAATAGCAGACAGACCTGAGCAGACGATCCCAGATTGTGCGCGGCCTGTGAGCTGGGCTTACAGTAAATGGACAGAAGCCTGATCACGTGATCTGGGATGCGTTCAGGGTTGCGTCGGACAATAACATCAGCGAGTACGCGTCCTCAGTCACCGGGTTCATTAAGAAATGCATAGATGACGTTGTTCCTACTAAGTCGGTTCGGATTTATCCCAACCAGAAACCATGGATTAATGGCGATGTTCGCGCCGCACTCCGCACGCGTAACGCCGCCTTTGACTCTGGGAATATGGTGGAATATACGAGAGCCCGCTACGACCTCCGCAAGACCATCGGCTCTGCCAAGCGGGAGTATAAGAACAGGGTGGAGGACAAATTCAAGAGCCACGACGTGAGGGGTGTGTGGAAGGGGTTGCAGACTATCACGGACTTCAGAGGGAGAACCAGCGGTGTAGAGAACTCCTCTACCTCCCTTCCTGGCGAGCTAAACACCTTCTTCGCCCGGTTCGACGTGAACGGCAGCCCGCCGAAGTCAGCACTGCCTGAGGAGGCCAGCCTGCTGAACATCTCAGAGGCTGACGTGCGCAGAGCCTTCAAGCGGGTGGACATCCGGAAGGCGGCGGGCCCAGACCACATCCCGGGGCGCGTCCTCAGAGCATGCGCAGACCAGCTGGCAGGAGTCTTCGCAGACATCTTCAACCTGTCCCTGTCCCAGGCTGTTGTTCCCGAGGTCTTCAAGATGTCCATCATCGTGCCTGTCCCTAAACACCCCAAGGTAACCTGCCCGAATGACTGGAGACCTGTAGCCCTCACCTCGATTGCCAGCAAATGCTTCGAGAGACTGGTCAAGGACTTCATTTGTTCCATGTTGCCTGCCACGCTGGACCCATGGCAATTTGCTTACCGTCAAAAACAGATCCACCGACGACGCCATTGCCATGGCACTTCACACTGCCCTCTCTCACCTGGAGGGGAAGAACTGTTGTGTGAGAATGCTGTTTGTGGACTTCAACTCAGCGTTCAACACCATAGTTCCTGCCAAGCTCGACACCAAGCTCAGGAGTCTAGGCCTGCACCCGACCATGTGCAGCTGGATACTGGACTTCCTGTCGGGCCGCCGCCAGGTGGTGAGGATGGGCAGCACCACCTCAGAGCCGCTGACCCTCAACACCGGAGCCCCTCAGGGATGCGTGTTGAGCCCTCTCCTCTACTCCCTGTACACCCACGACTGCATGGCTATGCACAGCTCCAACGTCTTCATCAAGTTTGCTGACGACACGACAGTGTTGGGTCTGATCGCCGACGACGACGAGACAGCCTACAGGGAGGAGGTTGGATCACTTGCACAGTGGTGCCAAGAAAACAACCTCGCCCTCAACGTCAAAAAGACCAAGGAGCTGATCGTGGACTACAGGAAGCGGAGAGGAGAGCACGCCCCCATCTCCATCGACGGTGCTGCAGTAGAGAGGGTCAGCAGCTTCAAGTTCCTCGGCGTGCACATCTCCGAGGACCTCACATGGACCACGCACACCACACACGTGGTGAAAAAGGCCCAACAACGCCTGTATTTCCTCAGGCGACTGAGGAAATTCAACATGTGCCCTCGCATCCTCAGAACATTCTACTCCTGTACCATCTAGAGTGTTCTTACAGGATGCATCACCATCTGGTACGGGAACTGCACCGCACTGGAGCGTAAAACACTACAGAGGGTGGTGCGGACGGCCCAGTACATCGTTGGAGGTGAGCTTCCCTCCCTCCTGGATATATACACCAGGCGGTGCGTGGCCAAGGCCAAACGGATTACTAAAGACAATAACCACCCCAGCCACGAACTGTACACACTCCTACCATCAGGCAGGCGATACCGCAGTATCAAATGCCACACGAGCAGATTCAGAGACAGCTTCCACAGTCAGGCCATCAGGCTGCTGAACAAGTTCGGCATCAATGTCTAAATGCTAGCGCTAAGTGTTGGTGCTAGTGCTGTGCTGGTGTTACTGCTAGTGCTGGTCCTGGTGCTAGTGTTACTGCTAGTGCTGGTGCTGGTGTTAGTGCTAGTCCTGGTGCCAACTGCTGGTGCTAGTGTTGTGTCGACTGTCTGGGAAGGTATCCCGTGACATTCTGTGAATGTCAGCATACAGCATATAACAATGTATATTTTAGTACATCGATTTATATGTGTATGGATATTTTACTGTATATTCCATTTCATTTTAGATTTCATTTACGTATTTTATATAGAATTCTATTTATAGTTCTATTTTGTAGTTTTTCTCTATTTTGTGTTCTTTATAATTACTGTCGGGCGTTTTGCACAAAAAGTTTTTAACTCACTGTTTATACTCACGTGTAAATTGTGAAGTTACAATAAAATACTTGAAACTTGAAACTTGAAGTTAGATTTGATTACTTGAGTTCCCCATCCTGTCGTGAAACCTCTGTGGTGCTGGAGTTATCATGGTGTCAATAGAATGTCTTCCATTATCCCCACCCACACACTCACACCAACACCTCCACCCACACACCAACACCTCCACTCACACACCAACACCTCCACCCACACACCCCTGGAGGTTCAGCCTGTTATCTGGCTGAGTGATTAATGCGTGCACGTGTGGGTGTGTGAATGCCTTTGTGTACGTGTGTTTATATTTCTGTGTGCCTCCATCTATGTGTGTTTGTGTGTGCCTCTGTGTGTGTTTGTGTGAATGCCTGTGTGTGTGTGTGTGTGTGTGTGCATGAGTTGCTTAGTATACAATTCAAATAGAGAAAATTACATGATATTAAATGAACAGTTTACATTTATTCTTAATTTTTATCCAAACAGAATCCAGACATTGATAGGATGGAGACTGACTGGAGGTTGTAAATCACCACTCCCCCATGGCTCCTTCGGGGGGATGGGGGGGGGGGGGGGGGGGTCATGATGCATTCCATTTGGTAACGTTTGACAAATCGGTGAAATCCGTCATGTGAAGTTTATTAGTGTAGCACTTTAGCCCAATTACCGTCTCATGGCCACCTGCCCCTCTGGCCACACCCATTAAACATAAGACCCCACCCAAACGACACGACCACACCCCCTGACCCTATGACCCAACCCCAGATAAAACTCCCAAGCATCTAGTGGTTTGTCTGTTTGTTTGGTTTGTCAAATGCAAGTCAGTAAAACACTACATTCCAGACAGAAGACGTGTGGTACCGCTGACCACTGGGCGACGGGCTTCTATGAGGTACAAGGCAGGAAGTGGTGGACCACATCTCACCAGGTTCTGGGAAACCCCTGAGAGCTGATCCTGGGCATTATTCTGGTGGTGAGGAACACGGTCTTGATGACCCAACAAAACGGCCGCACACAGGAAGCTATTGCCCCACAAGAGAGCAGGAACAACTGGCCAGAAATAAGGGTGATGACACAAAACTGTAAGAACACTAGTTGGTCTTCAGTTACAAAAGAAAAACCAACTTTATTGACAATGGCACTGACACAAAAGTGACCAAGCACTCGCTAGTCTCAAGATAACACTAACGCAATAAAAAGTATTAGAAAGCCCTTTTGTCAATAAAGCTTCCCCACCCCCTTCTTTTTCACACCTTCTGTGTTCCTGTGTGTTTTGGTTCTCAGGGTGGGCCAGCATTCCTCCTGCACAGACACCACACTGTGTCCTCTGGAGGAGCATGAGGGAGGGTGGAGGAATCTCTCGGGAGGGTCTCTCAGGAGATTCCAGAGGCAGAAGGAGCTGACCTCAGCAGCACCCTTAGGAGTGGTCTCTCTCTCTGTGTGGTAGTGGTGTGAGGGAGAGCACCCTTAGGACTGGTCTCTCTCTCTGTGGTAGTGATGTGAGGGAGAGCACCTTTAGGACTGGTCTCTCTCTCTGTGTGGTGGTGGTGTGAGGGAGAGCACCCTTAGAACTGGTCTCTCTCTCTCTGTGTGGTACTGGTGTGTTGGAGAGCGCCCTTAGAACTGGTCTCTCTCTCTGTATGGTACTGATGCGATGGATGTATCCATTAATGTTCCTAGGCATGTGGCTGTTCGTAGCGTGCCACAACCCGTTGGAAACGTGTCCACTCAAAATGGACCAACGTGCGTAAACCTGCCGGTTGTTGATAAAAAGACGCGTGGACACGGAAAGTATGAATGGATTTAATGTACTCATTAATGGGGGCATGGCAATGGGGGACCCTGGGGGAGATGGAGGGCACATGCCAATGCAAAAAACGTATGGGCCTTATTCAACTAGCAGCCATCTTGGTTCTAAACACTAGCTACTAGTTAGAACCAAGATGGTCGCTTGGTGAATTAGGTCCATGGCCCACCCTTACTAGATCTAGCAAATAAACAAAATACATACATTTTGTGAAGTATACATTCTCCGCAGAGCTCTACAAAAAGCGTGGGTGTTGTGGTCTGGTCCTGTGTTATTCTGTGTAACTCCTACACCACCCTGACTAAATTAAAGTCTCGACACGCCATGGCCTGGATATTGCTGCTAATCCACCGCTCGGTCACGCTGAAACGCAGCATAGAAACCTGATTATTCGCCCGCCGTCCCCACACCAAACCCCTGGCCCGCCTTCCACAGCTGGACTCAACAGCTGTACGGTCCACACCAAACAGATGCACGTGTTCTCATATCACCCCTGGCAGAAAGAAAGGAGCCAGACGGAAAAGGGGGTTTCTGTTACCTCCGACCTATGACCTTTGCTCTAATTATTCGGTGTAAGGGTGGGTGGAGGGGTTTGAGAAGCTGTCACTCAGGAGACAGTTGCAGTTGTGGCTCCAGCCCCGGAGGGATCCGTTGGCCAGTCGTTACGCCCACGCCCTCCCAGGAACCCAACAGGAACTGGGATTATCGGGCAGGAAAATCCCCTGCTTAACGGCCTAACAACCTCACATTGCAACGCCATTGGTTTAGTCTTGTTTGCTGCCTGGATCCATCACATCATGTTCGGACACGGAGCCACTGTGTTGGTGATTAGCAGGAAACAGCATGTTCTGAATCGCTTGATATCTCCTAGCATGCTCAGTGCATAGATAAAGAATCAAGATATGAAAGCCCTGCTGAGAGGCCCTGCAGGAATGTGAAGATGTGTTTAGTATAGTTGGCTATAGTTGTTATGTTATTAAATGATGGTTGGTAGTTGGTTAGGGATGGTTATGTCTTGATATTCGTAAAGGATGGTTGACATTAGTTATCAGGAGATGATTACGTTTAGGTATTAGGTGAGAACTGGTTAAGTTCAGGTGTTAGGTTAGAGATGGTTAAGTCTAGGTATTAGGTTGGAGACAGTTAGGTCTTGGTATTAGATACAGGATATTTGAGATGTTGTTGATGATGTTTGCTGTGGTAAGGGAAAGGTTTAATCTTCCCGGGGAGAGCAATGCATCGTGGGAGTGAGAGTCTTTAGTTGTACTCTCTGAGGCGGTGAGAAGGTGGTATAACAAGGAAGACCTGTGACCCCGCCCTCTCTGTAAACACTAACGGGTGGAGGGTGATGTGTGGAGTAGGTGGGGGTGCGTGGGAGGTGAATGGACTTCGTAGTCAGCGCTGGTCACCTGATGACATCGTCCACTCTGCAGTACACCATGAAATCAATCAATCAATCAATCAATCAAGTCCCTGTCAGCGGTGTAGAGACAATGCATGAAACCAATACCTTCAGAACAATGTCTTTTATCGAAATAGACAATGAGGATTTCATTACTGTACTTTTGCGAATGGGGTTTCTGTGAAGAAAGATTGAGAGTTCAATTCAAACCGAACTCCCCGCTCCAGTCCAAGGTCTTTATGTAACGGAGGAGCTCTGCTCTGGTCAAGCTAACCCTCCCCCCAGGAGACACTGATAAGACCTGTTTACAGTGTGGAGGGGAGACAGCGCCGCCACACAGTCATGTGACTGGAGCTGTCTGCACGTCTGTTGTTGAAGCTACTGTGAGCGATTTGACGCGAGTTCATTGTACAGTTATGAGTGAGTTGATGGATGCGGTGGCTGTTTGATGACTCAGCTGGTGTTTTTGTGTCATTAGTGTTGTTCCATTTATGAATTTCCGTTTGATTACTGCGTTACCATGAATACGGGATGTTGTGATTGTGTAGCAACAAGAGATTGTGTGTGTGTGTCAAGTCTCACTATTGCTGTTGTGTGTCCATCTGTGAGTTGCCGTTGGCGTGTTGTTTGTGTAGCTCAGGAGGGGGTGGGGCTGTTGTGTTTGTGTTACTAAGCCGGGGAGAGTGTGTGTTTGTGTGGCTGAGCCGTGGGGGCGGGGGGGGGGGGGGTCCCTGTGGCGGGTGAGAGGCGCGTGTGTTTCCTGCACCGCTTCCATGCGGCCGCCAGCTCATCGCTGGAACACACATCGCGTGCACGGGGGACCGTGGACACACACCGCCAGCCTGGCTGCGCCGGAGAACCACCACCACCACCAGCCGTTTACAGGCTAATCAGGGCTGGCCCCCCCGCTGGGCCCTCTCCTCACCCGGGGGGCGGGGGGAGAGACGATTAAGAGGGGAGACGTGGAATGCAACGTGCGGGAACCCAGGGTTAAAATGCTTGCATCGGCCATATCGTTGTAATTAAAGCCATTTCCTCCCCGAGAACTTCCTGTGAGGCAGAGGAGGACCTGGGTGGGTTATACACGGTTATATGCACACAGACACACACACGTACACACAGGAGACACTGGTGTCTTTCCTTGTCATGTGATTTAAGCAGTGAAGTACATCTCAAGTAGAAACCAAACATGTGCACACACACTCATGCACACACACACACACACACACACACATACACGTTGGGGTCCCATGCAGGGCCCTGGAAGAGATTGATCCGGCCCCGGGGTCGTGGACGCGCCGGTGGGTCTGTGGTCCGGGAGATCTTCAAAGAACCTTCCAGAAGCTTGGCTGGAGGATCAGACACACACACCGCCAGGAACAGCAGGTCCACACCAGCTCATAACAGTCCAGCCCAGCCCAGACCAGTTCAGTCCAGTCCAGTATAGTCTCGTACATTACAGTCCAGTATCGTCAAACCCAGTCCAGTGCGGTCCAGTCCAGATTAACTGCTGGTCTCAGAGCTGGCCCTCCTAAAAACTCATGTATTTAGTACACAGATATGTTTTTTGTATTGAAAACAGACTGCAGTGTATATTTGTAAATGCTTTTTATAGCAATGTTCATAAAATCACACACAACCAATGAAAGTTAAATATTGTTATGATTATCTTAACGGACTCATGAAGTGACTTTCATTGGTTGTGTGTTATAACAAAATAAACAATGAACGTCAGCAGGCATAACTCACGACTATCACCGTAAGTCTCTTCAATAACACGCTGATAACAGAAGAAACGTGTTCATATGTTTTCCCGGCAGACATCACAAGGAGGTTTAACTGGGACCCTCCCAGATGTTGTAACTAGGACCTTCCCAGATGTGTTCACATTAAAAGTGCGGCACCCCGTCCAGCGGGGAACGGTCGCTGGCTTCTCACGCAGCACAGCTCACTTTAAAGGTCGCGCTGATGAGATAAGACTTGTGTACGCACGGCAGGAAGCCTGCTGGTCTCAGGTGAGGGGCCCTGTGGAGCGCAGTGAGAGGCCCCTGTAAGATAGTGTGTTCTGATAATATACAACCACACAAGAGTCACGTGAGGTACACTCACACATGGACTGAACTAGAGTTGCACGGTATACCGGTACTAGAAAAGTACCGCGCTACTCTGCTGTTAAAAACGGTACTATACCACATTCATTTAGTATCGGTACTTCAGAAATTAGATGAGTTGCGTCAATGTGCGGGTTTGACAGCGGCGCAGTGTGTGTGTGTGTGCAGCTTGAAGGCTGAGCGCCCTACCCCTCCCTCACTCGCCTCAGTGCTCAGACTGGACACAGTGAACATGGCTGCTGCGAGGACTACAAGCGGTCTTGTCAGCCGTCCACAGCTTGTGGACAAAAGGGACGCACGGAGCGAAATATGGAAATATTTCGCTTACGTTGCCGACAGCCATTATTCCACTACTTTTCCTGATGTTTTAGGTTTTTACCGTGGTATCGTTTCAGTATCGGTATCGAGATATTTAGGCAGGTATCGGTATCGAACTCATAATTTTGGTGTCGTGACAACACTAGACTGAACTACTGAACACCGACATGGACTCAATCTCTACTTATACTTGCATGTACTTAAAGTACTCTTGCACTGTAGTAGTAGTCGTGTAAAATACACTTGTACGTATTTACTTAGACATACAGTAGGCCAACATTTATTGACATAAACACATAGATGTCTTTAAAAATGTGCGTTCAAATAGGCTGACATGCATCCAGCTGCTCATTCAATTACATTTTTCAATTCAATTTGAATTCATTTAAAGAGCTTTATTGGCATGGGAAATGTACATTTACATTGCCAAAGTGAGTGGTAAATACAAACAAAACAAATCAAATTTACGATTGTCGATTTACAACATTTACAATTGCGGATATTCTATAAGACATGAGTTTCTAAAATATACTGATAAAGAACTAAATATATACAGGTAAGTAAGTCAACTTAAAACAATTTTATATGAAAAAATATATCAAATATAGAAAATACAAAAATATGGAAAATACAAAAATAAATAACATTTCATAAAAAAACGCTCCGGTCTGCGTGGACGATGGCTACTCTGGATTCTCCACGGCTCAGCACCAACGAAGGCTCTTCTTGGTTTGGTAAGAGGAAGCGTACCCCTCCATGCCAACGCCTGCATTTTAGGTGTCAACACCGACATTCTCATTTGGTTTCTCTACCTCCTTCCTGTATTCTGCTTCACCTCGTGATGTGTTAGCGCCACACAGACGGAGCCCTTCTCTTCATGCTATACCCGCTGGTGCTAACGTACGCTCATGCTAACCTGTGCGCTAGTGCTCAACAGTGTTGGCGCTAACTTGCGTTTGTGCTAACATGCGCTCATGCTAATCTGTGCGTTAGTGCTCACCAGTGTTAGTGCAAACCTGTGTTCATGCTAATTTGTGTTTGTGCTAACATACGCTCATGTTAACCTGCGCTCACACTAACTTGTGTTCGTGCTAACATACGCTCGTGCTAAATTGTGCGCTAGTGCTCACCAGTGTTAGTGCTAACCTGTGTTCACGCTAATGTGTGTTCATGCTAACATGCGCTCATGCTAACCTGTGATGGTGCTACATGCTAATAGGTGTTCATGCTAATGGAAAATTGTGGTGCATGCGAACATGCCTTCATGCTAACCTCTATTAGTGCTAACTTGTGTTCATGCTATGAATTCTTCTTGTTCGTCTGGTTCCCAGTTTCACCTCTGACCCCAGTGGACTGTGGGCCAGATAGCCGTCTCCCCGGCTCCGAACACACACTCAGCAGCCGGTCGTCTCACGTGTCCACGCTGCGTCTGTCATGCTATCCTCTGTGTTAGCATGGGATGCTAAGGGCTCATTAGCACTATGTGGGCCAAATAAACACCGATAATAACTTAACAGGAGTCTCAGCGTGAAGCTTTAAGTTTAATTTGAGAAAACAAGATCTGCTTAGCGACATGGTTTGACACACGTGTGAGATGTTTCGACATGCGAGGACAGTGTGGAGAACAGGCGCTCTCCACACTGAACCCTGCCAGGCTGTTCCTTAGCAGACGACGACACGTGGGGAACAAACTCACTGCTCTCCCTGCAGCTGTGGCCGTGACCTCCGACCTCTATCTCTCTATCTCTCTCTCCCCTTCTAGCTCTTGTTTTTCCTCGCTCTCTTCCAACCCCCCCGCCCCCTCTCCCCCAGCTCCCCCTCTGTGTTTCTGGCTCTGCTCTCTCTCTCTCTCTCTCTCTTCCGCGCTTAATCCCCTCTTCCTCTCTGATTCTCCCCCATTTTTCCTCTCTCTCCCCCCCCTCTCTCTCCCTCTCCTTCTCTACCTCCAGCTCTTCCCCTCTCCCTCTCCCCCTTATACTTTCCTCTCTCCCCCCCTCTCTCACATGGTCTGAGAGATGAGGAGACTCTCTCTGTCTCTCTATCCTCCCTCTCTTGCTCTCCCCATTCCTCTATCTCTATCCCACCTATGTCTCTCCCACGTGGTCTCGAGGTGAGGAGCAGTATGAACTCCCCTCCAGAGGAGTCCAGTATGTAGCCAGGGCCGGAGCTGACCTCCAGGCTATGTAAATAGCAGCGTAGTGACATGTGCTTTGTGTTACCCAGTCTTAGACAGACCCGTCTGCGCGGCGCACAATGAGCCTTAACACCGCCGCACAGGACGGCCAGCAGGCTTCTCCCTATTATAGGGAAATGCAAGAAAATGATTTATATTTAACACACATCTTTACCACAAACATGCAGAGAACCCGCCCACAACGTCCCTTTGTCTAAAACAGACGACTGATGTTTACATGCGATGTTTTTGTGGGGCGGAAAGCAAAGCAAAGTGGTTTGTTTGAACGTTTATTCCCACAAGGGATTTTTTTATAGAGACACCAAAGTAGCACCTTTGTTCTGGGAAAGCGTTGCACTGCAGGCTCGCTTCTTGTCGTTTTCACGGACTGCACTCTCCTCTCGTACGGAAGCGCAGGTTTTATGGGGAAGCAGAAAGTCAAGCGCTGTTTGTTTTGGAGGGTGGGTGACGGAGGTCATCGGAGGTCACTGGTGACGGGATCATTCTGGATCCTGGCCTTGGGTGTCAGGGGATTTTACAAGTCAGCTACTGTAGTAGTAGTAGTAGCAGTAGTGGTGGTAATGTTGCAAGAGATGTAATGCACTTTCAGTTATTTATTTAGCATATATGCTTTTAGATTAGTTAAGGGTTTGTGTTTTGGAGGACATGAAAGTATGTTTCTGTACGGGAGCTAAGGGTGTAGCTTGTGAACGTGTCAAAGTATCTTAGTTAAGGGACAGACAGGGCAGTGAACCCCAGAACTCAGTTTGGGGGGTTTCCTGAATCACATACCGCTGGTTCAACTACCCCAGGCTCATCTGGCAAACAGGAAGACACACATATTTATCTGTCTTCACACTCGGTCACCCCCTCTCTGACTCATGTAGAAGCTACTTGGAAGAAGAAGATAGTCGTGTAGGGACAGGCAGGTCGAGGGTGTTTGACTCCCGGCCAAAATGCACTTCTGGTTTAACCTCCCAATGTCCACACACACAGTCTGCTTGTGGGCATCCTTGAGCTATATGCCTGCTATAATAACCCCCATCTGCTCCTTAACCCCTACCTGCTCCTTGACCCCTACCTGCTCCTTGATGGCATGCATGTAAGTCATAGGATAACTGCTGTGTCTGCTCTGTGACTAAACAGTAAGGAACACTGTCTTTATCTTGCGGTTTATCTTCCTGGTGTTCGCCGTTGGTTCGTTAGGATCAGACTTTAATCTGTCCCGATGACACGGTCAGTCAATACTCCCCACACCCCTCCTCCCCACACCCATCACCCTCATGTCAACAAGATCACATTTCCTTCCCATAACTAGCAGAAGTTATAGATTCACATAGGCCGAGTTTGTGTTTAGACAGAACATGAATTTAATTCATTCCAGTGGCATGAGTGCAGTATTTTCCATTTTTATGTCAGTGCATTAATCTGCAAAAGAAAATGACATACAATAAACAGAATAATGCCCCATAATCTGTTTCACACATAAGTCTCGGCATAAGAGCCAAGACTGAGCGGAATGCATGGCATTAATATTCAATGTTAACTTAACAAATACTATTTCAGTTAGCATCACGACTTACCATACAAACGTACACATACGCATATATACACGTTGCACTCAAACAGGACAGCAGCAGGCTTCCCCTTGAGGAATAATAACATCAATTATTCCATATTTTTATATTATTCAATAATCCAAAGGAGGATTTCACGTTGTCAAGTGGTCCTTTATATGTAATCCACAGTTGAAGTCCAAAAGTCATGTGGCGTATCCATACACCGCGGAAGCCGACCAAAAGTCCAGTGCGTTCATCCTGAGAGGAAGAATTAAGGTCCTAATACTTCTTTGGAAGGTGCTATTGTGGCTCCGATATCAACGTCAGTGGTTTGGTTCGCTTACCACCTTCACAGAACCCAGGGTGGCAAATATAAAGGGGTGGGAGGGGGTTCAAACGGAAGACTCGTTGTGGAACACCTTGGCTTTGAGGCTGCACAGGTTGCACTGGAGCTGGGAACTGGACTCTGACTGCAGTGTCTCTGAAAACTTTATGTCGGAGCGGGCCCCCTGGGACTTCCTCTTGATGGAGTTCTGGATGGTCTCTGAGGTGAAGTAGTACACGATGGGGTCAAAGCAGCAGTTGGACACGGCCAGGCACAGGGCGATGGGGTATATGGTCCGCACCACCGACTCGGCCGAGCAGCCCTGAAGGGTGTTGGTGCGCACCAGGGCGTAGAACACCAGGTTGACGTTGTACGGCACGAAGCAGAAGCAGAAGATGGACAGGTGCACCACGATCATCAGCAGGATCTTGGTCTTGTTCAGCTTACTGCCACGGCCGAGTGCCTGCGGCCGGCGGAGGGTCTGTAGCACCATGACGGAGCACACCACGTTGAGCAGCAGGGGGATGAAGAAGCCCACCGTCTCGATGAAGATCACCATCTTGGACAGGTGCAGCTTCCACTGGCTGGACGAGAAGTTCTCGAAGCAGGCGATGTTGCGGTCATCCTGCACCGTCGTGCTCTGCAGCTTGAAGCCCGTGGGGAGGCTGCCGGCCAGCACCAGCACCCACACCGCCGCACACACGATCTTGGCGTTGCGCTTGGTCCGCAGCCACCGCGAGCGCAGCGGGTACACGATGGCCAGGAAGCGGTCCACGCTGATGCAGGTGAGGAAGAGGATGCTACCGTACATGTTGGTGTAGAAGAGCGAGACGGAGAGCTTGCAGAGCACGCTCTTGAAGGGCCAGTTCTGGTTGACGAAATAGTAGACCCTCAGCGGCAGGGTGAGCACGAAGAGCAGGTCGGACACCACCAGGTTCATCATGTAGGTGGTGGTCTCGTTCCGCAGCTTCAGGCTGCACATGAAGATGTACATAGCCACCACGTTGGTGAGCAGGCCCACCACGAACACCATGCTGAACACCACGCTGTAAAGCGGGTACTTGAACCCGTCGTTCTTGGTGCAGTTGCGGCCATTGGTGCCGTTGCCCAGTGGCGCCAGGGGGCCCTCGATCCATGGAGCGGTGCCATCACCCCACCGCAGGGTGAAGTCCTCTGCCGGGAGCGTGGTGTTGAACATGTTTGGTGTTGGGGGAGGAGGAGGAGGTGGAGGAGAAGGAGAAGGAGGAGAATGGCTGGGGGTCGGGGCAGTCAGAGAATGGGCATCCGTTACGTAAGAGCAACACAATAAAGACAGCTGTCCGGCGCTGTGAGTCGTTTCCAAACTCCACGTCAGTGTTCTTCAGGCCCTACAGGATCACCTGCGCTCTGAGCATGTGATCCACGGGAACACGAGGGTCGGACGGGGCATCAGCCTCCTCCGCATTCTGGAGGCTTGAGCGTCGGGGATGGGGGGGGGGGAGAAGGGGGTTAGCTCGTGCTCAAAAGACCCTTCCCGTAGGAATCGGCCCCAGACTGGGGAATCCTCCCCTCCCCCCTGTCCCTTCCACACACCACCACCACCAACCACCCACCCACAACACCCTGCCGGCTGCACAGAAAGAACTGCTCTTACGTAGTTCCACCAAGGGACACACAAAACACCTCTCGTTGTGTGTGAGCCTTTGCTTGCTTGTTTGTTTGTTGTTGTTGGTCAAATCCTGTTCACCCGTGGGCTAAATCCAGAGCAACAGCCCCTGGTCCAAACTGTGAATCCAAAATCCAGAAATGTGTTTCATTGTAAAGAACAAAAACAAAAAAAATCTTTCCTTTGTCCAAACCTTGATCCACTGACTATTCTTGCATGGGTTCAGTAGTTGTTGTTGTTGTTGTTAGGTCTCGGGAACAGCATCCACACTGCAGGATGTCCAGAGTCCACCGGCTCGTCCACAACTTCTGCTGTGCATGTGACAATATAACGGTTACTCCTGTCTGTCTCTCTCTCTCTGTTCCTCTGTCTCTGTCAGGGGCTGCTGCTTCCTGCCTCCTCCTGTCTGTCTGTCTGTCTGTCTCTGTCTGACTCACACTCCTCCAGTGCCTACTTCTCCCTGTCTGCCCGCGACCGCCAGAGGCTTTTCTTGTGAGAGCGAGCTCTTGAGTCACCTCTTACTGCTGGAGCTCTGCTGCCTGGCAGGACACAATGCTTAGTTTTCTTTCACAGTTTCAGGGGAGGAGGAGGCGGAGGGAGTGTAGTAACTGCCCCCCAGTCTGCTCCTGGCTCCTCCTGCTCCTTTGTGTGGTGGTGTTAAAGGAGTAGTTACCCAAATGACAGCACATTGTGCGCTATATTGTGAGGGTTTTACTAATGAACTGTGATGCATCTTAAATAAGCAGTTGAAATTAACATGGACCTTGTTAATAGGTTGTTTTCCACACCACCAGAAGGTTTATTGCAATCTACTGCAAAATGTGTAGCATAATAGCTTTTCAAAACGTCTTTGGTAAAAAATAAAAAAAATTATAAAATGCCTGCAAATTAGCTTCAACATAGTGAAATAAATTAAGATGAAAAAAATAATTCACTTCTTTGGCATTATCTTTTCTGTTTCATAAACCACTTCCACACTGGATCAAAGAATTCTTTGATTTTGAAAACAAACTTATCTGACTTTACAAAGACATTACAAAGGTTACAGCAAAAACAATGGTGGAAAATAATTCCACTTAGAATAGTCTGACAATAATATAACAGGAAGTAGGTGGAGATGCATTCTTGTATTGGACTCCATCCTTTATAGGTCAATGGGTACAGACATCTTCAAAACACATTTTTATACAGTGGCCTTTAAAGCGATGCCGTGAAACATGACATTTAATGACGTCACCAACAAATGTGCGCTGATGTAAAACACAGCACTGAGACGTTGATTGTGGTCCAACACAATGGACAACATTAATAATCAGAGAGAGAGAGATTGCTAGGAGATTGCTGTTGTCAGGAAGTTGCGATTCCACAACACAGAGCTGAGGAACTCAAGAAGCTGAGCACTGGCCGTCGCCAGCAACACCCTTGTTTGTAATTAAGGGTCCTTTTGACGGCCCAAGCGACACATGATTTGTGAGAAATGCTTCGGAGAGACTCAGGAAAAGACTGTCCTCTGTGTGATCCAACTGTTTCTGTGGCCGTCTTTGTCAGCTCCCTCTGTGTTCACATTCTGTCTTTAATGGGCTCTGTCCCTCCGTGTGTTAAGACATTGGGTTCTTTGTTATGAAGGAAGCAGGAATGTAATAAATAAATAAATAGACCTGTGGACCCCACATGAGTGCCGTCTGAATCGTTATCAGCAGTTAAGCTCTTTAAACTGTTTAAGTTTTCCCCCCCAGCTCAGATATCAGGCATCTTCTTTTATTGGTCATGCACTAATGGGTTTATTGTACACTCGCACATGCACACACACACACATACATACATATGTATTCAGACACGGATACAAACACACCACACAAACATTCTTAAACATAGGTACTTTTGATATACTTGTATATTTGTAGACGTATTTCAGTATACTTCAGTTCGGGCCCCAGACCTCACAGCCTCACGCCGGCATCTCAAACGGAACTTCAAACCGAACATTTTTTCTTCAAAGCAGAGAAAACAACACCGTCCTCATGTCCATATGGACTTCACAGGTCAGACCGTCTAGGAGACGGTGGGGGTGTGCGCTCCGGCCTTTCTTTTTGGTCGAAAGGGCTTGAGGAAAAAAATGCAGAAGGCACGAAGCTATTGTCTCCTGGCGGCGCTTCCATCCCGCACACGAAAACAAGTGCTTCACATGCGAGCAATGCGTTCGCTAAACAAAAACATGCGGCTGGAATCTGAGGACCGTTGAGGCGCTACAATGGCAGGAAGGAGTCGACCCCCCCTGCCACCCCTCTCAGGGCCGAGTGGCGCAACCTGCGTGACATAACGGCGCCCCAGGAGCGAGCCGACAGCTCCTGCCAATAAACCCACCGGAATCAACCAATGATCTGAAGGTGAATGGATTGCATTTATAACGCGCTTTTATCCAAAGCGCTTTACAGTTTCCTCACATTCACCCATTCATACACAGAAGGCGGTGTCAACCATGGGGTGTCTTGCTCAGGGACACTTAGCTAGGGGGAGCCCGGGGATTGAACCAGAAACCTTCCTGTTGCCAGACAACCGCTCTTACCTCCTGAGCTACTACCGCCCTGAGCTAGGTGCTGTCATGACAGACGTGTTCCTGCTGTTTGGCCTTGTGCTGTGTGGACTTGTGGTATGGACGGGTTCGGGCGTATGGAATATTAATGATGACAGGGATATGATATCATTGAATACGTATGCATTGGCATTTGTTATAAATCATAAATAAATCACTTGGCTGTAAATACATTTAGAAGGTTTACACTTTAACGTTACATGTAGCTCAGGAGGTAAGAGCGGGTCTAATAACTGGAAGGTTGCTGGTTCGCTCCCCCTCCTAGCTAAGTGTGGAGGTGTCCCTGAGCAAGACACCACCTAACCTTAACTGCTCCTGACGTGTTGGTTGTTACCTTGCATGGTCGACACCGCTGTCAGTGTATGAATGGGTGAATTTGATCAAACTGAAAAGCCCTTGCAATCCATTGAAATGTTATTTCTCTTGCAAAAGTGATTGTTTTTGTGCGTATGGATATAAATGATTTAATAAATATATTGGGATTCATATGAAGTACTTTTTTTATGCTACAGTTAAAATACCAGTGGAATGTGTATGCTTAACACTGTTATGTTTTGTGATGTAAAATGGCAAAACTGTTACCACTGCAAAGGTATTTGTGTGTGAACACAAAAGATTATTTAATAAATGCATTGGAATGTATCTGAAATAAACCATAATGTGCTAAGTAATAATATTAAATGATTAAGCCATTACTGTTGCATAAGAGGCTGGTTTTTAGTGTTCCTGTGGGAATATAAATATATTCTATATAGAGAAATTTAAAAGCAACTTGGGGAGAACAGAATTAATTACAGAGAGAAACAAGGACAACATAAACCGGACTGTTCCAGGAACTGTTCAGTGGACCAACAAGACGCTAAAGCCTCAATAATGGCCGCGAGCTAAAAGAGCCAGTTAGTCTGCTCCCCCTGACAACTGTAACCACGCTGGGAAAACGTGGAGGAAAAATGCCCAGAATGACAAAAAAAGAACGAAGGAAAGAAAGGGAAGGAAGAGACAGAGAAAGAGTCCATTGGAGGGCCACTTCAGCGGTGGAAGTGTTCCAGGAGCACGCGGTGACTCTGGCGTGCGATTGGTCGAGAGCTGGAGGAACACAAGACATGGCAGAGTGAAGCACCCTGGGAACTCTGCTGCTCGCGCCAGCAGCAGCAGCAGCAGCCCAGCGCAGACCTCACAGGCTCCACGGTTAGGCCTGTGTTGTAATACCGTTGCGATATTAACATTTGACAGTTTGAAAAGGGGGCGGGGTTAGGCCACACTAGTGGTTTGTAGGGTTGTCAACCTCAGGCTCTACAACGATTAAATATTTGCAGATAATAATTTGCTGCAATATGACTATTTAGTAGCCTATAAATCACATTGTGATATATTGTGAACCACATATTAATGTAATGTGGTAAATGGTAAATGGATTGCATTTATAAAGTTTAGGTTTATATATAAATCTATGCCTTATTAACATATATATTAATGGAACAGTATTTGTGTTCTGCATTCATTTTATTGGATCGTCACCCTCAGAATGGATACATTGATGCACGGCGATACACTGCTAGTAGTTTGGGAGTTGGACTGCCAGCCAAAAGGCACTGGGTTTGATCCCCCAATGTCCAGGCAGCCTAGCTGAATAGCTTTGACAACAACTCGTGGATGAGGGCACTGAGTAAATCTACAGCGGTGACCGTGTGACCTCCGTGGGCCACACAGGTGATGCAGAGACACATACATCTATTCAATGCAGAATTAGGTCTTTAATGAACTACCTTAAGACGGGACATGGCTTCAGTATAGCTCAGCATTGTGATAGATTTGGCAGAGCACAGTACAAAAATCATATGTATAATCCCAGCATAAAACACGTGGCGAATGTACCTTCATTGGGTATTGGGTTCTCCCTGCAGGAATTTAGTGTATGTTGATGTATGGTTGATATATGGTTGATATGTTTAGATAGATCTCGGCAGGCGGACGGGAGGGGAGGTGGGGGGGGGGGGGGGGGGGGGGAAGGGGTCTGGGACCACGAGACCCCTCAGAGGTCATGACTCTTACTCTCTACCCACAATGTAGCAGGTATGTCCACTGGTTGGGGGAAGTGGGGTGGGGTGGTGGGTATGGTAATCCCCTGGCTATGCTCTTGTCTCTGTTTGTACTTTTAAATAAAGAAGTTATGATAAAGATCCATACCAGGCCAACGCAAACACTGGCTCCCACATCCTCGGCCATTTGAGGAATTTAAAAAATGTCGTTTCAGGGTTTCTGGAGGTGCCCTGAAGATGAGATGTTCTGGACAACAACATGAGACTTAGTGGCGTGTCCAGAGTCTTCTACTGCAGAATAACACACCACCACCACCCCCTGCCACACTAGCGATGTAGAACGGTGCACTTTAACAAAATGAGTGATGAATGACTGAATATTGCTATCTGTTAATTAGTCCACAAACTCAGACAAGAGTAAAATGGTAAATGGTAAACAACATTGTGTAGAGCTGTGCAGTTAAAACACAATAATTCTATTATTATTATTATTACCATTATTACATTGGCCAATCAATTTTGTATTGGTATGGTTTAATGTTATATTTAGCTATATTTATACACATTACTTTACTGCTGGGTAGCTTGTGAATTATTTTCCCCTTGGGGACCATGAAGCCTTATTAATTTAATAATAATGTATTTATTTGTTATATTTTGTATTGTTAATGTGCAAAGTAACGAGTTGCTATAAAGCTGTCAGATCAATATATCGTGGGGTAAAAAGCTAGATATTTGCCTGTAGTGGAGTAGAAGTAGTTTCAAGTATTTTATTGTCACTTCACAGTTTACACAAGTATAAGCAGTGAGTGAAAATCTTAAGTGCAAAACGCCCGACAGCCGACAAAAAGTGAAAATCTTATGTGCAAAAGTATATAAAGTAACTGAAAATAGAAATATTCCAATAAATTACTTCACATTTGTACTTGGGCACAGTACTTGAGTACAGCACCTGAGTAAATGTACTTAGTTACTTTCCACCCCTGTCATAGGCCGTCTGTACACAAGGTTTCACAGTTAGACTGAAATGGCTTTAGTTGCATTTTATTCAAAATGTTTTCTCGCCCCACTTACTGAATTAGCCTTGTTGTGGTTGAGTCATCGTGGGTCTCATGATGCGTTTGGTTCGACTGCATGATGAGAACCATGACGACTCAATGAAAACTAATCTAAACAAGCTGAATGCAGCTTTAAAGAAGATGGTCAAATAAATAGTAATCATTGCAATAATATAATTTCACTACTTCCTCTATTTTGGAGTGGTACTTACTAAACTACTGGTTGCTGTGGTGAAACAACACAATTGAAGGCTGCCTGCATTTTGTGGAAGTGAATTTTTAGGGAACTTGTTAGGGCACGGTGGCACAGTGCTTGCACTGCTGCCTCACAGCAAGAAGGTCCTGGGATCGATTCCCGCCTGGGGCGTTATTAACTGTGGGGTGCCCGGGTGGGTGATCTCCCGGCCTTTCTGTGTGGAGTTTGCATGTTCTCCCCGTGCTCCGCGGGGTCTCCTTACGGAGTAAAAGAACCCCAAATAAAAACATGTGAAGATCGCCTCTCCTGTCCACATCGCTGACCAAGATGTGGACGTAAAACCTGGAGCTGTTGGTCCCCGGGCGCCGTCAAGATGGCTGCCCACTGCTCCTGGCTGCCCCTGGAGGGGCAGCAGGATGGGTTAAATGCAGAGGACACATTTCCACGGGCCACCCTCCCTGCATGCGCCTGTGTGTTTGGCGGCCGCCACTTCCCGCTGTGTTGTGTGACCAATATGTGTGGACTAATAAAGATCATCTTCATCTGTAATTTGTAGGCACATCTTCTCAACTCATTTGATCTCATCATATATTGTAACTGTGTGGTTTCCCAGACAACCAAACCAATGCCTTTCCAGTGGGAGCTGGTTCTATAATGCAACGTAATCACGTTAAACGGCTGGATAATGACTTCTCCAGAAGAGGAGGTACAGAGGAAGGTATTTCCATGTTGTTTGGTTTGGGAGTCGAGGATAATTCCCCTGGGAACGGCAGATCCCTGGCTTGTCCTGGACCACAGCGTCACAACAGACTGCAGCCTACAGGGGCCTGGGAGGGTCATTCAGGGCCCCACGGACCGTCGGCCCGGGTCATTTAAGGCCCTAGGGGAGAGTTGAGGACAGCCAAGCAAGCAAGCATCACGCTACTACACTTTACATGCACTTCTTTTTCTTACATGACCTTGTATATTTTGTCCTTACCTTTGACCCTAGAGAATAGCTAACAACTCAAGATGCCAAATAGATCCGAGATAAATTATGGATATGATAATATCTAAGACATGTTGTAACTTGATAATAAAGCCTTGTAAACTGTCATAATAAAGCCTGTTGATCTGGTTGAGGTCCCCTGCCAGACACCGAGTTGTGGAAACATGACACCACACTGGTGTGTGGTGTCATAAAAGGTCACATCTCAACACATCATCTACGCTAACAAATGATCAGATTACAAAAGAGGAACAGGGAATGATTGAATCTTTATCAAAAAACAGATGAGACATGACAAACAAGGACAACAACAGAACAACATTGGCTGGTTAAAGTACATCATATCTTATGTTCTACTCAGCAGTACAACTGAAGGGAGGGGTTGGGTTTAATCACTCACAGATTCCTTTGACACTTGGAATAACACATTGGGAGTTGTGTTGGCAGGCCCATAGAAGAGGAGAACATCACCTCAGGGTGATGTTCACAGCAGAAGTTCTCATGAGGAAGTCTCCAGTGCCAAAATCAGAAGGGGTTCTCGGCAACAACTGACGCTTTGAGGACATTATTTGTAACAGACATGCAAATATCTTAACAACATTAAAAAAACAATTACACAAACAAACTTTTGTAAAACGTGGTTGTTGCAAGTATACTCAAATACAAAAACTATTTTTGTTCCATGGTGTAACACCACAAAAGAGACGCTTGTATGCTAGAAGATTCTTTACAAAAACTAAAGTTAGTCTATGCAGCCAGGGAGGAATATTCTAGAAATCAGATCAACTGGACGTCTTTGAAAGAGGTTTTCTTCAACTGGTAAGCCTCTGTAGAAGAAACATTAACCGCATAAAAAAAATCGAGTGAAGCTATTTTGATGACAATCCTTGGTTGTGTGTCAACTGGATTATGCTGAATGTTATTATAACCAACTATTCAAGACTCAAGTTTAATTGTCACATACAGGATGTGCATTGGGAAAAAAAAAAAGAAAAGCATAGGTTACTATTACCAAGCTGATAATGCTAATTTGGTAATAGGCCTACCATGTTAGCATCACCGTGTTCGCATTAACACGTTAGCATCACCACATTAGCATCAACGAGTTAGTAGCGACCCATGCTTGGTCTGCATGACGACCGAGCCACCCGCGCTCACACACAAAAAGGTTCATTCAGTTCACATGCCTACCATTAACCTTTAACCTTACTGTGATTGGTCACATGATTGTACGAGACATCCAGTTTTCACCGGTCTGTTCCGCTGACAACAACAGACAACAACAAACAACAACACACGCCCCCCCCCCCCCCCCCGTGTTGATATTAGCGTAAACTACTCACACCCCAGTAAACCCCCGTTTACAGATTCAAATAGAGAGACCGGACCAACCAGCTCCTGGGGCCGTTAAGAAGATGCTTAACTACTCAACCTAAGAGGAGCAGGTTCAGGAGGTGGAACCCAACCCCGCTAGCTTAGCGCACCATGTTTAGGTTAGCGCTTCAGGCCACTTGACTCCTCCACAACCGCCGAGAAGAAGAACTCCACCTACCACCCCCCCCCCCCCCCCCCACTCCCCTCTGCTCCCCTCTGCTCCCCTCCCCCGCCTCCTGCATCCATCTTCCCCGCCTCCACCTCCCCCAGCTGCACGTCTTTGAAGCGGAGATTGACTCAATGTTGACTTTCGGTCAAAGGTCAACTCCCGCCGCCCGGGGGTGGCGCCACCGCCGTGCTGCTCAGAGATTCCTGGTCAGTGATTCGAGCGGCAGCAACGGGGGCGGTGGTCTCCGCGTCCTCACCACCGGGCCGGGGTCAGTTCTTGAAGGCCCCGTAGCGGCTGGCCTTGCTGATGAAGTCCTTGAGTAGGTCGTGGTCCATGTCGGTGAAGGCCTGCGTCTGCGTCACCGCCGTCAGGTGGTTCACGCAGAACTTGAAGCAGAACTCCTCCAAGTCCTACAAAAACCAAGAGCGCCCACCGGTCAGTGCCCAGAGGTCAGCATTACGGTCACTAAGGTCATGTGCTCCGACTTTCTGTTTCCCGGGGGCGGGGAAGCTCCACCCACCATCGTCCTGGAATCGGCTGCAAAAAGACTGACTTCTCCCCTTCCTCTCCTCCCCTTCACTGACTTCAAAAACCTCCCGATTGTTTGTGAACGGTTTGAGTTTGTGAACGTCTTTGCACTTGAATTTCCATCCATTTTCCATCGCTAAAATGTTCTGTGTTGTTGCTTTTCACTCTCTTTGGGTTCTAGCTGGATAAATAGCGTGCTAGGAGCTAGCGAGGGAGGGAGAGAGGAGAGCCACCGCCGCCACCAGAGACATGGTGGCTACGCTGACCTCTGACCCCGGCGTGTAGGAGGAGGAGCCTGTGAGCTTACCCGCGCCTCGTACTTGACGGCGGCCGACAGCAGCGTGACGGCGTTGTCCTCGGCGATGCCTCGCTTGATGGTCTCCTGGCAGAGCCGCTTCAGACGCGCCTCGCGGTAGTAGGTAGCCAGGTCCAGCAGGCCTGACGCACACACATCACAGACCACCACATCACAGACCATCACATCACGACCATCACATCACACATCACAGACCATCACATCACAGACCACATCACACATCACATCACATCACAGACCATCACATCACAAATCACAGACCATCACACATCACACACCATCACAGACCATCACATCACAAATCACACACCATCACAGACCATCACATCACAAATCACAGAACATCACAGACCATCACACACCATCACATCACAAATCACAGACCATCACACACCATCACATCACATCACAGACCATCACACAACACACACCATCACATCAGACCATCACAGACCATCACAGGCCATCACATCACCGACCATCACATCACAGACCATCACACAACATCACACAAAAGATCATCACATCACAGACCACATCATACATCAAACACCATCACAGACCATCACATCACAGACACCATCACAGACCATCACATCACAGACACCATCACATCACAGAGGAGAGACGCTCCACTCACTCCACCCAAATCAAAATACAACTCTTCTTGCATATATACCATATTTATCCATATGATGATATAAAAGTATACATATCCTTTTAACTCATTTGGTATGTAGTCTGTGTTCAAATGTATGTAAAGTGTGTCAT
Source organism: Coryphaenoides rupestris (assembly GCA_002895965.2). Classification (NCBI taxonomy): domain Eukaryota; kingdom Metazoa; phylum Chordata; class Actinopteri; order Gadiformes; family Macrouridae; genus Coryphaenoides; species Coryphaenoides rupestris. The sequence continues at coordinate 450,909 of PIJE02000105.1, read as the reverse complement.
GAAAAGTGCTTACGATAACATATATATTTTTGTATCATTCATGTCCCCCAATGAACTAAACACAACCTGCACTTAAAATACAAACTCACACTTTTGCCAACTGCCCTTCGATTTGAATGTGTGCCAATGTGTGTCTCCTGTGCCAGTCTAAAGAAGACTTTCTGTTCATCCGATAAAGAAATTAAATCTCAGCCTCAATCTACAGGCTTGGGGAGTTTTTGCTGCCCTCTCCTGGCGACAACGCGTAACAACCATGGTGCCCTGTAGATAATGGACCTCTGGTGTCTGCTGTGTTCCTCATAGAGGCTTAGGGCACAGACAGCTAGCAGAACCCTGGAACATGTATAGCCAAGATATAGGCCGTTGCATATTGAAGCATCATTCGTAAATATTTCCTAACCTATTTGGGCAAAACTGTTTATGGTAAAATTGGTATCCATCTATTACATCTGTATCTATATACACACAAGTGTGTGTGTGTGCGTATGTATATATATATGTGTGTGCATGTGTGTGTGTGTGTGTGTGCGTGCGTACCCACGGCCTCCTCCGGGGGCAGGCTGATGGCGTCGGTGTACAGGTACTCCAGAAAGGCGCGGTACACCTGGTAGGAGAACTGGTGCACCTCGATGGTCTCGTCGTCCGAGTCGTTCAGCAGAGCGCGGAAATGCTCACACCTGGAGGGTGGGGGTCACATGGGGTGGGAGGAGTTAAGGCGTTTCCACGAGTTTCCACATTTTCGAGTCTGTGGACTGCATAAGAACAGAGTGTGAATTTCAGTTCATATTTGTAGCGTGACCCAAAATTTACAGAATCACATTGTTTTAACAGAGTAAACACAGAGCATGAATGAAGCCCGGCTGTACTTTCGTGTTCACTTCGTACAAGAGTATTTTGGCCGTGAAAATTCAAAAACGTGACTTTCTGTCCGTCCCCAAGTACTAACATGGGCATGTGCTTTGGGCTTCACATGACAACACAACACAACACAGGGCTGCACAATAACATGTTTACATTGTAATCCGGGTAACTATCACTATAAATCGACTATTTCATGGCACCAGAAGCAATGTGTTTTTGTTTCGGTGGGGGTGGTGGTGGGAGGGGAGTATGTCTAGTAAAAGTCATCGAAGGACTTCTTCCCCATTGTTTTGAACGAGCCCATAAATACGTCCAGAGCAGGAGGTCAGCGGAGGCAGGAAGTTGAACAATGGGAGGAACGTTCACAACACCATCAGATGCCCCCGGTGGGGAACCTCGGCTCAAACTAGGAACCCTTCGTTAAGGACGCACGCGTCGCTCTGGAGAACTCTCTGTCCGTTTCTCTGTATGATGTTTTCTCTTCGGACTTCATACATACTATATTTATCGATGTTGTGCTTGTCTTTCTAAACAGTTTATTTGTATACAGGCCTCTCTTGAAAGGTTTAAATAAAGGATACATACAAAATAGACTAAAACAAATGTTAATAAATGCTGTAGAGATAATTTAAATAATATACGCTTGCTTCTTTTGGCCAACTATCTCACACACACACCAACACACACACACATTGTGTTTCAGAGTTTCAGGTTTCTGCCACAGCTGATGAACAGAGGACCTACACAAATCTCTTTTATTGTGTGTTTAACTGTAAATGAAACTGCATAAAATGTTCCATCCTCTGTGTTGATTATCATATTGAAAACGACAGCGTTGTAAAAGGTGAACGATAAACATGACATAACATGTCACACACCTCTGTGTTTATGTAACTGTTAGTGTATGAGTGTGTGTATGAGTGTGTGTAAGCCCGTGAGTGTCTATTTGTGTCCTTGTGTGTATTTGTGTCTGTCTGTGTGTGTATTGTGTCTGTCTGTGTGTGTGTGTGTGTGTGTGTGTGTGTGTGTGTAAAATCATGTGATTATGTATGTGTGTGTGTGTGTGTCTGCAAATGTGTGTGTGTGTGTGTGTGAGTATGTGTATGTGTGTGTGTAGCGTGTGCAGCCAGTCTGTCTCCTTCCTCCTGTCAGCGAGGCGAGGGGGAGGGGGGTCCGGATGCGAGTGGCTGAACACGGTTATAAAAAGATGGCGAGAAGGAAGCTGTCTGTGTTCTGCTGGGACAGGAAACACATGGACGACTCTCCGACAGATCACACACACACACACACACACACACTTGTGCCCTTATATACTCTTGCACTAGTGGGGCATCACCCTAGTGTACAACTGACACACTTAATTCCCGCACGACATCCTTATGTGTGTGTGTGTGTGTGTGTGTGTGTGTGTGTGTGTGTGTGTGTGTGTGTGTGTGTGTGTGTGTGTGTGTGTGTGTGTGTGTGTGTGTGTGTGTGTGTGTGTGTGTGTGTGTGTGTGTGTGTCTGGCTATCCCCGGGTGACATCCAACATGTGTCAGCTTGTTTACACAACCAATACACATCACACAGACGATGGATTTCCGGCACATAATTAGTGTCCAAATTCCCCTTATATGTGTTCACTATAGGGATTAGGGAACGAGGGAACGAGGGAACAAGGGAGCCCCCTATCAGCTGTCTTTGGGCTTCAGACCAGGGTCCGGGACAATGTGTTTGGGTTCCTAGAAGCCTGTTAATGGCCTCCGCTTCCGGGCACCTTATTTTGAGCAGAGCCTTGTGGACGTGGATGCACTTCCCGTCCACCAGGAACTTGAGGTCCGAGATCTCCGGGCTATCGAACTCTCTCTTCAGGGACTGGGCCACGGTCAAGTAGTCCTCCCCGTCTGCCGCGCGGAAACAACAACATAAAAACCCAAGACTAAAGCAACAGCAACTCATTTTGATGTGTTATGATTTATGAGACTATCACAGCATGTACATAAAATATGACAACAGACCGAGACACAGAGAAGGAGAGACAGAGAGAGAGAGAGACAGAGACAGACAAAGCGTAACAGAGACGGAGAGGGAGGGAAAGATGGAGAGACACAGAGACAGACAGCAGGGTAGATGGATGGACAGACAGACAGACAGAGAAAGGGACAGACAGTCAGAGAGACAGACAGAAGGAGAGACGGCTTATGGCGATGCCAAGTCCAGGATTGTGATCTGTTAGGTTCAGCGGTGTAATTCTATTACACAGCATTCCAGGAGGACATGCTGGGACACGGCGGAGGGAGGGGGGCGGGGCTCTCACCTACGGCGAGCAGGTGCCAGGTGACGGCGGGCGTGGCGAAGCAGGCGAACACGTCGTCGGTGGCGCTGAAGTGGGTGAGGTGGGGTGTGGCGATGGCCTGCCCGCGGCACTGACCCCACATTAGCACCTGGCCGCTCTGCGTCCGTGCTGCCGACGTGTGGCTGGTGTGGCACGCCGCCACCTCCACCATCCTGCCGACACACACACACACACACACTTAGTAGAACATTTAGTAGAACACATTTCCTGAGAAAATACTATGGAAGTAGAAACATCTTAATACCCAAGGACTACTTGCTATAGTTAAAATATCCTAATTTATGACCTACTGTAAATATACATTATATATTAATATAAAAATCGAGAGAATACTAGAACTTCATCGTGACCCCACCCTCGTCCTGACCCAGTGACCTTCTGCTCATGAGACCCCGGGTGGTGGGTGGAAGTGGATCGCCGTCGGGACTACCAACCTCTCCTTGTCCGTGTTGATGAGGGTGGGCAGGGCCTGGTTGCTCTTGTTGCCTGTGCCCAGTTGGCCGTAGGAGTTGGCGCCCCACGCGAACACCATGCCCTCGTCCGTCAGCGCCAGCGTGTGGGCATAGCCGCACGCCACCTGCCCGCCACCACGACGCACAACGCAGCGTTTTAGAGAAGGACTGAGCACCCACAGAGCCCACATCCACACACAACGCCGGTTTGAAGAAAGAGTTTATGTGTTATATTAATGTTTTTAAATGTTTCCCTACATCACATGTGATGTCAGACACCGGCTACACGACAACGCGAGACCGCCATTTTGTAATTCCTCCACCAGAAAATCTGTTTTTGGTCAACGAAAAACATGTGAGTGATGATCTAACCTTGCCAGTCGTTAGAGGAGAGCTCAACACTACCTGGACGATGCTGGCTCCCTGCAGGGCGGCGATGCGGCACGGAGTCTGCTGGTTCCCGTTGTTCCCCAGACCCAGCTGCCCGTTGCAGTTGTACCCCCAGCCGTACACCTGCAGCCCGCGGCGAAGGGTTAGTTAGTTAATAATAACACATAGATGGTACTTCATTCATCTCTGAGGGGAAATCTGGAGCAGACATTAGTGGAAAACTAAAAATAAGTAAAGGATTTACACTATTAAATGTACAATAATAATGTATCAGATTGAATAAAGTCCAGTGCAGGTGTACAAAAGACTGCATGGGTTTTAGAACATTAACTGTATCTGGACACAAATATTTGAGGCGGTGTTTGTCTTCTACAGCAGTTAATCTGAGCCTAAAATGGAGACCATGAACACTAAACCCAAGAGAATGGTACCAGGTCGTGCAATTCTCATTGGTCCAAATTAGGCGAGTGACATCACCTGGCCCCAAATTGAGCCAATCAGAGCACACGAGCTATTGTTAGTGTAGTGTAGCAGCAGCACAATGTCTATTGTGCTGCTGCCCAACAGAACAATAGCTAGTGTGTCATTTCGACAACCTGCGCTAAAACTAATTATGAAGAGACAATGTTCTTCTGTCTTCCAGAATGTGTCCGCCATCAGCATTACCTCGCCGTTGTCCAGCACCGCCATGGAGCACAGCTGTCCACAGGCGATGTTCACCACCACCTTGTTCTGCAGGCAGCTGCTCACCCTGCGCGGCGTCGGCTGGTTGGCCGTCGACCCGGAGCCCACCTGACCAGAGTTGTTGTAGCCCCACGCAAACACCTGGGTTACACAACACAGGAGAGGGAGGCAAACATCTGGTTTAGACACAGGAGAGGTAGGCAAACATCTGGGTTACACAACGAGAGACATACGCAAACATCTGAGTTACACAACGAGAAACATACGCAAACATCTGGGTTACACAACGCAAGAAGTAGGCAAACATCTGGGTTACGCAACACAAGAAGGGAGCTGAAAAGGTGCTGGGTTCGATCTCTGGCATCCCCTGCTGCCGCACTAAAAAGCATCCTTGAGCAAGGCATCCAAGCAATAACTGCTTCCCAACCACATGACTGACTACTGACTACATGAACACACATTTTTATTTATGAATATTCTTCAGAAAATGATATTCTAATAAAAGCACCAACCTCTCATCAGCGATCGGTGAGTCATGAATTACAATGTTTATTTTTTGTTATTTTTAATTGTAATTCTAATCTATATTCATTCAAATATGGCCATTATTTATTTACTATTAAGCATGAGTGATCCATCATACTGTCCCATTGCTTTGTTCTGACGTCGAGCACTTTGTGACTCTGTTATAGATAAGAGGTGATGGTGAAGATGATGATGGTGATGGTGATGTCGTCACTCACCTCTCCGTCGGTGGTGAGGGCGATGGTGTGGTGCGATCCGCAGGCCACCTCCGTCACCCGCTTGCTGAGCAGGTTGGTGGAGACCAGGGCGGGCGTCAGGCCGTGGTTGGTGGTGCCGTTGCCCAGCTGGCTGTAGCCGTTGTGGCCCCAGGCAAACACCTCCCCGTCTGGGAGGAGGATAGGGGGGGGGGGGGGGGTTGATAAGCATGCTTTTGACGTAGCGGTTGAGGCTAACAGAGCAGCGGCTCATTATAACATTGAACCACAGATTCAACTCTGGGGGAAAAAAAGGAGAAAGAGAATATATTCTGTCACGAGTAGACAGGAAACAGCAAAAAGCTCCTAAACCTTTATATATGGAAGCTAGCATCACACGTACTAAACCGCTAGTTTCAGTCAGAAGAGCCTAGCCGGACCTTGCCGGGCTTAGCCTGACCTCAACGGGCCTAGCCTGACCTCAACGGGCCTAGCCAGACCTAGCCTGACCTCGCCGGACCTAGCCAAGCCTAACCTGACCTGGCAGGGCCTAGCCTGGCCTAGCCTAGCCGGACCTAACCGGGCTTAGCCAAGCCTTTGCCAAGCCTAGCCCTTTTGGGGGCCGTATACCTGCGGTAGCGATCACCACGTGGGGTCCCGTTCCGTAGCTGAGCGACACGATCTTCTTGCCGCACAGGATGTCGATCCTGCGGGGCTGGATGGTGCTCTGCATGTCCCCCAGACCCAGGCAGCCGCTGCAGTTGGTGCCCAACGCAAAGACCTGCGGAACACACACCCACAACAACAGCACCCACATTAGCACCACTGTGGAGGTGAGGGACAGAGGGTTATGCTTCTTCTCAGACACTTTTAGCATGACACCACATTTCATGTGCAACATCGCTCATTACATTACATTCACTATGCTATATTCAATTACTCTGAATACATATGCTTCCGATTAATTTATCTTATGAATATTTCTGCTACTACTGCCCTCACTTACTTGTACATTTCTAATACTCAATATTCAATACTTCTGATTCATAGATGATTCAACGGCTATATCCATTCCGACATTTTCTAGCTGATGTGTTTTCTTTTTTATCATTATTATGTATATTGTGCCATTCTCAATATATATATACACTTTTTTTTTCAATACATACATATATATTTTTGCCTACTTCTTACGTACCGTCGCCTACCATGTCACAAGAGTTTCACTGTTCAGAATGGCCCTGTGTTGTGATGTACATGTGACAATAAAACACCTTGACTTTGACCACCCACACTCACTGACACCCACACTCAATGACTCATACTAGGTTTAAAAAAGTATCACAACGTTAGCGTGGGTTGTTACCATGGAGACAACAGCTCCCCCCTCCTTTCTAGAACTCTTAGCCCAAACTGAATTTTTCAAGTTTTAGTCCCGTTCAACTTCGAGTTGAAACAAGGGGTTCCATTTACTCTTTAAAAACACAACAGGAGCCGGACCAGAGGGGAGTCGGAAGATTGACAGACACTGGCGTCATTTATTACAGTGTTGTGTAACATGACGGAATACAAAATTTAACACATCCCTATAAACAAAACCCCCCAGAGGTACAAAACAATCACAGAGGGAATCACAACAAGCGCACATATTTCCCAGTGTTAATCGGTAGGGCGGTAGGAACTTGCTGAACACACAGGCTGCACAGAACACGTCCAGCCAGATCCAGTAGGCCTCTTTATACATGGGACACACACACACACACACACACACACACACACACACACACACACACACACACACACACACACACACACACACACACACACACACACACACACACTTTGTTTTAAATGTCTGTTTCCTGCTGATCTACACAAGAAAAGTGATTTTAATGTTATATCCATTGGGGACATTTTGAAATGTATCTTGTAGAATTGCATTTTAGTTCGAGGAAGAGTTATAATTCTATAACTTTGTAATTGTAGTAATTGTAAATCAATGGATGGGAAACACTGCACACTGATTATGAATGAGTTTAAATCAGGAGTAGGTCTGTTATTTTTTACCCAAATATGATTTTGGAAATCATAATGTAATGTAATTGGCTGGCTAAGTCAATACATACATTTGGTCCTCCCTAACACAGAGGGATACATGTTTAATGTGGTTGTTGTTCTGAACGGCTTTGCCATAAGCCTGTGTAGACAACACAAGAGAGATGGCCGGACAAACGGCCACACGCTATTGGACGAGAGCAGTGCCAGCCCGGGTATTAGCCTACATGGCTAAATATAGCCCCTCCCTCTATCTCCTTTGCCCTGGGCCTGGGGGGTGCTCTGCCTCTTCAGTGGGCTAGCGATACAGACACTGTACCACCACACCAGCACTGCGGCACGTCTCACGCATTAGGCAGACTATTCAGTCATTTAGCAGGCACTTTTATCCAAAGAGACTTACAGGGAATTTTAAGGAGTGGATGTAGTGGTTAGGGCATCTTGCTCAGGTGTTGGGGTTCGAACCCAGAACCTTTAAAGGCTGTGGGTCACCCTAACCACAACACTATCCTGCCCCAATCATATATAAGATAAGATCAGATAAAACGTTAATAATACTGAATGAAATTCTTGTGCCACAATAGTGATATTTTGTTTATTCTAAAAATAATTACAAAAGTGTATACGCCTAACAGAATAAACAATATATATATATAGGGTTAGGGTGGTACTGTGTATATATATATATATATATAGACACAGATGCTGATCAAACTACTTATCTCCCCCTCCCCCCACCCCCACCGATCATCATGTGGAGAATAGAGCTGCTGCTGCTGATGATGTGGATTATGATGATGTCATCACCGGGGGGCGGTTACCTCATCGTTCACAGTGACGTAGAAGGCTTCATTGGCGGCACTGCCGAAGATGCAGGCCTGGCGAACGAGCCGGAGGTCCTCGGGCGGAAGGAGCGCGAACACGGGCCACTTCCCCACGTCCAGCATGCTACACGGCTAGCACAACACACACACACACAATAACATTATGATAGCATTATGTTCACACTGACATAGCACTTGTTAATGTCTAGCATGCTCCAAGGCTAGCCCAACGCAAACTCAGGTCACAGTCAAGTCAACTTGATTTGTAAAGCCCTTAATCACAGTTACAGCCTCAAGGGGCTTCACAGACCACATCATATGACCACCCCCCCCCCCCCCCCCCCGCCCCGCAACCCAAGCCTGCTAAAGCAACATTATGATAGAAGCATGCGGTCTCTAGCATAGCACTCAATCCATGCTACACGGGATCCAGCAGAGGTCCATCAAAAACAACACTATATAATAGCTATCGTAGCGCAGAGATGTTTGCTTGAGAATGAAACTCTGAAATGTTGCCTTGCTCAAGCAGCGGGGTAGTGTTGCATGTTACTACATAACCTACCCCACATATCTTGATTAACTCCTGAGAGGTGTCTTGTGTAAACTGAATCTTCAAACTTTGCCCGTCCGTTAATCCGTTTCCAGACTCAAACACTCAACTCAGTATACTGCTCACCAGTACTAGGCTTGCTCCACAGAGGAACAGCCCGACTACCTGGCATAGGTAACAGAGACAACAGTAGAACAGTAAGTGTTCCTCTGTGTATTATAATATATTGAATCCCATGCACGATGTTTTATTGTTGATTAATTCTTCCACTTGCTCAATTTCGATACATCATTTCCACCAAAAATTAAAATGCCTGACAATTTTTATAAGCATGTATTTGTATGATTTTTTACACCTTTGTGTTAAATACTGTGACTGTAGTCATACTCTATTCCCAGATGGGGAGGTGTTTGCCTGGGGCCACAACGGCACATTTTTCGGTACCTGAGTTTCGATACCGGTGCCAAAACGATACTTTTTTCGATACCCATGTGTAAATAAAAGAACATTTCATAATGCAATCGCCGGAACATGTTTTTACTGTAATAAGTCTTTTTACATTAGTTTTTCCAAATAGAAAGAGTCCAAGTGTCATTCATTTCAAGTATGAAATATTTATTGCTCCTTTTTCACTTACACAATTTGTAAACTAGGCCGTGTTTCCCATACATTGATTTATTTGTGGCGGCCCACAACAGAATGAAAACTGAGCTTTAATGATCCCACCCCCCTCTAAATTCACCAGATTATGCCTTATAGTTTTAACTTGAAAATGTCTAACATTTTCACACAGAGAAAGAAGCTCTCAAATTGCACCAGATTGATGCATTTTAAGTTTAAAATGTCCACATTTTTAAACTTACTCTATCCATGTTGAGGAAGCAGTCTGTTCCCCGTTATCGTTACCCGCTAGTAGTAACGTCAGTAGTCGGTGTTTGCAGTCAAACAGTGCAGCTCTCAGGTTAATGACGTGTGAGATTAAATGCTTCATTAAATAAGTGTTTGGCTTTGGTCTTAGAACAAATATAGCATTTTGCACGTCCCTACTTTTTACGACCGAAGTTTGGCACCGAATGTAACCAGACCTTGGACCGTGGTTTGTACATTTCACCCCCCACCAAAGACGCTGACTCGGAGTCCGACGCCCGCCTCACGGGAGCGTAATTGCGCATCCTTGGCGCAATATCTGTGATGTCCACCAATGTCCAAAACAACAATACGTCCTTGATACCGCCACCTAAACCAGCAGTCACGTTAGATTTTAGAACAAATATAGTGATTGGATGAGAGACGAGGAAAAAAAATAAATAAATACCGAAGTTTGGCACCGAATGTGACCTCTGCCGGTGCTCGGTAGTACCGCAGTGATTCGGTCGGTACCAAAAAAAGTACCGAATTTCGATACCCAGCCCTAGGCACCACCAACCACGGCCTGACGCCCGCCCTGGTCTCCACCAACCCTGCTCATCAAGCGGGTGACAGAGGTGGCCTGCGGATCGCACCACACCATCGCCCTCACCAGCGGAGAGGTGAGTGACGATTTTGATTCCTTTTCATTGCTTAAGTTGGTGTGCCTCTAATTAATCTTGGGTTGGGTTATTGTTGTCTGTGTTATTAGCCTCAAAAACTGCAACTGACATAGACCAGGTCCTCCTCCTCCGCCACCACCACCCCCCCTCCTCCTCCTCCTCCACCACATCCTTCTTCACCACCTTCTCCTCCACCACCTCCTCCTCCTCCTCCTCCTCCTCCTCCACCACCACCACCACCACCACCACCTCCTCCTCCACCACCACCTCCTCCCGACCCGAGGTGAACAGTGGTTGTGCTTGTATGGTGTGTGTCAGTATCAGGGAGTCGAGAGGGACTCTCATCACCCTGTCATGGAATGTGTGTCGGAGCCACACCACCGTGAAAACCCCCTGGTCACGCCTTTCGTCTCCCTGTCTCCTTCTTCAGACCAGATGACATGACATGTTCAGAGGTTCACTGACCCTCCTCTATCAACAAGACCAATACACAATGTAAAAGCTCTATCTGCTGGTCATTCCACTCTCCCCTGCTCTGAAACCAACCCAACTAATTCTGATTCTAATTATTGATAATTGCAGGTTTGAAAGAATTTGTGTGGTTACATGTATGATGAACTGGCAAGGCAGTAATTGGAAGACCAGCTATTAGAACACAATTTCCTAATTTGTTCATTATGCAGCAAATCTGAGATGAAAATGTTTGAAAAGGGGAAGTCATTATGAGACCAGATGATCAGGCCTGCATTGTACTCTCATTACGCATTCATTATGAGTGGGTTAAATACAAACAATTTACGGGTTGACTTTGTGCATCCAGACTCCACCAGCACACCCGTCTGGGTTCCCAGAAAACAACAACAACAACAACAACAACGCCCCAATACTGTTTGGCTAATCCAGCCAGCCCGGCTCGTTTACAAATAAATACAAAAAACAACCAATACACAAAGTACACTGATATTACTGTCATGAACACAACATCAGGTGGACAACACTTGACACCTCCAGCCTCCCTCAATCACACCTGCATGCATCTAACATATGGATCACACTACAGCTCTACACATATGGCAAGACCAGACAGACAAACAAACAAACAAACAAACACACACATGTTCACCACAAGCGCCAATGATCTGATAATAATATCAGTATCAATACCAATAATAACTCAGTGAATCAATTAACATGCGGCAATATTGAGTGCAACTTGAACCATCATCCTCATCACTACCATGTTGTCCTTATTTACCTTGACAGTTGTTGTTGTTGTTGTTGTGGGTCTTCAGTGATCTGTCCACTCCCCTGCCAACATGGTCCGGTGGTGATTAAACCATCTCCAGCTTCACTTGTGTTGCTATGCTAAGCTAACCCAAGTGGACCGACGCTAGGCTAGAGCTAGAGCTAGCCATTAGCCGCTAGCCACTAGCCTCTAGCCTCTAGCCCCGAGCCCTCCAGAGAGCTACTCCAGAAACCTCCAGCCACCGAGCCAGCCCTGGACTACAGCCATGGACTCCCGCCGTAACGCAAATAGGTAACGTGCGCGGTACATAAATGCAATGTATTCTGGGAACTGTGGTCATTAACACATAACACCGCAGAGACCGTCAGCTGCCGGTATTTTTGTGTGCTCTTCTGTCACTATTGTCACTGGCGTATTATTCACCACCTCATCGAAAATATTAATGTATATCTGATATACCAGAATATACAAGATTCCTAGTTTAAATTAATGATTAGCAGTTCGATAAACGTCGGAAGTAGGTTATTACCAGAGAGTTATTACAGAATGACAGCAGCGACGCCTCTGCTCAAAAGTTGCACATGCGCTGTGGAACGTATCCATGTAATAATTAACTATGGCCACCTGAGGGAGCCAAAACACCCGGGATAGGGACATAACTTGTGACGTTTAATGTTTAAACATGTAAACATGCGTAAACATTTGCAACATTTGATTATTGCCTTAATCAAATGTAGGCCTGCGTTTTCGTTTATTTATATGATTCTGATTCTGATATGCATCTCGTTTCTATAACTTGAGCAGATGAAATGTGAACAATTAGATTGCATTAACAAAGAAATATGAATATATGAACACAAATACCTAAAGCCACACACTAGCCTTTAAACCTTTAAGTATGGATGGAAAGTTACTGTTTCAATTAATACATTTGAAATAAAGTCGACTCCATGGCCCCTAATATGGAAATGTCTGTCCCATGTAAGTAAGTAAACCTTTATTTACCACCTTTATTTACCACCTTTCATACAAGAAATGTAGCTCAAAGTGCTTTACAGCAGAGAAATGAGTGCTTCACATAAAAAATAATAATAAAAATAGAAAATAAAAAGTAGACATTAAAAACCATACTAATTATCTGACGAGTATAAACGTGCTAAGACGGGAAAATGGATATGTATGTGCTTCACATCAGATGTATGCCACTACCATGGGACATGTGTCCATAATTATAATACATCCATGTTTGTCATGGGCCAACAGGGGCCACTGTAACACTGAGCTTGGACCCCCCTGAATGAAGACTCAACAATAATGATACAATCATCAATTTCTTGCAAAGCTAACAGCAATGTGTTTTATGTTGTTTTCATGATTGCAATTTAATAAAATTGGGATGTTACTTTATATAGGCTATTGAACTAAACATTTTGAAAGCTTGAACTCTATATTCGTCTCTGTCGCTGTCACTGCATCCATGCACGTACTGTACATGCCTGATCCCCCTACGCATGCGCACTGAAGACGTAAATCCAGTCAGTCACTCTTGGAACGTCCCGTGGTCGGGTCGTGACGCGCATGCGCAGCTGCAGGCCTCGTCTCGGAACTCGGAACGTCTTGGGTGGGGGAGGGGGGGGGGAAGTCATCGCGATCCGGCGGCGGTACGGTACGGGATCCCGTGACGCGCATGCGCAGCTGCGTCTGCTGTCTCTCGTAGAGTAAGCGATGGCGACATTTCAGCCGCGTCTGCTCGGCCGCCGGAGCGGGCTCGGGTGGAAAGTTACTCGCTAAAAGAAGCTGTCAAAACAGAACAGAGACGTCAGTCAGTCAGTCAGTCCGTCCACCCCGCCGAGTCATTGCTTCTACACATCTATATTGTGATAGAGGTGGTGGTCTGTCTGTCTGTCTGTCTGGTGAGAGTGTGCGACGTCGTGCTGAAGACTACGAAGAAGAAGAAGAAGAAGAAGAAGAAGAAGCAGCAGGAGCTCATCTTAGCATTAGCGGGTTAGCATTGGCATGTGACGTCTGGTAGCCCCGGTGTGCTGCTGCTGCTGCTGGCGGGCTTTAGGTGGAGGTGTTTAGGTGGAGGTGTTTAGGTGTAGCTTCCCTCCTCCCAAGTGGTGGTGTGGTGCTGCTGCTGCTGCTGCTGCTGCTCACCCACGGCTACCTGTCGCTGTTTGCGGGACAGCGGTGTCGTCCTGTCGCGGTTCCTCCTGTCCTGTCCTGAGCTGTCCTGTCCTGTCCTGAGCTGTCCTGTCCTGTCCTGAGCGCCAGACTGAGTGAGTGAGTACTGTTGGCCCTGCAGACCATGGTTAAATGTATTTATGACATTACATTTATGACGGCGTGTACCTTGTACCATGCCTCTGTCCATCATCTTTACATTTACATTTACTCTGACTGCATGGATGCCTATATCCACAATGTTTACATTTGTATTACATGTATTACGGCGTCTACTCTTATGTCTAATGCCTCCAATACATCATCTTTATATTTACATTTATTACAGCATCTACTCTTATGTCTAATGCCTCTAATGCATCATCTTTACATTTACATTTATTGCAGCATCTACATGTGTAATACACTTATTGTGTGTGTGCCCCTATACATCATGCTTACATTGATTTACATTTATTACGACATCTACATTTGTACTACTCTTACTGCATGGATGCCTATATCCACAATGTTTACATTGTATTCTACTCTTATGTCTAAGGCCTCTAATGCATCATCTTTACATTTATTGCAGCATCTACATGTGTAATACACTTATTGTGTGTGTATGCTCCTATACAACATGCTTACATTGATTTACATTTATTACGGCATCTACATTTTTACTACTTTTACTGTGTGGATGCCTCTATGCACCATGCTTACATTTATTACGGCATCTACATTTGTACTACTTTTACTGTGTGGATGCCTACATATATGATGTACATTTGTACATTTATTACAGCATCGAGGCCTACACGTATTGTGTGTATGCCTCTATGCGTCATCTTTACATTTAGCCTACGTTTATTACAGCATCTCCATTTGTCCCATACTTATTGTGTGTATGCCTCCATATATCATGTTTACATGTATTTGCAGGACGTGTCTACATTTATACTAGTACTGGGGGTTATTAACCGAAATTGCAAATTGAAATTGAAATGTAGATCCTCTCACCTCGGCTCATTGCTCATGTCGATTCATTTGGTTAATTTAATTTCTTTTAAAATCACAAAGATAAGATATGCACATACAATTATATAATTATTCATGTATTTTTCCAGTCCCATTACGGTTCTGTGCTTTCTGCTGCGTTTGCACTTTCCTTTCCGTTATGTTATTCTGATTAAATAAAGTAAATGTTAATCTCTTATCTAGAAATAGGGCTACCAGGTGATGGTGACACATTAAAAGTAGCAGAAAATGTGTTAAGGAGTGTTTGCTCGGAAAAGCCCCACCTTCCTTCTTGATTGATTTATTTGTAATATTGCTTCCTTGTACAGTACTACTGTATGTCTAACTAGTAACAGCAGGCGACACCATGTCACTGACAGCCCACACCGTCTTTCTGGTTATTTCAGAGTAGCTTCTTCTGCTGGTCTTATGCAAACTGGCTTGAACGCACACAGGGGCAGAGTCAATATTTGAAGTGCCAGATATCAGGAGGAGGGTTGTCAGAAAGGGTGCACGCTGGTGGATTACATTATAATGTCTTCAGTGTCACAGCCCGTTGCCACTACTCCATGTTGGTTACGTATTATCATTGATTAAAAAACTAATTGAACTATTAATAATAATAATAATAATAATAATAATAATAATAATAATGGTAACCATGAGTCATGACGCCAGAGTGAACTGACTGATCCGCTCTACAAAGTAAAAACTGGTTGTTTTTTCTATGTTTTTTTTTTGGTAAGACATTGATATAAATACAAACTTGGATTATTTGATTAATAAATCCTGTTTACATGTTGCAGTATCACGAGAGAAGTTAGTCTCTTCTTAAGCCAAGTAATTCCAATTCAACTGAATATAGGCCGGTTATTAATTATCCTTAAAATACCACCAGCAACACCAGGGAACAGGCCTGTGTGTCTTTGACGTATAGTCAAAGACTATGAAGGGCATTCCCCCTTCACACCACAACCACAACCGAGAAACAGCTGGCTTTCATGTTGCTGTGCAGTTGGCGGTGCTGTCCGTTTTTTCTTCTCTACATCGATAGGAATAATTTGCGTTATGTTTGCTGCGATGAATACGACGTTTTATAGAATTCATAGAAGTTTATTTCCCCAGCCCCATGTGAGTATACCAAAAGGCTGCTGTTTGTTGACCAATGACTTCAGAATGATGAACGTTAATGATTGATTTTTTTTTGCAACAGTGTAATAAATAACACCATGGGAATTTGAGTAGAAAATCCCAGATGTTGTTCGGACACCTGGTACTAAATGCTGTCAACACACCTGGGAACTTGTCTTCTGGAATGATGGAAAACTCTTTCAGAATGCGTATTATCAGTATTACCAAATGCCTGTCAAATATTTGTCTGTATAACATGGTGGCTACATTGGAGGAACTTGTTCCTCTTAACAAGTGTACTGGCATTGTTAATTGTACAACCTATTGTCAGATCTTTCCACCAGTTTCTCTCTCTCTCTCTCTTATTAAGTCCTGTCTGTATCCTCGACCACTTGTGGCTACTCGTGGCCTGGGATGAATGGGGATACTGTTTGGTAGTTGAAGTGAGACGTGTGGTTTAGTGACTGGCGGTCTCCGTGGATCCTAATGGTAATGGGAGGAGGAGGAGTAGGAGGAGGAGGAGTTCGGTGCACTTCTACTGGCCTCCTCCAAATCCATCATAAAACACCATGCTAATCTCCCACTGTGCTCCTCCCAGCTATCTGCACTGCTCTCCCCGGTCCAGTTCATTGACCACCCTGCTGTAAACTGACTTTGTCTAAGCCCAAGGAGGGGAGTGGCTAAAGCCGGTGGATAAGCCAGATCACAGCCCAGCGCTTGGGCGCATGCGCTGCCTCCTAATTATCCTCAAGGACACGTGTGCCATTCTCTCTCTCGCTCCCTGCCCTCCTCTCCTTCTCCCTCTAGCTCCTTCTCACTGTGTCTCTGCCTCTCTCTTCTCTGCTTTCTCTTCCTCTCTCTCTCCTGTGTCTCTCAATCTGTCTCCCTGCTGCATTCTCTCTCTCTCTCTCTCTCTCTCTCTCTCTCTCTCTCTCTCTCTGTCTCTCTCTCTCTGCTCTCTCTCTCTCTCTCTCTCTCTCTCTGTCTCTCTGTCTGTCTGTCTGTCTGTCTGTCTGTCTGTCTGTCTCTTTCTTACTTCTTACTCTATTTCTATTTTCTATTCTCCCTCTCTAGTCCCTCCCTCTCATTCTCTCCATCTCTTCTTTCTCCATCTCCTCTCTCTTGTCTCAGTCTTTACCCTCCCTCTCACTCTCCTCTCTCGTGTCCCTGTCTATACCCTCCCTCTCACTCTCACTCTTGTGTCCTCTTGCTTCCTGCCCCTCCCGCACGCTCCATCCTTTTCAACAGTGTAAGAACCCCACCACCCCCACCACCACCACCTCCACCACCACCAGCCCGCCTCCATCCCTGCCACGTCTGTAGCCTGCCTCTCTCTCTAAGTGAGATGAATGGCTGAACCAATAATCTGTGGACCTGGGTCGTCTTTCCCCCCCGCCCCAGCCCTCATCTCTTGTGGTGGTGCGACATCAGAAGCTCATCTCCATCTGTTGATACATTGCTCTGGGGGCAGCGACTGATTGAGGTGGCGGCAGCAGAAGAAGAAGAAGAAGAGACTGAACTCTTGAACTCTGAGTCAGGATGAGTTCCTCTTTGCTCCTCCCGGGATCATCTGAGTGCACCAGAGCTGTCTGATCCTGCACCCGTTTTGTTTTGGCTTGCACCCGGATGTTTGCCTTTATTTACATTTTGTACTTACATTTCGTGCAGTGCTAAGCTAGACGCGGAAAATTTTAAACAAAAGTTTCATACTTGAGTAACGCACATTTTTTTTTTTTTCTGGGTTGCCCAATGACAATGACTTTGTATTATGTTAAATATTGAAATGGGTCGTCTACTTCCAGTGCCGTGGGTGGCAGGTTTTAGATGGGCCCCTCTGACAGATGTTGCAGAACTCATAAAATGGCAGCGCCTCCAGGTGAGTCTGCAGCAGGAGCAGTGCTGTGAGACGGGATGTACCTGGGGATGTATGCACAAGGCAGTGTCCTTTCTTACCCATAATGCCTCACAAAATCACAAAGTGCCAGCATGTGAAATGATTCAATTTGCTTCCAAAAATGAACAACACTATGTGAATATTTCTCCAGGGTGGTCCATACTGGACCATAGCTTTACACTCGGGAGGGATGTGGTCATGGTTACAAATAGACTCGACGCCCCTGCACTCTTCTCCATTAGGCTGGACTAATTACCTGAGCTAATAAACATCAAATTTAATATTGATCTATGCTTTATCGCTGTTTCCCCAATTACTGAGGTGTGCGTGTGTGAGAGAGGTGCACTATGTTGATGTGTGTGCTGATGTGCGTACGTGTGCACTGTGATGCTGACTAGTGTTGTCGCGTTTACCGGTGTTACACGGTGTTGGATAAAATGCCACCAGGGGAGTTTTATTCACACCATCATTAGGAGATCCTATTTGTCAAATCAAACAGTGTTGCTAGCTTAAAAGCGGCTGCGAATATCTCTGTGCCAAAGGGAACGTTCTTGTTACTTTATTCAAGCTGCAGTGGACTTCTAAGTGGTCCCCCGTTTATTTTTAACATGCAGAGTACCTGCTCGGTGGTGTGATTGTATGTAGTACTGGATGTTGTACTGCGTGCAGTTATTAGTACTAACCTGTGTACCCGTGTGTTCCAGGACTACCTGCTCGGGGGTGTGAATGAGGGAGGCAGCATGGCCGACCATACCCCACCTCTGGAGTCCGGCCAGCTTCTCAGCCCTGAGCTGGCCCCTGCTCGGATCCCCACCTCCACCCGCCATGGTCAATGGAGAGGGCCCCCAACAGGTACGCAGGCCTCCACCTCCCTCCCTCCCGTCACACACACATTACATCACTGACGTAGGCCACACACAAGCCACCGTGGAAGGTTAGGTGCACCGTCACATCAGGGTGATGGATGGATATGTTACGATTAGTGGTGGGACTCGATTAAAAAAATTATGTAATTAATTAGAGGCTTTGTAATTAATTAATCGCAATTAATCGCATTGGAATCGCATATCAATATTTGACACGAGAAGCAACATTTTTCAATTCAAATGGATTTTGGTATACGAGTGAATCAATGAATAGACATATACATACGTTTAAGCAGCTAAATCCTGTTTATTTTAGCTACACAGACCAACAGTTTAACATAAAGTGCCATCTCTACCATCTAAAATGGTAACAACAACAAACAAAAAAACGGTCAAACGCGGCCTCTTCCGGTCCGTCCATATTTGAGCCTACAATTCGTCCACTGAGAAACGTTCCGTGGTGTATGGAGTGCAAAAATAAAGTGCGATTTAAAATGCGTAAATTAGTTTTAACGCGTTATTATTTCTGTAATTAATTAATCGTAATTAACGCGTTAAAGTCCCGGCCCTAGTTACGATATGTTAATATTAGTATGACGCATCAGCTTCACACTATAAACCAGATGTCATAGCTTTGGTGACCTTTGATGACCTTTTGGCCAACGACCACACTCTTGGCCAACTCTGACGCGCACGCACGTACAAGAACCGGCTTGGAGACCCATGATGGTGTAAATGCAGAAGTTAGGGTTAGTTAATTTCGCAATTTTTCCTCATTGTCACTGAAGCAGCCTAGCTCCTCACGTTCACACCACTTTACCCCCGCACCGTCGAGAAATATAAAAAACTTCATAACGCTTGGTGGAGACTATTTTCAGTGGTGCAAAATGGCTTAAAAGGTGTGGGCCTGATCTCCATGCTGTGCAGTGTGGTGGACACCGGCGATAATGTCTCCCGATGTCTCTTGTGCTTGTGAGCTCTGGTGTCCTCGCTGGAGGTGTTTTATCCAGTTAGCATTGTGCCGAGGAAACCTTTGATTAATTGAGTCGGCGGCGGCCGTATTTTGTTTGTTCGGCGTATCGCAGTGATACGACAAACAACGGCGCTCAAACACGATGCAAAGTGCGTTTTAATTTGCGTCGCACACACACACACCGACACATTGGGGTGGGATTATTCATTCACAGGTAATGCGGCCGTCCAAATGCTTCCAGTGTGACAGATTGCACGGGTAATGTGCTGGTTGCTCCTCAGCTAGCATGCTGATCAGCGGGGGGATCCTGAAGCCGATTGCTGCTTCCCCCCCCCAAACTAAATGAACACACATTTTGCCGCCTTGGTAGATTAAAATAATGACTACATGGCAACACGTTAGCTGTCGCACAGATCAATATACAGCAGTGTATAATGGGACTGTGCATTCAAGTGCTACCAGTGTGTGCCGAGTACCATCCATTTACGACGACGCATCTCAAACAATTACATTAATTTTAACACTGTACAGTATACAATGAGAGGGCCGGGCAAAAACGCACAGCCTTGAGACAACAAACTGCCATCCTAATTATCCCCTAAATCAAATATCAATTGTGTTTCTGGGAATCAATACAGCGTCGGTAAAAACGGACGAGAGGGATGGTGTTCTCTCAAGTGTGTGGGAGTTGGTACTCGGGTACCGGAGATGGTGATGAACCCAGCAGCACCAACCCCCAGATACCGGGTTTGGTGTAAATCCTGGAGACTGGGGTTCGCTTTCGCTCTCTCCATGATTAACGGATCTGATCTGATCTCCTCCCCCTCCTCCTGCTCCTCCTCCTCCCCCCTCCTCCCCCTGCTCCTGCTCCTCCTCCTCCCCCTTCCCCTCCAGCCCCTCCTCCCCCTCCTTCCCTTCCTCCTCCTCCTTGCGAATGTGCGTCAGCCAGAGACGGAGAAGTCCTGACGGCTCCGTCACGTTGATGGTCATCGGTGTGACGGGGCCTAAGTGTGCGTGTCCGTGGAGCGAGTGGAACTCACCGGAACCTTATCTCCCCCCCTCCCCTCCTCCCCCTCCCCTGCTCCTGTTGGCCGTGTCCAGAAGATAAGACCTGCTAATATTAGCTCTGCTGCTCCCATAAAACGGCGCCTTTCTTGTCATTTTATATTTTTTTTCCACAGTGGAAAAACCCCAGGTTGAAGCAGGCCTTTGTTCCACCACACATCCGACCAGATCAGATTTGGCGTGTTGTTGTTGTTGTTGTTGTGTTGGCCAGCTGGTGCAGCGGTGGCCGTTCCTCTGGAATTCGGTTACCTTCGGTTACCTTCCCCCTGTGGTGCTTACCTGGCAACCCGCTTTAAAGCTGCTGTGTTGGGAAGAATCCGGCTGCACTCATAGTTTAATATTATATGACCTGTACGTCGTGGTGTTTTTTTTTGGTTATCCGGCAGCATTTTAACGCCGCTGTGAGTGTGTTGAGACGTCTTTTTCATAAAATGATTTGTGCACTTGGAAACGGGCCACGCAAATACAAATAAATGGATAGCGTATATAGTTGTTACAGAACCAGGTTACAACCCAATAAAACAAACTTGTGGTCGGTTGATCACATCACAACTTTAGCATCGTGTTACTTGAGCAATATGTTACATAATAGAATGCGAACAGAACAGCATTGTAAACAGGGCCGTAGTCATAATACTTTGTACACAATAAAATGTCGGCTATCAAATGCAGGTGGAATTATAGACGTGTTTACACATCCCCTTAAATTCCCATCCATATGCAGCAAGACATGCGTGTGCATTGGGTTTGACGTGTGCATACGTGTTAGGTCACCAGGATGCAGAACACCACCGTTCTGGTGGTGTTCTGCATCCTGTTTAATGGCGGCAGTGTTAGTGGTTTTGGTGCTGTCTGGGATTAGCATTGCTGTGGGTGTCATTAACCTTTCGGCGTGGGCCTGTTTGTGCTGTGGAGAGCAGGGCAGATGAGATGCCCCCCCCCCCGATGGTAGCAGAACCAGGGATTTGGAGCACACTGAAAGGCAGGTCTGACGTCAGAGGGGTGCTGGGTTACTGTGTGTGTGTGTGTGTGTGTGTGTGTGTTGTGTGTTGTGTGCGTGCATGTCTTCCCCAAAGTGTTAAAAAACATATTTCCAAAGAAGTCCACACTAACCCTCTCTCCCGCGGTGACCAACGCTTGCATCCTGTTTTAAAAAAATGCTTATTTGTATTTTGAATATCAATTTATAACTTATTTTTTTATGTATTACGAAAAAATTATAAAACCCAACTGGAATACTGTTGGTACTGATGCCTATAACTGAACTACACTGTACTCTACCATATATATTCTATATTGTTCTATATCTATATGGGTCTGTACTGTACTATGCAACTATGCTATAGCATACCTCTCACTATACTATTGTGAACCATATACCTATACACATTCTTTCGCCTCACTGGTTTTGCGAGGGTCGTTACTGGTGATGGGGGTTACCTGGAGGGTGCAGAGACCCGTGTCCTGGAGACTAGGCGTGCGATCCCGGTGACATTTTGAGCTCTCGTCGTGATGAAACGAGATGTTACTTCTCCCATTTCATCGTTGTACGGCCAAGGATGAAGGAATTGCCTGAGTGCTCTTCCTTTGTGTTAACACGACACACCCCCTCCCTGAACTCCAGCCTTGTTCTGAAATCGAATCATCGTATCCGATCGCCACCTCCCACAGAACTTCCTCGATGTGATGATGAGGGGGGCATGGCCATGGTGGTCTCTTTGGCCCATCGTGGCTGGGTTTCTCTCAACTGCCCGGACGACAAAACCAAATCATGTGACCTATGGCCACCCCATGTGTGCTGTAGCAACAATAGCATGTGGTTCGATGACATACTGCTCACGGCAGATCTAGCAGATTGAAGTTACTGCAAACCTCCAGTGCATGTCGGGAATTCTGTTTTGCTACTGATCAGACCTTGGCAGGTGGTCTCCATACCATAGTGTACTTGACAAACACTAGGCTACATGTGCCCATATTTGGCGAGACCCCGGTCATGTAAATCAAATCTTGCCATACCGTCAGCAATATATTTTTATTTTACACTCTTTTGACTAATGTACTAAATATTCTTTGGTACCTCTAGTATCACTGTAGTGAATGCCTATAGCTTGCTCTGCACAGGGCTAAGTCCTGTGCAGAGCTCAGGGTAGTAAAGGTCTTTATGGCCAGGAGGCAGGGAGATGCAGCTTACGTGTGTGTGTGTGTGTGTGTGTGTGTGTGTGTGTGTGTGTGTGTGTGTGTGTGTGTGTGTGTGTGTGTGTGTGTGTGTGTGTGTGTGTGTGTGTGTGTGTGTGTGTGTGTGTGTGTGTGTGTGTGTGTGTGTGTGTGTGTGTGTGTGTGTAAATATGGTGACAGCTGGTGACTGGCACATGCACACAGGAGGTGTGTCTGTGTGCGTGAAGAGGATTTGCAGCGATGGTCGACCCTCCCCTTAGCCAACCTCTGACCTTTGCAGTGAAGGAAGTGGCAGGGACATCCGATTCTTCTTTGTGCTTCCACCGCCGCCCGCCCCCCACCCCCCCACCCTGGCGCGTCAGCTGGCTGGTTAGTAACACACCGTTGGATCAATTGGTCTGAGTCAGACAGGAAGTTGTCATCGGTGGAGCGAGGGAGGGATGGAGAAGTTATTACTTTAAGATGCCTCTGTGTCGGAGACAACATGCAACCATTTTCTTTTTTTCCCCTCCATTCTCCATAACGTTCTTCTCTCCTCGTAGCTGCGGTTTTGGTGGCAGCCAGCGTCTGAACGTGGCGGTCCCACTCCCAGTCCCCCCGCTGTAATGCATCGATTCCGCGGTCAATGCGGGCACGCTAGCATGCGTCTTTGTCAAATAATACATTTATTCCACCGTGCCGGTTTTTCATTTCCCAGCTCTGACTAAAGTGGTACTTAGCAGAAAGTGGCGTGTGGGTTATCCAGCCTAGCCCGCTCACTCATTGTAAAACAACAGGCCCAATACGTTTTCTGTGTTGCTCCTTTTGAGTCCCAGGATTACGTCCCCTCAAGCTTCACGGTGACTGCAATTCAGAAGGACGTTTTTTATAAAAAAGAATGTGTGTTCAAGAATAGAAAACCACTTTATTGTCCTGTTACAAACAGCACATTATACACATCACATAAGTGTTGTGCTTGATCCCAGCTGTTACATTATGCTGTTATGTATATGTAATATAAATAAAATTATAGGGCTGAACGATGTGGTAAAAAAAGTCATGTTGTGAGGGGACAAATATTGTGACATGATCCACTATTAGTGGAAATGATCATTTTTGCATCACAATTAAAATTTTCATGTGAAAAACTATACAAATGTGACCAAACCAAACAAACATGTTTTCTTTTTTTACATCTGGAAATAAAATAAAAATGTGAACGACAGCAGGACGTCTCTGCACCACTACAGTACTTTGTTTCTAATGCCGTTATACATTTACAGTTACACATTTCACCCTTATCTAACACTTGCAGCTCCTGCCCTTTGGTTATTATTGCACTCATTGCCATTCCAATTCTACTACTGTCCTCCTGTACTTGCTGCTGTGGCACCTGCATTTCCGGCTCGGATCAGATCAAGATTGCAGGAATACAGGCCCATAGAACTGTTCTACCTGGCTGGGAATAAGTCAGCCAATCAGCCAGGTGTGCAGCCTGCGTTCTAGTCGCTAGTCACCGGCACTTTCATGTTCTCTTGAAACACAATGGAGTAGGACGGAGATGGAAAGGTGAGCGCATAGAAAAATGTGATGAAGCAAAAATGGTCCCTGCCGACTGAATCGCTATGAAGGACTTTTTTTCTTGTCTTTTTTTTGGTATGTACGCACAAAATGTCATGGTGCACAACAACGCTCCCCAATAAGCGCATACATGAGAAGCTCTGTGCCCCAGTCGGCCCCAGATAAAGGACCACTGTGAGCCCAGTGGAACGTGAGCAAGATGTACAAAAAGACCTGTCTCTGCTTTGAATTATGCCCGTGAAGTACACAGAGGGAGAGAGAAGAGAAGGAGTGAGAGAGGGATGGGAGTGAGAGGGAGAGAGTGAGAGGGAGTGAGGTGAGAGGGAGGGAGGGGAGAGAGGGAGGGGGGAGAGAGAAGGGGGGGGGGGGGGGGGAGAGAGATGTCTCAGAAAGTTTTGGTCATCTTCATGGCTTTGCAAGTGCATTCACCTTCTACCATCTGCCGGCTGCTGTAGCTCTACGTTCCTTCAGACGATGCCAAGTCTGACTAGTGGCGGAACAAAGCTCGTTTTTTGTCAACCTTCCAGCTGGACCGATTATGCGCAGGGGGGGAAAACTGTGAGGAGAAAGCTACCTTCCCCCCACCACCAGCCCAGCCCGTGACGTTGCGTTGTGTACGCCGATGCGTGGGCTAAAGAAACCGTATGCCGTGGAAAGCAATGTGGCACTGCTTCTACTGCTGCTGTTGACGTCTTCATCGCTGGCTGTGTGTCATCGTCATCACCGCCCGGCGCCAGACACAAGAGAGAGACGGCAGAGAGAGACCGGAGACCTTGGGTCCCTACGATCCGACGGTCCTACTCGAGTATCATCACTGTCGGCTTCACGCCTCGCCGCCCGCCACCAGGGGTAGCAGGCGGCGTGCGGTGGCGGTGGTGCTGTGGCCCGGCTCCTGGGTCCCGGGGTCTCCATATTACCTTACACCCCGTGAATCATCCATCAGGCGTCTGCCGGTGGTGGCGGCAGGCCATGGATGAGTCAGAAGGGCTCGGAGACTCTAACCCTGCACACTAGTAGTGTGTGTTCTATTCTTCGCCCAGAGGCACGTCCATCATGTGTCAAAGCAGAAGGTGTATATAAATGTATATATACAGTCAACGGCCACTTTATTAGGTACACCTTGCTAGTACCGGGTTGGACCCCCTTTTGCCTTCAGAACTGCCTAAATTCTTCGTGGCATAGGTTTCCAGCAACAAGGTGCTGGAAACATTCCTCAGAGATTTTGGTCCATATTGACATGACAGCATCACGCAGTTGCTGCAGATTTTTTGGCTGCACATCCATGATGCGAATCTCCCCTTCCACCACATCCCAAAGGTGCTCTATTGGATTGAGATCTGGTGATTGTGGAGGCCATTTGAGTATAGTGAACTCATTGTCATGTTCAAGAAACCAGTTTGAGATTATTTGAGCTTTGTGACGTGGCGCGTTATCCTGCTGAAAGTAGTCATCAGAAGATGGGTACACTGTGGTCATAAAGGGCATGGAACATGGTTCAGCAACAACTACTCAGGTAGGCTGTGGCGTTTAAACGAGTGCTACAATTGGTACTAAGGTGCCTAAAGTGTGCAAAAGAACAATATCCCCCCACAACCATTACACCACCACCACCAGCACTGAAACTGTTAATACAAGGCAGGATGGGATCCATGCTTTCGTGTTAGTTTACGCCAAAATTCTGACCGAGCGAGCCATCTGCATGTCCCAGCAGAAATCGAGTACTCATCAGACCCAGGCAAGGTTTTCCAATCTTTGCTATTGTCCAAGTTTTTGTGAGCCGTACAAATTGTAGCCCTTCAGTTTCCCGGTTCTTAGCTGACATGAGTGACACTCGGTGTGGTCTTCTGCTGCTGTAGCCCATCTGCTTCAGGGTTTGACGTGTTGTGCATTCAGAAATGCTCTTCTGCAGACCTTGGTTGTAATGAGTGGTTATTTGAGTTACTGTTGCCTTTCTATCAGCTCCAACCAGTCTGGCCATTCTCCTCTGACCTCTGGCATCAACAAGGCATTTTCACCCAGAGAACTGCCGCTCACTGGATATTTTCTCTTTCGGACCATTCTCTATAAACCCTAGAGATGGTCGTGCGTGAAAATCCCAGTAGATCACCAGTTGCTTGACCACATCAGGGGAGGGCTGTGATCCTGGTCCACGTGGTCCAATTTCTTGTTCCTTAATGACACGCGAGTCCCAGACCTGCATCACATGCAGCGATTGTACGATGCAGGCCTTTGATTTCTACCGGGAAATATCACACACATAATAATAATAATAAAAACAATAATGTATGGTAATGTAACTGCGGTGGATGGAGACATATTGGGAGGAGTTTGCATGGGAGTTCATATGTCT
Organism: Coryphaenoides rupestris; assembly: GCA_002895965.2. Taxonomy (NCBI): domain Eukaryota; kingdom Metazoa; phylum Chordata; class Actinopteri; order Gadiformes; family Macrouridae; genus Coryphaenoides; species Coryphaenoides rupestris. The sequence goes on along the minus strand of PIJE02000105.1, from coordinate 424,067 downwards.
TCTCGTAAGCATTGAATCAGTAGAGAGTGAATGGCAGCCTCTTTTCATATGATGGCAAAGGCTGCTTACGACGGAACTACTTGAAAATCGTTTTTCACAAGAGAACTGTAAATGCCAGAATCTGAACTGAACTTTAAATGGAGCAATGAAGTACGTCATGGAATAAAATGCATTTGACATTTGGTATACATTATATTTGACATACGTTTGGTATTTAATAATGAAATATTATTTATATTTCTCATTAAATTCCTCTCCTAGCGTAGCAATGTGCAGATGAATGATTTTCCTCTATGGGATAAAATAAAAACAAGCTTATCGAATTTCTGTGTTTCTCAAATGTGTGGCGCTGGCGGTTGTGTCTCGGCGCGAGCGTTTATTAAAACTAAATGACTCAGAATCCACCAAGCGTTGGATTGTTCTCCCACTAATGGGAGACGGGGGCTGGATTAGACGGTCGTGAGACAGGTTGGTTAGATGAGGAGGCTCCAGCGATGTGGAGGAGTTACAGGGAGATGTTGCCGTTGCAATCTGCAGATCCTGATCGCCAGACAGAAGCCCTAACCCTACAAATTGGCGGGTATCGTGGGTTAGCACTAGTAGCCACAGGGTCCCATTCAGATCCATACAGCCACAGGGGACTTATGATGAGAAAGGTTTGCTTAATCCAGGGAAATGTCTGTCCCTCCTCCCCGAAAGTCTGAACGTACAAATGGCATCCTGCCCACGGCCTAGTTCTTCACCTAGTTCTCACTCCCTGAGTCACCTGTTGGTGTTTCAATAGACTTAGTCTTCTGGGTTCACAAAGCAAGGTTTCCATAGAGTCTCTCTCTCTCTCTCTCTCTCTCTCTCTCTCTCTCTCTCTCTCTCTCTCTCTCTCTCTCTCTCTCTCTCTACATCTACTGTGGGTGGGGATGGCAAATAAATACATATTGCAATGCCAGCTCAAGAAGAATATGAGAGCTACTCTCTTGTTGAATGAAAGTAGTTTAATAAAGCACTTTGCTGGGTCTACGCTCCTAATCCTTCCTGTTTGAACATAATGGAGGGTTTTCAGAGCACCAGAAAGTACTTGAGGGTTCCTTCCTTCACAGGTCAGGTCTTATTCTTCCTGTTCTCTTCTCACACAAGCGTTCGTGGGTATAAGTATATCGAACTAAAACTCAAGTGTAGCTTGCCTGCTTGTTGTGGAGGTGTGGATTGCATGTTTTGCCCCAATAGTTGTCGGAATGCATGGATCCATGCACCATTTAGACAATATATTCTTGCATCTCAGTAATCTATACGGTGCAATCAAGCTAGCGATGGATTCCAAGCCATTGAAGAAATGGTCATTAAGGAATGTTACCAATCTGCATGGAGCAGAGATGAAGTGAGCAGGACCTGTCTTGTGTTTGTGGTTCCACTGACCAAACAGCAGCCTGCGCTTTGTGTTTTCCATTGTGCAAGTGATCCAGCAATATTTACAAGCAGTAAAACCTCTCTCGCTCTCTCTCGCGCTCTTTCTCTCGTTCTCTCTCTCCGTCTCGCTCTATCTCTCTGTCTCTCTGTCTCTCTCTCTCCCCCCCTCCCTCTCTCTCTCACTCTCTGCGAGTATCTCAGGGTCATCACATTTCTCTGAATGAATGGCACAACGAGCGACTCCCGCTCATGTCGTCAGCTGCAGCCAAGTGACTGCATTAGCTCCCGGCTAGCAGGCTCCTCCCCCCCCCCGCACCTTGCGTCAGAAGGTTCCATCCAGCTTCCTGCTCGACCAGCTGCTGCTCAGCTGCACAGTAAACAATTAAAGAGGAACAAATTGTCAGGAACCTGAGGCCTGAGTCACCCGGGGGGGGGGGGTGAAACATGGAGGCACAGCGTCACAGCTAAATGCCACGGAGCCATGGATCACAGGCCCGGCCTTCCTGGGCAATAAAGCACCACCACCACCACCTCACCACCACCCCCACATGCTGGCCACCTCGGTGGCGGGGCCTGGGTCCTCATCGATCCACTCTGTCTGGGCGCGAGCCAGGCACTGACCCAGCGCTCGACCCCTGAACCCTGCACCCTTCTTTTTATCACATGCAGCCCTACTCTCACGTCTCGGCTGGTAAGATGGATGTTATCTTCTCCCAAAGAAGGGAAATGGCTTCGGATACAACAAGGCGTCTTTGCACTCCTGTAGTCCACATTTCACAAAGTAAAACTGGATATCGGATTCAAAGGCGCATATGAGACCCTTCCGTGTGGTAGAGAATGCAGGGTTTCAACATTTTCAAAAGGCTAGGCCTGCAATACACTATTACCTCCTGCACACTTTGTACCCAGACAGTTATACCTGTCTTATACAGCAACAAAAAAAACCCACATTGACATGTCAGAAAAGCTTTCTCTTGCCCTAGCTACCAACAGTTGGACTTCCCGAGGCTGGGCAGGTGGTCACAAAAAACATACATTTCTAAATAATAAGTTGAGCAGGTTGAGCACTGGCTAAATCATGAAATCTCGGGAAACTCTAAATCAGAGACTTTGGAAGCAGATTAGTAAATAATTGAAAGGTTCATTGCTATCAACGTACTTCAATGCTCCTTTTACTATTGTTAAATACTTGAATGGCCTTTAGTGAAGGGAATGTGGTCTGAGAGGAATTGACATGCACGGCATCGACCCCCGTCAGTGGGAATCAAACCCAGTTCACTCCAAGATCCATTGCCAATGTAGTCGGGTCACTGAGCCGCCCGATTCATTTTTTTATTATTTTTTTAATGGGTGTTTTGGGGTTATTTTTGAATCCCCCGATCTTCGTCAGTGTGACCAGGCAGTCCACGGCGCACATCAGATGTGCCCGGCCATCCGTGTGAAATGTAACCTTTACCGAGTCGCTGTGCTGAATTAGAGTCCTCAAATAATAAAGCCTTCATGCTGTTAATCTGTGGCTGCCGGCCCCGCTGCTGCGCATGTTCCCCTGTCATCCTTTTGTTCCACACCACACACGGCACCTTTTCTCTGTGCAAACATCCAGCAGCACTAATAATAGACTTGGCCAACCACATACAACAACATGACAACATGTAAATAACATGTAGACATGTTGTTTACATGAAGTCCATCCAGAGGCACTTTATAAGAGCCGTATTTTGATGGGTTTGAGAATATATTTGCCAAATATAGTTATAGATATCATATAGAGATGGTGATTTTAGTGGGTATACCTATTCTTATGGATGTGTCTCCTGCTTTTAGCTTCCATCTTTGACATTATGACACAATTTAAATCGAACCATCTTAATTCAGCTCCAAAAGTCGTCTCTGCTGGGTTTGTCTCTGTGATTCTCCAGGAGGTCCGGAGTTTTCTCTGTACAGTTTACCTTCAGCTCTCTCTTTCTCTCTTTCTCTTTCTCTCTCTCTTCTCTCTTCTCTCTTCTCTCTTCTCTCTCTTCTCTCTTCTCTCTCTTCTCTCTCTCTCTCTCTTCTCTCTCTGCGCAAAGTCAAAGGGGTTTCCCCACAGCTCAATAGTGTGTGGTGCTTTATTCGCCGTGCAATAAAACCACATGCTAGCGGACGTCCGCCACTGTCCACCCCTTCCCCATGGCTCCTCGTTCGTTGTCGTACCACTTACATCTGCGTTGTAGTTGTACTGGGGCCGCCGTTGTTTCCGGGCTTTCAAAGCGGTCCTGACAGCGTATTTGTTAAGGGCTAAATGGACGTGAGTGCCAACAGATTGTACTTTGCTTGATGTTGAGGGCTTTGGCATGAGCTTGTTATCAGGAGCTGTTATTTATTAATCTGTTGAAGGGGAAACATTGGAAAGCCCATGGTGCTTGTGATGTATCTCCTGGGCTGTTTGTAAAACCGGTCAGGGAGGGTCTTGTATCGTGACATCGTGATGTAATGTGATGTGACTTTTTCTTTTACATACGGCACTTCCTAGGTTCCCTAAATTTGTGCTGCGGTACGTTGGAAACAGAAGGGTATTTTTAAATGACTTGCGCAGGTGGTTTTCGGGCGAATCTCTGTGGTGGTGGTGATGATGATGATATGTGGTATCTTGGCTTGGCTCACTTTAACGCTGCCTTTTACTCAGGAAAAACCCAGCAGGGAAGCCCAAAGGCCATCAGCCATCAAAGGCCCAAAGATAGTATCGCTGATCTGTGACGGATCATTGACCATCCATGGAACATTTTGTAATGTAAAGTGTATTGGTAATTTGCCTCTGTGTAATGGTAAATAACGCCTTTGTAAAATGTGGTGAGATAGCTAGAGCTATCCCACTGCGACGGAAGCAGCAATTAATATTTAATAAATTACTTTATTACTCAATAAGCAAGAGCTGATTTAATCCTCTTCTGTGCACATTTCTAAGATTTTATGGCTATACTCTTATTGCTTTGCTGTGTTATGATCTACTTAAATAGTTTAACTTGGAGAAGTATCATCTTCTATAGGACTAGACTTTGAGCAAATTCATCCAGACTTTTGTGTTGTTTAATACTCTGAGCACCGTGCTGTTGAAGAGAGATAACTGTCATTGAGAGGCCACAGGGGAGGGAAGCTGCCACATCTCCGTATAGAAACCAAAACGCAAATAATAATGATTCTCAATTTCTCAAACCCCCCCCCCCCCCCCCCCTCCACGCACACAGAAGGTGTCTAATAAGTCGTATAGTGAGTAAGTCAGCGTGCTTGTCAGGAGAGCCTCGTGTGAACTCTGATGCGAGAGGAAGACTGCATTTTGTGCGCTGCACTTTGAGGGCGAATTAAAGGGGAGCGGGATCATACTGTAAGAATACAACTCCAGCCCTCTTACTGTACCCCTCTTCTCCTCTCCTCTCTCTATTTGTACTGACTTGACTTGACTTGACTTGACTTGGTCGCTGGAGGCAGGAAGAAGAGTCAAGCCTTGGATTCTCTGCCTTTTTCACTTTTTGTTTTCTCATGGTTTCTGAGCTGCGCTGTTGAACACCGGCAACCCTGCATCCAAGTATTATTAGAATATATCTGTATTGTTAGTAGAGTATCCCAGTGTTGCTACTAGAGTGTCCCACTGTTGATACTAGAGTATCCCAGTGTTGTTACTAGATTGTCCCCAGTGCTGTTACTAGACTATCCCAGTATTGCTACTAGAGTATCCCAGTGTTGCTACTCGAGTATCCCAGTGTTGCTACTCGAGTGTCCCAGTGTTGCTACTCGAGTGTCCTGCTGTTGATACTAGAGTATCCCAGTGTTGTTACCCGAGTGTCCCATTGTTGATACTAGAGTATCCCAGTGTTGTTACTAGATTGTCCCCAGTGTTGCTACTAGAGTATCCCAGTGTTGCTGCTAGAGTATCCTAGTATTGGTGTCAGTGTTGGGAGTAATAGTGGATGGAAACTGGTATGAGGTTATGCAAATATTAATCACTTATCAAAGTCTTCAGAGGGTGTGCTAAATAGTGTGGGTTTACTTCTAAAATAGTGTACCAGTGTTGATACTGTACACCTGTATGTAGTATATACTTGTATATACTTGTATTAATAGAGAGAGCAGGGAGTATGAAGAGAGGTAATGGTGTGTGTGTGTGTGTGTGTGTGTGTGTGTGTGTGTGTGTGTGTGTGTGTGTGTGTGTGTGTGTGTGTGTGTGTGTGTGTGTGTGTGTGTGTGTGTGTGTGTGTGTGTGTGTGTGTGTGTGTGTGTGTGTGTGTGTGTGTGTTTTCACGGGGGGTATTTGAGTATTAATAGTGTTAATGTTCGTGTCACCATGGTGTTGTGAATGAGAAATGCTGAACTGACAGTCTAGAGCTGTGTTAGTTTAGTGAGGAGGTGGTGGGGGTTCTATAGCACTATAGTCATCATACTTGTGAGCCAGCGGTGGTGCGTGGGTTGTTCAACTACCGTTGTCTTTAGGGAGAAACAGGCAGAAGCCCTCCTCCTCCTCTCCTTCACCTCCCACGTATGCAGAGCGTGGAACCCCCCACTTCCCCTTACCTCCTTTCTCCTGGTTGTAGCGTTGTAGCATTGTAGCGTAGCCTCCAACAACAACACCACCACCTCCTCCTCCTCCACCACAACCACCACCTCCGCTTCTGCGGTCAGGGCTCTGTAGGCGGGTACAGCGCCCACCACATCTCTCCGTCACGGACACCGTCAACAAGGGGCAGAGGAACAACGAACGGAAAGCAAACGGGGGGGGATCTCCCAAGTCTTCTCGCCCCCTCTCTGAGCACGAGAGGGGAGGGAGGGAGGGAGGAAGGGAGAGTCGGGGAGAGAGAGAGAGAGGGAGAGAGCCGTGCGGCTGTGCGCTGTGCTTCCTCCTCTCACACAGCGCAGTTTGGTCGTAGACGTTGTTGTCGCTGTCTTTGCCGGGGCTCATTTGTTGAGGGGTTGCCGTGGAGACTGGCGACCAGGCGACCGCGCGGGGTGGCTGTTGCGCTAGCGAGCGAGTGAGCGAGACGTATTTTCATATTAATTTTCCCTGGGAGCAAAGAGAGAGAGCGAGCCGAGCGCTGCAGCGGACCAGGCTTGCCAGGCAGGAACCGGAGAACCAGGACTGTGGGCTGCTGCTGCTGCTGCTGCTGCTGCTGCTGCTGCTGCTGCTGCTGCTGCTGCTGCTGCTGCTGCTCACGTCCTCCAGCCCTGTGGAAACAGAAACCCTCCGAACCCAGCGCAAGGAGACGTCCGCCCCCCTCCCCCCAACCCCGGCACAGTGCCACTTCCTCCCTCCCTCCCTCCCGGCGGCCGCTGCTACGGGTCTACGGTGTGCCTGCCTGCCTGCCGGCTCCTCCCCTTGGCCCTTGGCTTTTTATTTATGTAGTCTTCTGTAGAAGCAGCAGCAGCGGTGTGTGTGTGTCTGTGTGTGTGTGTGTGTGTTTGAGTGTGTGTGTGTGTGTGTGTGTGTGTGGGCACGCACTCAGTCAGCAGCAGTGGTGCTCGCGGTTCGGCGCCAGATGTGCTCTCATTAGGGAGGTCATGTGGTTTCCCATGAGGCTTTGGGAAAGGAGGGAGAGGGTCTGTTAGACTCTGGAGCGCCTCCTCCTCCTCCTGCTGGTCCTCCTCCTCTACTCCTTCTTTGTTGTTTTTTTTTGTTTGTTTTGTTTTTGTTTTATTTTTTGTTTTTTTTTCTTCCTATGAAGGCGTGAATAGCATCGGCTGAATGAGAGACAGCGATGCGGGCAACAGTAAGTAGCAGTCGGATGTCATAGTGTCTCAAAGTGTCTCTCTATCTCCTCCATCTCCTCTCTCTCTCTCTCCTCTCTCCCCTATCTCCTCTCTCCTCTCTTTCTTCTCTCTCCCCTCTGTCACTTTCTCTTCCCTCTCTCTCTCTCTCTCGCTCGCTCTCCTCTCTCTTCTCTCTCTTCTCTCTCTCCTCCATCTCCTCTCTCTCTTCTTTCTCTTCTCTCCATTCTCTCCCTCCTCTCTCTCTCGCTCTCTCTCCACATCCCTGTTGTATCGTAATGTATCAAAGGGACACGAATGGCTTGCTATTGATTTTTGGATTTGAGTTCAGGGAGGGGGAGGAGAAGATGAACTGAGAGATGAGGGGAGAGAGAGAGAGGTGAGGATGAACTGATGGAGGGAGGGCGTGGAGGATGAACACAGAGAGAGAGAGAGGAATGGAGGGAGGGAGGGAGTGGAGGATGAACTGAGGGAGAAAAGAGAGGTGGAGGGCGGGAGGGAGGGGGAGAGGAAGAACTGAGAGAGAGATGGATGGAGGGAGGGAGGGCGGGGAAGATGAAGGGTACACAACAACAAAAGAGGTGTTTGTTTCACACAGAAACGCGGTGGGGGTAACACTAGCAGCCGGCTGGCCAGAGCTTTGACTCTGATTCAATGAGATCTCCTATGGCCACCCACTCTCCTCGTCCCTCCTCCTCCTCCCATCAAGCCTCCTCCACCACCTCCTCCTCCTCCGCCCTCCAGCCCCCACCCACCCCCCACCCCCCGCCCCTCTGCTGTCTCGCAAATCACAGCCCAGCTCCGCTACGCTGGCTTCAACGCTACCGTCGTCGTCTGTGGTGGTGGCGGTGGCTTGGGTGTGTGTGCTAGCATGTCAGCAGGCGCGCGCGTGTGTGTGGGGCACTCAAAAGGGGGCTCCGTCGCCCGCCCGCCAGCCTCATGACTAGAGAGCGAGAGAGAGAGGGAGAGAGATTCATGGCAGACATGGAGGTGCTGACGATCGCTGTGCTCGGAGACCACGGCCACAGCCGAAGCCCCTCGTCGCCGTGGGAGCCCAGGTGCTACGACGGCGATTTCTACAAGAGCGAGGTAACGGACGCGGTGGTTGTGGCGCGGATACGGCCGGATAAAAGCATTAGGATTAGCAGCCCCGGAAGGAGGCAGCAGAGGAGAAGCCGATTTCGGGTTGCCTTTAATTACCGGAGGACGGATAGAGTAGGGATTTGATTCTCACTGTGCTGCTGCTGCTGCTGCTGCTGCTGCTGCTGCTGCTGCTGCTGTTGACTTCCCACTCCCACTCGTCCCCGCTGTCTGGCTGCGTTTAGTTGTTTTTTTTCCTACTAAGTCGGAGGTTTTAGATCTTTCTTTCCTTTCCGGAAGACACGCTGGCTGGGTGGTGAGGTTGTGTTGGTTGTGTTGGTGACAGCAGCAGTGTGGCACAACCTGTGTGCATGTCCTCCGCCCTCATCCACTCCGTTCCTGTTTAAAATTCATACAAAGCTATTAATGCTAATAGGGGATTCTAGTTAATTGTGTGCGCTTGTAAGACTGCTGTAAAAGGCTTGGTGTTATTTTAAAGGCGAGAGAGAGAGAGAGAGAGAGAGAGAGAAGAGAGAGAGAGAGAGAGAGAGAGAGAGAGAGGAGAGAGAGAGAAGAGAGAGAGAGAGAGAGAGAGAGAAGAGAGAGAGAGAGGAGAGAGAGAGAGAGAGAGAGAGAGAGAGAGAGAGAGAGAGAGAGAGAGAGAGAGAGAGACAGAGAGAGAATGGAGCCACTTGTTGATGCTGTGGCAGGAAGCAGAACGGAGGCTGCATTATTTAATATAGAGAGCCAGGGCAATATAATCATACTGGGATTATTATGCGTCCCCTGGGACGGTGGTTATTGTGAGATGCTCGTATAGGTTTAATATCGTCTTAAAATGCTGCTTTACGGTAATGGGATCCGATCGGTGAAATTATTAGGAGGATGAATGAACGCCTCCTTGACCGCCCCATCCCCGCTTGTAATGTTAATGACGATATATAACATAAAAATAACAAACGATAACATACATTTAATATTTTACATTAAACTTCGATATAATCACCTTCTGCTTACCACCTATTGTAGTGGAATTCTATTTGTACATTTGACATATAAATAATTACCACATTTGATTTAACTTTTGTGCAGAGGTTTTCATTTGTAAATAATTGTGTTAGTATAGCGATTTATCGAGACTCATTTCACCATTTGTGTTGTCACAGTGTTGTCACATCCCCGTGTTCCTCTTTTAATGTAAAGTTCGGTTCTTTATCTGGTCGTCTCGCCCGAACCCTTCGGCGGAGAAAACAAAATGGCACTTTAATAAAGCAGCCATCGGTGTGGAGCGCCGTCGGTGAGGCCGCTAGCTGTTGACACCCTGAAGCCACACAGCTGGATGTTCACGGTGGCCCTGAGCTGCTGCTGCTGATGCTGCTGCTGCTGCTGCGTCTGTCTTATTGCCCCTATTGTCCTTATTGTCCTTATTGTGCCATCATCACAACCCGCTACCCGTTATAAAAATAATGGAAAGTCGTTAAACGCCAGAGACTTATCTTATGGCGGGCAAATAAAAAAAAAAAACGATTGGAGGAGACCACTGCACAGCGACATCCCGGCCATATAGTTTTATTTTTATTTTAGCCTGGGTGGTGGGGGGGGGGTAAACTACACAGTCATCCCCACGTCACACAGTAGCACACACACAGTAGCATGGACATGGATTATACACGCGTGTACGTCGATTCCACGACATCACGCAATGAAACTGGTCACTCAAATCATGTGTGATTTGAGATGGAGTGAAGAGGGGCCTGTTCCTGACCAGGTTGCTTTGTGTCGTCCGCAGGTAATCCTGGTGCAGGTAAACCCAGGGGAGGCCTTAACCATCAGAAGAGAGGACGGGCAATTTCAGTGTATCACAGGTAAGCCCCGCCCATCTCTACCTATCTCTACATATCGCTATCTCTACTAACCCTTGCTTCTCCACCAACTCATCTCTATCAACCCATAAAGATTAGATGTATTTTATTAATCCCAGATGGGAGGGAATCTCTACAAACCCATTTACCACCTCCACTTATCTACTCTACATATCTCTCACTATCCATTTGTACACATTTTAACGTTGTTGTTGACACTCGTTATCTGTGGTAAGCAAAAATGTGATTAAAGGTAGGGTCACGTTTGTTACTATGGAAACACGTCGAAGCCTTGAACAGAGTGTGGGGGGGAAAAAAACACTGAGTGACCGCTTACGCCGGTTGTGTAAAAACGACTCTGTTCCCAACAGCGATTGCCGTTTTGCATGGCCTCTCACCTTAACTGTAACATCGCTGCTATATGTGTCTGACGTGATGCACTTATACGTTGAGTGGTGTTGGGGAAGGCTTCCGTTTTGATTAATTTTGAAGGTGCGAGGCTGCTAAACGATGTGTTGCCAAATGCTATGGCTGCGAAACGTGAGCTCCAAATAGAACTATGGCTCTGTCAATAGGAGAATCGTATTGCCGTACCATTCAGAAGTCTTTAGATGCGTGCATACTGTATATATATATATAATCACAAGATAAAATGTCGTTTATTAATCCCAGACAATGACAATAAAGGACATTTATAGGGCAATAGAAATAACTACAAAATACAAAATTAATAAACTGTGCAGCCCTATTCATGCTGCTGCTGTTCAGCCTTATTCATGTGCTGTTCAGTCCCTATTCATGTTCTGATCACTTCAGCCTTATTCATGTGCTGTTCAGTCCCTATTCATGTGCTGTTCAGTCCCTATTCATGTGCTGATCACTTCAGCTTTATTCATGTACTGTTCAGTCCCTATTCATGTGCTGATCACTTCAGCTTTATTCATGTGCTGTTCAGTCCCTATTCATGTGCTGATCATTTCAGCCTTATTCATGTGCTGTTCAGCCCCTATTCATGTGCTGTTCACTTCAGCCTAACTCATGTGCTGTTCAGCCCTGTGCTCAGTCAACAATGGGAATAATAAGCAGAGATGATGAGGCTGCAATGTCATTTAAATCCGGGATTTAAATAATTTTCCTTCCTGTTCCTTTATCCATTCTGTTTTTTTACGGTGCTGTTGTGGCAATGTTTTTCTTGGCCCTCTTGGATAAAAACCAGACAATGGACCATCTCTGGCCATGGTGTTGTTGAAGCCATGCCGGTGAATACAATACCCTAAATAGAGGAGAGGGGATTACTGGGAGGATACTGGGAGGATTTAGGGGCAGGATGGTCTCGTGGTTGGGGATAGAGTTTGACTCAGGTCGAAAGGTCCTGGCTTCGAACCCCAGTGTCCGCATTCGTCGCCCCTTGAGCAAGATGGCATCGCAAGATCCCCCAACCTGCGCATTAGGACGTGTATCTATGGATGAAAGTGTCTACTAGATGGAAGCTAAATGCCAGGAGCTTTGTCATTTAACCACCACATGCCGCACAGACCAGTCAACATAAACTGCTAATAATTCCATAATAGCATACCATTCTTGAATCCACAATAATCCTTTCATTGCACATTGTGTTAATCTTGAGAACTTGGGGTACACACATCCATACCATTTTTGGTGTTTCGTTTTTGGTTCCCCTGCTAAATATAATTTTGTAGCACCGAGAGCGTTTCCCTGTGATATTTATTTTGCCACCACCACCTCGCCTCGTCAGCCGCACGCAGGCACAGCGATCACCGGAAATGAAAAAAAAGAGAAAAATCAAATGCAAATCCATTCATCTCCCATCGTTCAGCTCGTTGCCGATAATGTGACTCGGCTTCTGTCGCTGTTTAATTTGACAGATGACTGAATGGGAGTCTTGTGTGCCGATATGTTATCATAGTGAGAAGTCACTGTTCGCCATAATTACAGTGTTGATCGTAGGCCTTCGGCAGACAGCCCACGTGTTTGACTATGATGTGTTACACACGCCTGTTTTCCCCCCGATGGCAATCCTTCCCTTTCTCCTTCCTCAATTGTTCCTCAATTGGTGATTGCGCAGGCTTTGTGAGGGCCAACAATCAGCCGTACAGCGGATCCATAGCTGCTGCTCCTCAGGCTGTGTGAACACTAGACAGCCACCGCAGCGCGGGAGGGGGGTGTGGCTGGCAGGCCTATCATTGTAAGTGATTATGATATATTGTGGTGGTCCCGGAAGGCTATCGATTTCCAAACCCAACTTGCTTTGTTCGTATTATGACTTGTAACATCGACGTAGGGATCAATATAGCCTGCCTTTCACTCCTTCACTGTATTTATTTATTTTCCCTCTCTCTCTGAGTGGCAGGTCATTTGATTCAATGAAAGATGTCAGTAGATGAAGGCTGGTCTGCTGCTGGGAGTCTGTACGCTTTGTCCGCTGAGACTGGAGTAGTTGGCAGCTCGCTTAGCGAGCTAGTTGAGCATATCCTGTATGTGTATGTGACGAATAAAGTTCTTGAATCTTGAACAGGCTAGATAGCAGTCTAGTTAGCATTTTGGTTTGCCCAGGGGAACAGGCTAGTTAGCAGTCTGCTAAGCATCATGGTTAGCTGCCAGGCGAACAGGCTAGTTAGCTGTCGAGTTAGCGTCTTGGTTAGCAACCAAGTGAACAGGCTAGTTGGCAGTCTAGTTAGCATTTTGGTTAGCAGCCACGTTAACAAGGTAGTTAACTGTCTAGTTAGCGTTTTAGTTTGCAGCCAGGTCAACTGTCTAGTTAGCATTTTGGTCAGCAGCCAGGCGAACAGGCTAGTTAACAGGCTAGTTAACAGGCTAGTTAGCAGTCTAGTTAGCAGTCTAGTTAGCGTTTTAGTTAGCAGCCAGGTGAACAGGCGACAGGTGTTGTCTAGTTCCCATCGTAGGTGGAATTGTAGTTGGCATCGAAGCGAAAGCACTGGTTAGCATCTCACTGATCAATGATCAATACCTACGTAGCAGCATAGAAAGTAGCCTATGTGGTCGATAATTATGGAGGCTGGTTAGTAGTCTACATGGCCATGTAGATAGCAACATAGATAGCAGCCTCGCCAGAGCAGCATTGATTTCCCCCCCCCTCCCCTTTTCCTTTATGTCCGTGTTTTGAAGCCTGTGTAACAGCTCACCGATCCCCGTGCCCTCAGGTTAATACCTCAGTGTCTTTTGTCACTACGGCTTTTGTGATCCCGATGGGTGGAGGCTTTGACGTAGCGCGTGCGTTGTCTGTGACACAACACCATGATTAGCCCCCGGTGATGGAGGGGGAGCTCAGGTTAGCGGCCAGGCAGCAACGCCGCCGTCCCTACACAGGAACGCCCCCCCCGGGTCTAGCTACTCCATAAACAGAGCGCATGTCGACCCCGTCTGGACATGGCCTATAGCCTCCTGTTTATTATATCCCCCTTTATAAGTCTCCCAAATATTGCCTTTAAAAATCAATTTTAATCTATTGAGTTTCACAAATTAATTCTCACGGTCTCGTCATATTTAGACCACTATCAATTTAATCCACCTTATCACCTCTATTATCAACATTATTACGATATTCCAATGTATAGTGAACTTAGAAGATGGCTTGGGCACACCCCTGGTCGGGCGAGGGATGCTCAGGGATGCTGGTGGTGGTGGTGGTGGTACTGGTGTCGGGTGGTGGTGGTGGGGGCAGGGCTCTGAGACCCTTCCTCCCGGGTGCGTGGCCATTCCTCCAATAAAGACAAAGGGCTTGGCCGCGCACTGCTGTTAACTATCCTGTCAAAGGCTGCTCTCGTCTCTGACGTGAATGGAGGGATGACTCACCGCTCGTGGTGCATAGAGAGAGGACCTGTGTGTGTGTGTGTGTGTGTGTGTGTGTGTGTGTGTGTGTGTGTGTGTGTGTGTGTGTGTGTGTGTGTGTGTGTGTGTGTGTGTGTGTGGTGTGTGTGTGTGTGTGTGGTGTGTGTGTGTGGTGGTGTGTATGTGTGTGTGTTGTGGTGACGCCTCTGTTCGAAGGGTCTGCCTAGGTGCTACGAGTGCTTTCACTGTGCGCGTGGTGTGACTGTGTTGCGTGTCGCTGTGTTGTGTGCGTGTGCGTTAAACCCTTAACCCAGAATGTGTCAAGGAGGCACACACGCTGAAGGAGCTGGCAAATCAGTATAAACCCGCTCACCCCGGCACCCCCTCCCCTACCCCAAACCTATTTGTCTATTTAGTCATGTATTTTTAGCATCTGGCTGTGCGTAATTGCTACGTGTTAGTGCATGACATCCTGCCTAATAGGAACAGCCACTCTTTTAAAGAAATCAGTCAAAAGAAAAAAGAAAAAAAGACATTAGTCTTTTTAATAACTGGCTTGGGGGTGGAGTAGGAGGGGGGCAGCTACCTACCATCAAGTAGGGGAGGCTAATTAGCGCGATCATTTAGCGTTTAGCGCCGCCTCCGCTCCGCCTCACCCACGTCGACGCCCACGTATGAAGAGGGGAGGTCCCTCGTGCCGGCGGCCAACAGGCCCTGCCCCCGCTCCTGCTCCT
>PIJE02000105.1:376947-406947 GCA_002895965.2 Coryphaenoides rupestris | reverse complement strand
TATACATATATAGACACACACAGGGCACGTAGACGTAAACAGAAACACACATGCATGTAAACACTTCATTGAACTGAAAGAGCGAGAGAGGGAGTAATAAACAGAGAGAGGGAGAGACAGACAGATTCAGTAAACCCAAGTGCTGCAGTGTTAGCCACCGGTTGCTGCCGCTGCTGGTGGTGGTGCTGCTGCTAGTTGTGCTGCTGTTGGTGCTGGTGGTGCTGCTGCTGGTGAACTCTGGTGTCCCATCAATGAGCAGACGCAGGCTGTTGAAACCACACAGGAAGAAGGACCTTCTGCTTTCTAGAACACCGTGTGTGTGTGTGTGTGTGTGTGTGTGTGTGTGTGTGTGTGGTGTGTGTGGTGTTGTGGTGTGTGTGTGTGTGTGTGTGTGTGTGTGTGTGTGTGTGTGTGTGTGTGTGTGTGTGTGTGTGTGTGTGTGTGTGTGTGGTGTGTGTGACTTTAATTTGTGTTTCTGGTGTCATTTTTATTTGTGTGTTTGTGTCCTGTTTGCGCTGTGGTGTGTGTCTGCGTCTGTGTGTAACTTTCATTTGGGTTTTTGTGTGTTTCTGGTGTCGTTTTTATTTGTGTGTGTCCTGTTTGCGCTGTGGTGGGTGTGTGTATGTGTGTGTTTTTTCCCTGCAACATCACATCCAGCCATGCGGATGTGATGAAATATTAAGTCTAAAGTTGACTTGAGTTTCTCACCCGTAACACGCAAACCCTGTCACTGCATTGTTATGTTGTTTGCAGAGCAGCGTCGTGCACCACCTTACACTGGTTCACGCACGCACGCACGCACGCACGCACGCAAGCACACACACACACCTCCTTAAAAATATCTAACACGTAAAAAGGCACTCTTCAAAACGACTCACGACTCCAGCTGGGTCTTTTCTGGGTCAAATCTGTTTATCAAGATGCACAAAAGTGTTGCACACATTCTCAATTAGTTTGGTCAGACCCACAAAACAATCAAAGTGCACACAACAAAGCACACTAAAGCACTTCCACACAGAGCAGCGGGACTCGTACATGTGTACTACACGCGTCCTCTCTCTGTACAACAGAAGGCCACGGCAATTCAAAATCTAACCCACTCATTTGGACAGATCAAGTGAATCTAATGTTCTCTTCAGCCCCTCCACCCCCGGTGTCTGGCTGGTTTCTAAACGCTGCGCAGGCCCTTTGACGTTGTCTTCGTCTTCGTCACCCCGAGAGCAGAGCTCTTCCGTGCCTCTGTAATCTGGTAATGAAACGTTACTTATCGCAAATTACTACCCTGGAGAGAGCGCCGGCCCAGCGACCAGTCAAGGGATCACGCTTTGGGCATCCCGTCGCCCACACCGGCTGTCATCGTCGCAGCATGGCTACATGCCATGTTTTTCTGCTTTTTAATTTCCAATTAGTTCTCGTGCGTGTGCTTGCGTGTGTGTGCGCATGCTTTCGTGTACCCAGGATCCTGGCCTGGCCCGG
The DNA here is from genome assembly GCA_002895965.2 of Coryphaenoides rupestris. Taxonomy (NCBI): domain Eukaryota; kingdom Metazoa; phylum Chordata; class Actinopteri; order Gadiformes; family Macrouridae; genus Coryphaenoides; species Coryphaenoides rupestris. Next base: position 405,471 of record PIJE02000105.1, on the reverse strand, counting down.
GGTCTAATGATTAACCTCTGGCAGCAGCTGCCCGTGAGCCTTCCCCCGGTCGCTCTGTATTTGTGGATGGAGACACTTTATCAACGCTAATTAATAATCCAGGCATCTGCTCCTTCCCTGGCTCAGGGTTTAATGGGGCCAGTGTGGCCACTGGCAGACCCCCCCCCCCCCCCCTCTGCAACAGCTAGACCACCCTGGAAACATCAGTCTCAATCTCTCGTTCTTGGTACTTAAGTCGTTTCCTAAGCCTGCTGGTAACCCCCGCCCTCGCTGGGCCCCTAAGGGGGAGGGGAGGAGGAAGGGGTGAAGGGAGGGGGATGGATGGCGGTCGGCATTGTGATGTGTGACATTGTGACATTTATTGTTTTTACATCGAGATGATTATAATTATAATAATTATAATTTTTTTTTTTTTTCATATTTTGTATTTTTTGTGTCCTCCTTGTATTGATTGACGGGTGGGGTGCTCCGGGGTGCTACTGGGTGCTAATGCTATAGGACTGGATCTCTCTCACTAAACCCACTGCCACTGTTCACTGCTTCATCACATCACATTAATATTCACACGTAGACGTTTCTGCATTTACATATTCTACATGATTATGTAAATCATACATTTGATTGCTATGCACACGGCATGCATTGGGATATTATTAATTGTGTTCAATCTAGACGGTATTGATGCATGAGACACTGGGTGTGTAGCCGGTCAGTCTTGAGTCCGACGGGGTGAGGCGGTCTCCTGGTTCCGTTTCTCCAGTTCCCCGGGCTCGTTACCGAAGAGATAATCCGGTGTTCTGATCCCATTAGAACGGCCGTCCGACAAGCGCAGGCTAACGACGTCACTCGGCCGCTTCTCATGTCTGCATTATTGAATTCATAATCACGCAATTATCATTTCTATTTCTAGAGGTCTAATTATAGTTTCCGTTTTTTTTCTTTTTACTTCCGAGCTGAGGCTTGGCGTTGGAAGAACCCCAAAGGAGAATTTGTTTTTTAATAATGATTAATAACTTAATCGTCAGGGTGCGATATTCCGTAAAAAAAAGATTTTTTGTGTTGTTTAACGTTAACGGGGTTTGGGACCTACAGGTCCATCCGTGTCAGCCATTTTGTTTTATATATGAAAGTGGTGAACCAGAACAAAGCATATCAATGTGGCAAGCACAATATAGCGCCCCCTGGAGGTGGGGTTCCCCTAAGGTTACACGCTGAGCATTCAGGTCGGATCGGGCCATACTCTTCTAGCCTAGTGGGTATGGTCAGTCTAGTGAGCTGATAGGGCAGATAGACCTTTAACTTCAGGTGGCTTTAGTGTTGTTCTTGTTGTTGTCCAAAAAACACATTAAAATAAGTCACTGGGCTGTCTCGGTAGCCTCGGCCCACACGATCGATAACCGTGATTAATCTGAGCCTCGCACAACATGATTGGAGTCTGAGGCGACCAGAGGAGCATCAATCTGCCCTCGGCAGGCATCGCTAGGAGACTAAGAACAAAACATGGTGGTTGTTGGTGGTGTTGTTTTGTTGGTGTTGTTGGTGGTCATCTTGCCCCGGGAGCCGGCAGAAAGAAGAGACATACTCAACAACCAGCCTGACGCCCTTTTATGGGCCTCTATTATAAATGTGTGTGTGTGTGTGTGTGTGTGTGCTTAAAAACACACACACTATTGATGATGTGGAAGTATCTAAATAAATGTTTGCAAACATGGGGGGGCAGTAGCTCAGGAGGTAGAGTGGTTATCTGCCAACTGGAAGGTTGCTGGTTCGATCCCCGGGCTCCACCTAGCTAAGTGTCGAGGTGTCCCTGAGCAAGACACCTAACCCTACCTGCTCCTGACGTGTTGGTTGTTACCTTGCATGGTTGGCACCGCCGTCGGTGTATGACTGGGTGAATGTGAGGCAACTGTAAAGCGCTTTGGATAAAAGCGCTCTATAAATGCAATCCATTTACCATTTACCACATGCACACACACACACACACATATACATATACACACACACTGTTACACACATATGCACGCGCACACACGCGCGGACACACGCACGCCCTCCTCTACCTTCTGGACCTTGTGTTTACTCTTCCCAGAAGGAGAGTGTTGTTTGTGGCTATTCCTGATGTGGGAGGGGGGAGGAGGGGTGAAGGAAGGAGGGGCGGGGCAGACTGATGGGTTTTTTCCCCCTGGGGGCGGTGTCCTCTGGAGGATCGGCGTGGTAACTACGTCACGGTAACCAACACTCCGGTTGACTCGGGGGGGGGGGGGAGGGAGGGGGGGGGGGGGGGGGTGAAGAACGTGGAGTTTTTTTTTTTCTTCCTCCTTTTATCTGATCTCTGTCATCACTTGTGCGTCATTCTGATGTAAAAGAGTGGGCGTGTCCACTCTCTCCTTCACCCTCTATACCTCTCTCGCTCTCTCTCGCTCTCACTCTCTCTACCTTTCTCTACCCATCTCTCTCTCTCTCTCTCTCGCGCTCACGCTCTCGCTCTCTACCGCTCTCTCTCTCTCTCTACCGCTCTCTCTCTACCGCTCTCTCTCTCTACCCCTTTCTTTTCCTCTCTCTAACTCTCCCTCTCTCTTGGTCTCTCTCACCCTACCTCTACCGCTCTCTTCCTACCTCTTTCTCTCTCCCTCTCCCTCTCTCTACCTCTACCGCTCTCTCTCTGTCCCTCTCGCTCTCTACCTCTTTCTCTCTCCCTCTCTCTTTCTCTTTGCCTCTCTCTCTGCCTCTCTATCGTTCACTTATTCTTTCCTATTTAAATTGTCTCTCTATCCCACCCCACCCCGCCCCACCCAAAAGCCTTCAAATTAATGAACACAATGCGTCCATTCTGCGTTCTGACGTTGTCACCCAGGGTTTGGTCCGGGGACGGCGTCACTCAAAACCTGTTGCTGCTGCTGTGACGAGGACAGCAGCAGCTCTCCACGGCCAGCCAGTCAGACAGGCACACGGGGACACAACAAAAGAAAAGTCTATTCTTGTTCTTTTTACTCTATTGTTGGTTCTTGTTTGTGTAGCGTCTTGCCGCGGCACAGTTTACAAGGTGAGAACGGTGTGTTTGAACAGCAACATACGGTTTCTCTCAAATGACCTTCTCTGCAGCAGCAGCAGCAGCAGCAGTTGTAGTAGGAGGCTGAGTGCTCTGTTGAATCACAACACATTCACAGCCGATCGCGCATGTCCGTGTCGGCTAACCGCTTTAAATGAGCCATCCACGTTGGATTTTTGTTTCACGTACGTTTGACGTACATGTCTAACCCGTAGCCTTGGGCGAGATGCCGTCGACCAGCTCATTACACTGTGTACGATGTTGCGGCATCTAGCGGAACGGGACTTGGCTGAAAAGGAATCCAGTATTCACAAGTGTGTGTGTGTGTGTGTGTGTTCATTAATGTGTGAATGATCATCAAATCAAATCAAATCAAGTTTATTTATATGGCACATTTAAAACAACCACTGGATGACCAAAGTGCTGTACAGTGAAAACATAAAACAGTTAAAAATAAGAACATAGCAATAAAATCATATACGTTAAAACAAATAGATAAAAGTAGTCAGGGAAACTTCAGACATTCAAATGCCAGGCTGAACATATGTGTCTTAAGTTTATTTTTTAAGAGTTCAATGGACGGGGAACATTTGATTGAGTATGGTATACTGTTCCAGAACTTTGGGGCAGCAACTGAGAAAGCGCGGTCGCCCAGAGCCCTTAACCTCGACCAAGGCACTGACAGGAGGAGCAGGTCAGAGGATCTGAGATTGGAAAGTGGGTGGATAAGTTCTGTGATATACTGGGGTGCCAGGCCATGTAGAGCTTAGGTTGGGTGCCAGGGGTCCTAAGTAGTCAGCAGTGGCCTTGGTGATGTTGGAGGGGCCGAATAGTACCACTTTGGTTTTGGCGTCATTTAGTTGGAGGAAGTTTCTAGCCATCCGTCTAGGCACTTAAGGATACTAACTGAGCTGTTGTTCTTATTACTTGTTTCTATGGGGAGGTACACCTGGGTGTCGTCAGCGTAGCAACGATAAGACACATTGTGTTTTTGAAATATGGAACCTAGTGGGAGCATGTATAAAGAAAACAGAATTGGCCCCAGGATTGAGCCTTGAGGCACTCCGCAGGTGATGGGAGCTGACGTGGATAAAAGGTTTCCAGCCTCTACAGAGAACGATCTGTCAGATAAGTAAGATGTAAGCCACTGGAGGGCGCTGCCCTGTATACTGACCTGGTGCTCAAGACGGCTTAACAAGATATTGTTAACAATATCCACAGTGTCAAGGGGCAGCTAAGATCCAGGAGAACTAAAATGGCCCATTTACCTGAATCACGGGAGAGCAGAAGGTCGTTTGAGACACTAAGCAGAGCAGACTCAGTGCTGTGGCGTGCTCTGAAGCCTGACTGGAATTTGTCCATGATATTGTTATTCTCTATAAAAGACAGGAGCTGAGAGTATACAATCTTTTCTCGGACCTTTGATCCCATGAAAATAAGACTTGTTGAACTTGTGTTTTCATTGGCTTAGAATGAGTCTTTTATATCCTCTTGTAGGGAGGCCGCCATGTTGCTGCACCATGTTTCTACAGGAGCCCAGAACGGACAAACATACGGCAGTAACTCTGTTGGTTGCAATCTGCAACCCTTCACTGCTAAATGCTAAATCCTGCTCAATACACCTTTTTAAGGACATGCTTCTTAAATAATCACAGAGTAGCTTTGGATCAAAGTGCTGAAGAAGGATAAATAATAAACACTATCTCTTTATGATTATTCTGTCACCTAACAGCCGGCAACACGCTACGATATGGGGCTAGCGTTCAGAACTGAGACAGAGCCAAGATGGCGGCTGGTTGACGACAGGCCCGTTAAATGATCCTGGCGGTGTGGGAGCGCCACAGACTGGGCTGGCAGTTGATCTAAGGAGTCCGCAGAAGACGGTCTGCACTCCCACTCACTGGGGGGCCTAATCTGAAATCAATGATCACAGGGGGGGGGGGGCGGCATGTATCATGCTGTTGGCTCTCTATCTTGCTTGCTTGCTCACTCTGTCGCTTGGTCTCTCTATCTCTGTCAGCCCCACCCACCCCGCCCTCTTTCTCTTGTGTTTTCATTCACTCTACATTCTCTCCTCCTTTTTCTATCTCGTCCTCTCTCTCATTTCTGTTTCGCTCTCTCGTCTCTCCCTCCCTCTGTCTCGCTTTCTCTAGCACTCTCTCTCACTGTATCTCTCTCCCTTTCTCACAGTCTCTCCCTCCATCTCTCTCCCACCATTTGTCTCACTGTCTCTCTCTCTCTGCTCTCACTCCTGGACAACAAGTGTATTCCAGTTGATATTTGGGAATACAAATATATTTAATTTCATGTAAGGCTGGAAATATGTTTTTAGACGGATGGATGTCTTTGCAGCGCAAAGTGAATCAATCAAGGACACGATGTGCACAAAACCGAAATATGCAGCAAATAAAACGGAAATATAAATATATAAATATGTCAAATATGTGGAAATGTATTCTGATTGAAATGGGAATACAAAATTGTCTGGAACACGACCTATTTGTTGGGGGTTGTGCCGCTCTGGCAAACCCTGCGTGTGCGTGTGTGTTGTGTTCAAGTGCACTGTGGCCACCACACCGGAGGGAGGGGGAGGGAGAGAGAGAGAGAGACTCGCCGGCCTTTGGCAGAGGAAGTCTGTTTACTAAGGCCATCTTATTATTCGGCGTGCGGCTCAGTGACTCAGCCCGGTGATGCAGCAGGCCTGGTTCTGGTCAGGCAGGTCCGGTTCTGGTTCTGGCTGACCTGGCAGCACGAGACGGCGGCGTGTTTACCAGCGCAAACGGACCACTCACCGTCTCCCCAGAGTCGTGCCTCTCGTTGCTCCAATGATCACAGAAATAGGATTTACAGAATGTATCCGTGCGCACACACACACACACACACGTCTAACCCCAACTTATTTCTCTCTTCTTCTTCTTCTTCTTCTTATTCTTTGCGAGCACCCTGACACACCCCACCCCCCTCCCCCAGTCGGGAAATCACTGATTGACCCAGAGTCTTTCCGCTGGGTGTCAAACACCCGAACCACTCGCTTGAGGACTCCCGTTCTACTGTCCGGGCTGCGCTCCACACCAGGATGATGACACTATATATTCAGCTCACGTCAGTTTGAATGAAGACGACCGCCAAGGCTGCTGCGGCGGCGATGATGATGAAGAGGAGACGGGTGATGGTCGCACACCCGGCCCCCTCGAAAATAGCTTTTCGACGGAATTAAATTGAGTGGAAGGCGACGACTCCGCCGTCAATCAATCAAACTTTATTTATGTTGCACGTTTCGCACAACAGATGCAGGAAAGCACGCGGCTCGGCAGAAATGGTTCTGGTGTTGTGAATACATTTAGACATTGGAGGAGAAAAGCTGTATGCATCCAAGCCAAGGTGTTTCTGTCACAGGGGTGGTTGAGTAATAGCAACATAGACTCACTGTATGTTGCCACTGCCAATACATTACACTATGTTTGTTAATAACATACATACACACGCTTTGCCAGTAACGTGACTTGAGCAGCAATGTGTGAGTCTGGGATGATGATGATGCTGCTGCTCTGTTGGACATTGGCGAGGAAGAGGAGGGTTGTGTGAATCTGTGATCATCCTCCTGGTCTGGCACACGCCGCTCTTGCTCTCTGGTGCTTCTATATTGTTCTATATGGCCCCGGTTCATCCTTCTGTCTTTCTTTCTCTTTCTATAATCCTTCATACTCTTTCTCCTCCTCACCCGTCACCCTGTCTTTTCCTCACCCATCTCCCCCTTTCTGTCTTCTCCTCTATCCCTCCCTCTAGTTCTCTTATCTTCTCCTTCACTTCTCTTCATTCTCCTTCTCCCTCCTTCATCTTCATCTTCCTCTCCACTATCTCTCTCCCCTGTCTCCTCCCTCTCACCCTGTATCTATCTTACTCTCTCCTCTCTCTCCCTGTATCCATCTTACTCTCGCTCCTCTCTCTCTCTCCCTTTATCTATCATTCTCTCTGTCTCTCTCTCTCTCTCTCTCTCTCTCTCTCTCTCTCTCTCTCTCTCTCTCTCTCTCTCTCTCTCTCTCTCTCTCTCTCTCTCTCTCTCGTTCCCAGGCTTTCTGCTGAGCTGGCTTCACTCTGAGCTGAGCTAAGCCTTCTTGTTGGCCGCCATGACTCTGTTGTTGTTGTTATTGTGGTTCTGTCTGTTGTTTCTAAGCACTTTTCTCTCTCGCTCTCTCTCTCCCTCTCACTCGCTCTCTGTCTTTCTCTCTCTCTCCCTCCCTCCCCCTGCTCATGCCAAGACTGTAGAGCAAAGAGAATGCTGTTGTAGATTCGGTCAGTCGTTACTTAAAGGGGAGCCGTCACAATCTGCTGGGTTCTAATATAAGAGAGTACTGTTGGGTAGAGATTAGGGTCCGCAACATCAATTCTGTTCCCGTCGGGGTTAAGGGGGGGGCAAGGGGGGGTGGGGGGGCTGTGTTCTCCATCGCTCTGATTGGGGAAAACTTTCTTTTAAGCAGAAACAGTTGATGTGTGGCAGCAGGCAGTGATTTGTTTTCCACTACACACTGTGGTATGTATGAGGCACCACTCTGATATCAGAACAGAGTCAGCAGGAGGGTCCGCTTTAACTAAGTGTGAAGATTGTCCTCCTCCTCCTCCTCTTCTCCACTGCTAATATCACGGCTCCCACGCTCCAGCAGAACCTGGAGTATTCTGTGATTATACTTTGTTCCTCATTTTCCAGGCCTGGGAATTACGATGGACTTTTGTAAAAAAAAAAAAAAAAAAAAAGGTTTTACAGGCGGTGCTTTTCTGCTTTGCTTTGTGGTCAGCTGTGAAGCGGCACTGCGACAAGTGGTGTGACGTGGCACAGGAAACATTTTTATGCGTCCTAAAATCCATCTGCATTGTCATGCGGTTCTGCTTGAGACTCAAACATTCCCCTTAAAACTGTCATGAAAGCGGTTTGGGAGTTTTTTTATTTGAAGAATGAACAGGGAACAGGTGTGGGTGGTTAGCTGTTGGGTAATCGCTAACAACAGTCAGCTTGCCCTCTCTCTCTCTCTCTCTCTCTCTCTCTCTCTCTCTCTCTCTCTCTCGCTCTGTGTACACATCAGCAGACCAGGAACTTCCAAGAAGTAAAAGCCCTCCCAGCTGTTTGGTCTCAACCAGCTGCACTTGCTAATAGTCAGCACAATTTAGCCACTCTTAAGCTAATGATCGGGCTGGCTCGAGGTGGTTCCACACTGCTGATATGCATCTCATAATATACAACCTAAAGCATTGTCCTGATGCTAGTCGGTTGTTTAGATCACATTAGAATGTCTTTGTTGTGTATTGTGCACCCACATCTACGAGCATTTCTTCTTTGTTATACATGGGAAGCTAAAGTTGAGAGTTTTAGTTTAGTTGTGTGACACCACATTCACCGTAGACCTGTAGGTTACGGTGGAATGGAACCACTCACTGGTAAAATACTGTCATGCAAAAGTAATGGACAACCACCACTGTACATACAAGCTAGGAACAGCTGTAGTGGTTATCTCAAATCTAACGGTCAGCTAACTCTCCGTCCATTCCAACGTATTGAGCCTCCGGTGTTTCCTCATGTTTTCCGCTTTCTTTGTGTAATAAAATGCACATTTTGTATAGTTCACATTTTTGTATGATTGCATTATCTTGCGAGTTGCGAGTTGCGAGTGTTTGTTTTTGAACCTTTTTATTTTTTACATTTTTTATACTTTTGTTTGTTGATAATTTGTTATTACTATTTTAGTCTATATTGAGCGGAGCACCTGCAATTTCCCTGAGGATTGACAAAGTGTTCTGAACATCTGTCCTCCACCACCTGAACTCCAGTTGTTGTGCTTCAGATGTCCTCCTCCTCCACCATGCTGAACAGTTCTCCTCTCTCCTCTCGCTCTCTTGTGCTCTTCAGGCCCCGCTCAGGTTCCCATGATGTCCCCTAATGGTTCAGTGCCTCCAATCTATGTGCCTCCTGGATATGTTTCACAGGTGAGTCCTGGCCCTCTGATAAACATGATGCTCTCAGGACGATCTAGTAGTAGTAGTAGTAGTAGTAGTAGTAGTAGTAGTAGTAGTAGTAGTAGTAGTAGTAGTAGTAGTAGTAGTAGTAGTAGTAGTAGTCGAGATCTGCTGATTATTTAAGCTAGTGTTACATGCCAACTGCTGTCTGTCTGTTCTGTTGGGTGAATGTTCACTGACTGTTGATGTGCTTTGGGCTCTTCACCAACTCATGACTCACTGTTTGCCCACTGTTTGACAGTTGTTGACATGGCTCCTGTCCGACTGTTGGCCCGTCTGTTGACCTGGTGTGTTTTCCCCCCACCCCTACCAGATCATCGAGGAGAACGGGGTGCGTCGGGTTCTGGTGTTGCCCCAGCAACCAGAGTTCCACCCGGGGGGGCACTCCCCCCTGCATCACCCCCCGCCTCCACCGCACGCCCACCTGCCTGCCTTCATCCCGCACCCCGCCATGATGCCCCCGCTGCCCCACCTGTACACGGGCATGGCCGGCGGGGGCGACATGGGCTCCCAGTACATCTCCCAGTACCACCCAGCACACATCTACTCAGAGCAGGGTGAGTCCTGCACATCCTACACGGGTGCTTGTGGTTTGTGCTTTAATACAAACAGGGTGGTGGTGGGGTGGGTGAGTTGAACGCAGGGCTGCCCGATTATATTTACATTTACATTTAGGGCATTTGGCAGACGCTTTTATCCAAAGTGTCTTACAATAAGGATGTTTGTTGAAAGAGAAAGCAATATATAACTGTGGTACATAAAGATAAGAAGAGAGCAGGTTTCAAGCATTCATAGTTGCGAGGCTAATAGAACGAGTTTCATAATTGCTAGGTTGCTTGCATAATAGCTGGGATAAGAGCAGAAGTGCCATTCTGAGTGCAGTACCAACATCTAAGAACATGCAAACTGTATGTTATGTGGCCCGATGTTGTGATTGCGATTAAGGGACGCTTTCACATTTGGGATACTACACCACCAAAGTCCAGGTCGTTTGATTCAGTGTGAACACTGTGAGCCGAACCCCGGTCACAGATCAGTGAACCGTGCTACCTGGAGTCCGGTTCGTGTGTACTCGGGTACGGTTCGCAACAGGTGTGGAAACAAGTGTACAAAAACACTGAAGTGGACTGCAGCTGTTCTGCATTTCTGTGTGTGTGCCCCCAGCACGCGGGCACGGTACAAAGCAGTTTACCTGATATGAAACGGCCTGACAGATTATCAAATTTGTGATTTTTTTATATTATGCAATCACTTGTGCAGCCCTAGTTGAAGGAGACACATGTTATGCATAGGACAGCAGAGGGAATCAAACCCAGGTCACAACTAGACCGGGGCCACTGTACAGCCCAGAGGAAATATTTCAGTGGGATTTATATTGTTATTATTTTGACTTTGTGGCACAGAGGATAAATCAACTGCATGGTATGAATATACATCATCCACTAGCAACATCGACTCTGACCAGGAAGATAATGGAACTGTGAATTATGTCAACCTAAGTGTATGTACTAGCATTGATTAACTAATTAATTAAATACTTATTAATTAAAGTATTGGTAATGCACTCAGAATGGCACTTCTGCTCTTATCCAAGCTAGTTCATTTCAGTTCAGACAACTTTATTAATCCCAAGAAGGGCAATTCATTTGCCAGCTATTATGCAGGCAACCTAGCAATTATGAAACTCATTCTGTTAATCTTGCAATTATGAATACTTGAATCCTGCTCTATCTTATCGTTATGTACCACAGCGATATATTGCTCCTTCAACAAATGTACTCTTTGTAAGTCACTTTGGATAAAAGCGCCAAATGCCCTAAATGTAAATTAACAAACAAATGAACATGGGAAAAGCTACGATTATTTGTGTTTATATTTTTTAAGTTATGTTATGCGTTGTGACTCTTGTTTTGGGCTGCTGCTCTGTGACTGGCTCATCAAGCCTGCTCTGTGGTCATCAGCGTATCTGTGATCGGCACATCGGGCCTGGTTTGTCTCCCCCCCCTTGTCCTCAGTCTCCACAGATTCTCACCCCCAACACGGGCGGCCGCAGTTTGTTCACCGGGACGACCGGATGAGCAAGACCTACGAGCGCCTCCAGAAGAAACTGAAGGAGCGACAGGGTGGAGGAGGAGGAGGAGGAGGAGGAGGAGCAGGAGGAGGAGGAGGAGGAGGAGGTGGGGGAGGACAGTTGAAGGACAGCCCCCCGTCCTCTCCACAGAAGAGTCGCGGCAGCACGCCCACCGGCGCGGCTGACGTCCATAACGGCGTCGGCGGGGGTAAGGGGCCGGAGTTTGACGCCGGCCAGCCCACCGGTGCCGGAGCTGGAGCTGGAGCCGACGGGCTGAGTGGGCGGGGCAAGAACGGCCAATCAGAAGGTAGGAAATCTCATATAAGGAGATGTACAGGTAGTTGACGTGATTAAGGCCAAGCGCCAGTTTCTTACATTAAACATTACACAACATGTATGAAATACTACACCTTTCCTTATCTTAAAGGGGCCTATTATACCAGCAGGTGTGAGCGTGATTAGCCATTCCAAACCGTTTCAAAGTCATGTGACTAAAATTGTCATGGAAGTGGGAGTGTCCACACAGATGTATGCTGGATAGATCATTGGACTACCAGCCTACCCAGTGGACTGTACCAATGGGTAGACTGATTTAGTCAGCATACATCTAGGCGGAGACTGCCACTTGTGATGTCACTTCATCATAATCCAGATTTTACTCGCATGACAATTCTGAAACGGCTTGTAATGTATAATCCCCACACCTGGTGCTATAATGGGGTCCCTTTAAACAACATTATACAGTATACAAAAGAATAACGCAATATAATGTGCAGCCAGTAAAGTGATAGAATCCATAGGATTTACGATATACACAGGATAGTGCTCAGTGCTCAGGCTGTAGGGTTCTGGGTGCGAAACCCCAATGTCCCAACTAAGGCATCCTTGTGCAAGACCAGCTCCCTGCTCCTTTACGACAAAACAACTGCTTTGGATGAACTCTCTGTGAGTCTGCTAGGTGTAGCACCACCACGGCACACAGCAGACGGTTCAATGGACTGAAGGTGGCGGGAGGTACTGGAGTGTGGTGGGGAACGGATGGGGGGTGATGTTGGGGGGCATGGTGGAGGTTCGGGGGGCCCTTCTTTCGTCAGAGTAGCCAAGCGCTAAAGTCGGTCACCTTTGGGGACAGACGTGATCACAGGAGCGGCTGAACACCGCGGTGGTCCGCCTGTCACTTCCCATCGCCTCGCCTCGCTCCCCACCCAGCCGCCGAGAGGTCCTGGGAGTCCGACCCTGACGTGGTTCGCCTCTGAAAATAGTCTCCTCTCCGCATCAGAAGCTTAGTGGCAGTAGAGGGTGCGGGGGAGAGGTGCGGACCAGAATACCACATCGCAGTATTACCGTGCATCGGTGTGTTTATTCCCAGAAAGAGTAAAATGTCACCTGAAAACACCGCCCCCCCCCCCCCACCATCCCACCCCCGGCGAGGAATAAAGCGGCACGCTCCCTGCGACGCACGTTGTCTCGGGCCCCCGGCCGCCACACATTATAGATGATGTGGAGCTATTTTCTGCCATGACTCACTGGCATCAGTCCGGGCCGGGCCAGGTTGCGGACGCTTCCAGCTATTATTATTTAAACCGCTGTAGGTGAGAGTCACAAAGACGGTGGAAAAAGCGGAAAATAGTCAGAAGAGAAGATTCCGAAAACAAACAACCCGAAAAAAACCTCCACCCATCCCCCCCCCCCATCTCCACTCCCTGGCCGCTCCTCCGCCCATCAAGAAGTGTTGCATTCACACACACACACACACACACACACACACACACACACACACACACACACACACACACACACACACACACACACACACACTCACCTGTGGGGCTGCTTTAATGATGGCAGAAATCAGCGGCCTAAAATCTAAATTGCCCCAGTCACCACCAGAAGGAGCAGATGTTCATGGAGCGTCTCACTCATTATTAATATCTATCATATGAAGATGGCCTTATCTACAGCACCTTTTGTATTCATGGTACAAATAAGTACACAATGCCAAAGGGGACTTGGTTCTTCTTAATAGGGGTTTAAGTTAAGGGGTGATGTCGTTCGTTGGGTCGAAATGATGTGACTGCGGACGCGCACCCAACCTCTCCTTTTTCGGCAGTTCCTGCACCTCCGAGCTTTTGCAACATGCCGAAATCTCTGCAAAAGAACAAGGCAATGGCACAACATTTGGTGTGAGAAGAACAGCCAGGCATACATGGTTTGATTTTTATTTAGATCTGGTTTCCCCGTCCCAACAGAGACCGACCTACTGGCCTGAACTCATTCCCTGTTGAGTATACAATGAGTTTCTCCGCTCAAACCACAGTCTTCGGTCTTGGCCGGCCGAAATAAAATACACATCTTTCAAAGTGTGCTGCTGACGACTGTAGACGTGTGTGCTTGTTGTCTGCTCGTCTGTGTGTCAGCTAACGTGCTGTTTGTGTTTCCTCCAGAACTGGAGCAGGAGGCCAAGGTCCTGCAGGCTCTGCTGAGCTGCATCAGCAAACCAGTGGTTAGTATACTGTCCTCTCTCTCTCTTGCTCTCTCGCTCTCTCTCTCTCTGTCTCTCTCTCTCTCTGTGTGTCTGTCTGCTTAGTGTATGTATTTAGCATGATATGATGGTGATACTACATCTTTATGTATTTGCAGTCATGGACAGGTAATTTTATTTAACCCATGGAGAACCTACTTTGTGGCAGCATGTGATACTTGTGTGTCCTCTCGCACAGTGATAGTTTTAATGTATTTTGTGTGAAATGATAGCGATCGTTTGTTTTAATGTATGTACAGTGATAGTTATGTACTATGTGGAAGAGTACAGATGGTTAGTTTCTATGTATGCACACGGGGATGTTTCTATCCCTGCACACTCACAGTGATACTTACAGTTCCTCTGGTCCCACACGGTGATGCCGTTAGCTATCGCGCCATTAGCTCCGTTTGAGCTCAGCTTCTTCTAATCTCTTCTTAAAATCTCCCAACATGATGAGTTCTGATCATCGTGGCGTTGCCCCGACATAGCGCCGTCGCCGGGCCCATTAAACATCTCATTACTGCGTGTGATGAATTCTCCCGCTGACTGCTGGTCGGTGTAATCAAGCCGTATCCGTATCCTGTCGGTTACATACTCTCACGTCTGGTGGTGGTGGGCCACCAACCAGACAAGGTAAATTGAGAGTCATTCCTGGTCCTTATCCCTGGTCTGATCTCTGCTGGGACTCGATACTCTGCTAGTATCCAGGGAGGCACCACCACCATCACCACCACATATGTTTAATATCAATCGGGCAGCAGTAGCTCAGGAGGTAAGAGCAGTTGTCTGGCAACCGTAGGGTTGCCGGTTCGATCCTTGGGCTTCGCCTAGCTCAGTGTCGAGGTGTCCCTGAGCAAGACGCCTAACCCAAACTGCTCCTGACATGTTGGTTGTTGCCTTGCATGGTTGACACCAGTGTATGAATGGGTGAATGTGAGGCATCTGTAAAGCAATCCCTTTACCATTTATATCTATCATAATGTGGAATGCCGATATTGTTCCCCTGAACATGGTGAACTAAACGTATATATATATTGATCAATTGGAAACGGTATGAGCCCAAGGCGGTTGGGGTGGACGGGGTGGTTTAAATGAATACCTTGTGCTGAATCGTAATGATTATTCATCATTTCATTGGGTTGATTTGATTGTCATAACTGACTAGGTACGTATCATCCAGCGTGGTTTACTGACATCTGCTATGCTGTGTTGCAAATAGTTGGTTGCAAATGCAAATAGTTGGTTGCTTTTCTCGGTTTCAGAGTATAAATTTCACACTATAACGGTGGTTTGTGTCAGCTGCGTGACGAATGGAGCGAGACATGCATTGAGCATTTGCCAATATTCATGACACATAGACTAATTGATTCAGTCAATTCAAGTCAACTTTAGTCTGTAAAACCCCTTAATCACATCAAAGGGCTTCACAGGCCACATTTTATGACACCCTAAATACTCAATAGATTAATAGATAATTTGATTAATCCACAATGGAAACGGCCATTAGTCGGAGCCCTAAACACCTAACACCCGTCTCCTTGGATGTAATCTAGAGCAAAGGAGATAACAGGAGTAGCAAACAAGAGCGTATAATGTGGTCATTAGCACTGTGCGATACGGTCGCTATGGCGCGGTGCTAAACAAAATGGCAGCAACGGAGGCAAACAGAACAATCCCTGCTGTGACGGGCTGTGAATCCCACAAACAGGATGTCCTTCACCTTAAAGACAGGACAGGATGCGTCACCCGGCTCTGTGCTGCCGCTGCAGAAAGGGGGAAAAAACAGATCCCTGGGAACGCTGATGGGCAGCTCCGATGGAGCGGCTCTGGTTACACCGAAGGGATTCGGCTTCAAAGAGGCAAGCGCTGGGAAGAGGCTCTGTCTCGTCGACCCCCACGCTGGGGGCGGCGGAGATAAGGGCGTCCGTAGCGCAGGCATACGCGCCGAGACAAACGCCTGGCTCTGTTCACCATGAGAGGGCGGAGACGAGAGGGGACCATGTGAATGAGGAACTGGGTTGTGGAGCACTTTGTGGATTCTCTCCATTTTGATTGAATGGCTTGATTGTTTTCACGGCTTGCTTGTACAGTCGCTTTGGATAAAAGTGTCAGCTAAATGTAAATGTAACCCTAACCCACACGCACGGTGACCACTACAGTCCCCATGTTCTAGTGAAAGCTGAAATAATTTATTGTGAACCAGACTAGAGTTTCGTTAAAGTGCTCTGGTATTGGGAGATACGAGGCTTCAAAGGATGTGGATGCTTTTGATTGTTATTGGTTACTCTGTTTGTCGCTCCAGAGGTCAGCAGGATTCCATGTGGTTTTGTAGACTTTGTTGCCGTCTTGGGCCCCTCGAGACATTTTACCAAACAGCTGTTTTTTAAAACGAGATAGCATGGCTTAAGTGTGCAAAATCCCTCTAGCTTCACCCAATCCCTGTCAGTCTGACCAATCACACCTCCACCTGTCGAGGTGAGATTCAAAAGGATTACCTTGCCACTTAGAGGTGTTTTTCCCAACCTTTAGGGTCTCCTGTATGCCCCACAGGGCTATCGGGGTTGTCTGGGAATCACTGTTGTTGAGGGATTTATCTGCGTGTTTCTCCCTGGTTGGTGGTGCTGACCCCCTGTGTACCTGTGAATATTGTAACCCCAGGTGACGGACATCCAGGCCAGGGGGGCGGTGCTGAGTTGGAGCGCCCCCACCAGGACACCAGACGGCCAGGAAGGAAGCGTGGAGGAGGTGCCAAGCCTTCCAGAACCAATCGGCTATGAGGTGTCCATCTCCTTCACCGGCAAAGACGGGAAGTACAATACTGCCTACAGGTGAGCTACGGGAACAGAGATGTAGGCTAATTTCTAGCAGGGGGTTGGTAGGGATCGTGGTGTGGTGGCTCAGTAACTTTAATCTGAATTCACATAAATATCCAGCCTACTAAGCTTGATTTAGAGGTGCAGGAATTTGGCGAACTGGTTAGAGTGGCGAACTTATGACAACACACATTTATATTATGAATCATATCGAATGATGTGTCTTCTCCTCCATTGTGTTTTCGATGCAGTGGTGAAGAACTAAGTGCAACTTTAGAAGACCTCCGACCAGCAACGGACTACCACGTCAGGTAGGGGGGGGTCTCCACTGTCGGCTCTCTTTGTTATTAAAGAGCAAATACTAAGTGGAATACATTTGAGAGTTTGCTGCCATCTACAGGTTGAAATCTCTTCGCATTCGCTAGCGATTTGCTTTTTTATCAATAAAACAAATACATACATACAATTGTAAAGTTCTTCCACAGAATAATTTTCTCGTTTGGGTTACTGGCACTTGATGCATGACATTGTAGCACCAGCATGTAATGGCAAGCTAGCCTTCCTTTTGCCTCAGCAAAATACTGTCTTTTTTTAATATCCAAGAGTTCATATTATATAGTTTATATATATGTAGTTTTATTACAGTATGATTCATCCGAAAAATGCTACATTTTACGAACAAAATAACAAACGTTAGCGATAACGAGAACCCCTCCCAAGCTAGCCTGTCTGGAAGCATTTACTATGATCCTAACCTTTTGGATGACAGCTGCATCACTGAGCAGCCCAGGATGGAGCTCCTGTCTCACCTCCCTCCCCCCCCACACCCCCAGGGTCCAGGCGGTGTGTAAGTGTGTCCACGGGGGCCCCTCGGAGCCGGCCAGCTTTACCACACTCACCTGCGAGCCCGAGGCACCCAACGGCCCCAGGAAGGCCAGTGGCACCAAGAGCACCTTGGTCCTCCAGTGGAAGGTAACACCTCTTCCTAAATCTCTCCATAGAGATATCTGTTTGTATAGATATAGATATCTATCGATGTATAGAAATCTAGATATACCCACAACCTTTGGCCCCGACTGCACACTGTGTGTGCGTGTGCGTGCCTAGATTTAGATGGATGCCTACTGAAAGCCTTCATAATACATAATAGTAGTGTTAGTAGTATTGACATTGATACTACATAGTAAAACATGTTGATCTGCGATTGCCAGTATTGCGGCTCTCCTAGACAGTAGTAAACGTATGCTACAGAAAACCCTGGCAGAGGAACGTGTGGAACGCATTAAATCACTCCGGTGTTTACGTCTACTTTCGAACTAGGCTAGCTGCATAATGATGTCACAATATGGGCGGGCCGGAGGAGCCGATGCATATTTAGCTCCAGAGCTATTTCCGTCTCCACAACAAACTGAGTCATTGGCCGGAACGCAGGGGGAAGCGATGTCTGACGTGTTTATTTCCGTCTCTGTCCGCCGGTGTCTCCATTCACATGTGTACTCGATGCGTGAACACCTCGATTTAACAAAAGTCATGCAGCCAAATCCATCGGAGCGGGGTTTACAAAAACAACAACGCGCTCGACGCAGAAAATACGATTGTACCAATTAGGCCGGTTCTGTCGGCTAGTAATTCCTTGCAAACTGCTCCAGGGTAGAGGCAGGCATGTGAGGGGGTGTCGGGTTCAAATTCCCAGACTGTTTGAGGAAATAGGAAGGGAGTGCCCTTCGGCAAGGTACTTAACCTCCAGTGACTTTGGCCAAGTTGCCTGTCCAATCATGTCCTCGTCTCTCTTGTCGTCGTTGTCATGACGACGCTGTGATAGATTGACAGTTCAATTTAGAATTACACCAGAAGAAGCCAACAACATTTAGTGTAAAATCTGATTGGCCGCAAATTAAACATCCATCAATTTATTTCAGCAAAAATAATTATGTAGTGTTAAGTATCTAGTGGCTACTGGTTTGTAACAGGCAACATCACAAAGTCAAACAGAGCACATTTAATTCAAGAGAAGAGAAGTCGATATTTGTTTTGTTACTTTTTTAGCCAATCACGTTTGTTTATTCACAGGCGCCATGTGACAACGGTTCCAAAATCCAGAACTACGTCCTCCAATGGGATGAGGTAATGGCCAATCAATGAATATTTATTTTTAAATGTACAATCATGCCTGGCCAATCAGGTGGCCTCTTTAAAGGACACTTTGTGTTATGGTTCAAATCTTTGAATTCACATTGTCTTTAGTCTGGTGCTAGACTCATATTCACATTAATCAATTCAGAAATATGTATTGATCGGCATTCTGCAGCAATTTTAATTGCATGTAGTCCTTGAGATAAGATTAAAAGTATATTGCACATTATTTACCCACAAGCAAATTCAGGCGTCACAGCAGCAAAAAGAACAACGGCTAATAAAGGCAATGCCAAGGTGTTGTGGTCGTGTGACGGTGGTCATGTGACGGTGGTCATGTGACGGTGGTGTGTTGCTCTGCAGGGTAAAGGCACCGGCGTGTACGAGCAGTGCTACCACGGCATCCAGAAGCAGTACCGTGTCACCAAGCTCTCCCCCGCCTCCCGATACTCCTTCCGCCTCGCCGCCAAGAACGACATGGGCATCAGGTAGGCCACACGGACCAATCGCAGCGCCGGGCTTCCGCGAATCCCCATCACCGTCCAACCAATCACAGCTCAGGGCTTTGGCTTTGGCGAAGTCCCTGGCTGTCTGAGCGATGACAGGTCCTCAGACAGTCGCTGCTGTTCATATCTCACTGCCTCTGTGATTCATTCTCTCACTACATTATCTCTGATGCTCATTGGCTCTAGTTCATCCAATTTATTCTCCTTTCTTTTTTTTTATTCAGTCTCTCTCAATTTCTGCTTTTCTCATTTCTGTCTCGCTCTATCCCTGGTGCACTTCTCTTTCTCTCTCGCTCTCTCGCTCTCTCTCTCTCTCTCTCTCTCTCTCGCTCTCTGCCACCCACCTCTCTCGCTCTCTGTCTCGCTCTGTCTCACCCTCTTTCTCGCTCTGTCTCTCTCTCTCTTTCTCACTCTCTCGCTCTCTGTCTCTCCCACACTCGCTCGATCCCTCTTCCACCCTCTCCCCCTCCGTCCTTGATGCTCTCAGCTCTCCCTCTCCCCCCTCCCTCCCTCTCAATTCAAATTCAGAATTGCTTTATTAGCCTGCAAAATACAGATTTACATTGCCAAGCTGTCAGACAACGATGTCACAGCCAGTTTGTCCTCCTTTTGAAATGTCCATTCCGGGTCGGAACGTCTGTTCGTGTTTTGGTCTGCTTCACTGCAGCCATGGAGGCAGTAAGCAATGGATCAAAATGGATCAGCTGAGATAAAGCACTAGATTCTACCCGACCTAATGGAGACCCGCTTAGAGCCCAGAGGGAGTTCTAGATGAATTCCGTGTCCGATGCGGTGTCCCCAACATGGCAACACACCGGGGAGCGGGCACAGACAACTCTCCTCAACCTGGCAACACCCAGGCAGTGGGTGGAGACAACTCATCTCTACTGTTAGACTGCAGTACCCATTTGAAACACTCCAGACACTCCATACAGCACCTTTAACACAACATAAATATAAAACACAAAAGCAGTCAAATGAGCAAAAAAGAAGTTTGAAAATGTACAAAAAACAAGGTGAATATAAAGTACCAAGGACGTAGGATATACAATGCTGTACAGATGTTAATAAAAATAAAAGTGTCCGAAATAAAAAAAACACTGATCCCTCTCCTCTCTCTTCTCTCTTGTCTCTCCCTCAGTGAGTTCAGCGAGGTGGTGGACCTGTTCACCTCCTGCAGCGTGCCCTGCCCCCCGCTGCCCCCCGAGCTGGTCAAGGCGGGCGTCACCTGGCTCTGCATGCAGTGGCAGCGGCCCGGCGGGTCGCCCAAAGAGGATGACATCTACTACATCCTGGAGATGGAGGAGGAGGGCTCGGTGAGACACCCCAACACCCCGACCCCTGGCCCACCAGACACCCTGCTGTTATGAACACATGGGGGGGTGGGGGCATCGCAAAAAGAAACACTAACTGGTAGTCTGATGGTCTGGTCAGCATAGATCTAGGAGTACACTCCCACTTGTGATGTCACAATGACAATTTTAGTCACATGCCAATTTTGGAACTGCTTGTAATGGCTGATCACACTCGCACCTGGTGGTATGGTACAGGATAGGGCCCCTTTGAGGTTGTGTGTCAAATCAAAATGCTTTATTAGCATGACATTTTCAACAATGATATTGCCAAGGCAGTACAATCCTAAAAAGCAATGCCAATTTATGACAAAGAAAAACAGATGATGTTGAACAACAGGTGTATTGCTCACCTGTCGAATGAAAATGTAGCATAGCTTCAGGTTCATTTATTTTATGCCTGGTTGCATATCCGCTCCGCTATTAGAACCTAAGTCTTTCCCTCCATTCTCCTACTCTTGTCTGTATTAATCTGTCTTGTTCTCAATCTCTGTATGTCTCTCTCTGTCTCTTAAGAGGACATAAACGTGTGGTGTGTCTGGTTGTGTGTCCTCCCCAGGGCTACGGCTTCCAGCCCAGCTACGACGGGGAGGAACTGTCCTGCACCGTCAAGAACCTCCACCGCAGCACCAACTACAAGTTCAGGGTGAGTGCTTCCCCCAGGGTGAACAGCGGAGTGCGTGCCTGTGTAAGTGCTCCCTGTGATGTGTGTATGTTTATGTGTGCGCGTGCACCTGTGTGTGTTCCAAGCCAAGCAAGTAATCTGCAGTCTTAATTAAGGCTGCAGCCTGGCTGTGTTCTGGGTGGGTGCTGGTGCTGGTGGTGGTGGAGCGACCCAGTGACTCATCCTCTTGGCCGGGTTGACAGCAGGGGTGGGGGGTGGGGTGCTCCACGGTGGGGGGTAATGCAGCGGTAACGGTTGGTTCCTAGTCGGGGGGTGGGGGGGGGTTATTCATGAATTGCACTTTGAGTCTTCAGCGAGTCTGAATGGATTCCCATACTTTGCGATGCTTTCGTCAGGAGGTGCAGCCAGCACCATGCCCTTGGAGGGGAGGGAATGTGTAATGCTCGCTGTAATGTCTGGGTTGTGGGGCCAGGTGACTCAGGACTGTGTGTGTGTGTGTGTGTGTGTGTGTGTGTGTGTGTACAGTTGCCTCACATTCACATACACACATTCATGCACTGACGGCAGTGTCAACCATGCAAGGTAACAAACAACATGTCAGTAGCAGTTAGAGTTAGGTGGCGTCTTGCTCAGCCCAGGGATCGAACCAGCAACCTTCCTGTTGCCAGACAACCACTCTTACCTCCTGAGCAACTGCCGCACCATGTCTACCACAGTCTGCCTGAGAACCTAGGACATGTATCATAGTTATACTGACTGAAGAGTGGTACGTCAAAGTTACTACTAACTGAATAGTCGCAGTAGTTGTGTATTCATACTAACTGGTCCGCTGGTCCTCATCAGCCCAGTATGGAGTATCTGCTGGGCTCTCTCCGCAGGTTTCCAATATACAGTTGTGGTCAAAAGTTTACAAACACTTGTAAAGAACATGTATGTCATGGCAGTCCAGAGTTTCCAATAATTTCTACAACACTTATTTTTCTGTGATAGTGTTTGGAGCACATACTTCTTTGTCACAAGTCAATGATCCGCTTTTTCAGCTCCGTGCTGAGCTCCTTTGACTTTCCCATTGTAGTGTTTGTGTCTGAGTCTAATGATCGTATCAAATGAGTCATATTTAAATGGGCTCAGAGAAGTCACCAGCTGTAGTCAATCATAATCACTCACAAGAAGTTAAGAGGCCACAAAGATAATTTGATTGACACAACTTTCTACATCACCTCAATTGATCATTCATGTTGCTGTATGTATATTTTTGACCCAGCAGATTTGGTCACATTTTCAGTAGAGCCATAACAAATTCATAAAAGAACCAAACTTCATGAATGTTTTTTGTGACAAAGAAGTATGTGCTCCAATCACTCTATCACAGAAAAATAAGAGTTGTAGAAATTATTGGAAACTCTGGACTGCCATGACATACATGTTCTTTACAAGTGTGCAGTATGTAAACTTTTGACCACAACTGTAGGTTAATTAAGAAAAACGCGTATACATCGGATGTCATTGTGGATGGTGTTTACTTCGTGGTGGAGTGTGAACTGCAGCATTCACTTCTAGTTGTTGTCCTCGTTTGATGGTTTCAGGGTCAACGTACCTGGTTGTCCTGCGTGCCTTCATTACCTCTGCTTTGTATCAAGGAGAGGAGTGAGAGAAGGGATGTCAACCACTGTCAAGGTTGTGGGCTTTTATAATATAATCCAAAATAATATAATCAGAGAAATAATTTACGAAGTTTTGCCTTTGGGTGTACCTTTGGTTAGAGCTGAGTATATTTCCGCACAGACATAAAGAACTTTGGTGCAGTGGACTCGTCAAAACACACTCATGTCTATGAATGAATGAACGAATTAATGAGCAGGGACAGTGTACAAAAAACATGAACGTTATAACACGAGAGATGTTATTAGCAAATTGCTATTTTCCGCCTCTAGTCCCTGGGCAGGTAAGTAAAATTATTAAATAGCATAAAAATGACACTTTAAAACTATACTTTAAAATACTATGGTAATCAATAAGAGTATACAAACACAATCATCCCCTCATCCCAACCCTGAAACAGCCCCACCCCCTCCCCACCAACAAGACTCATGTGTACAAACGTGTACGACTTGCTGTGTGAGTATCCACTGTTTCCACTGTATACACTGTGTCTAAGTACAAACACACATGCATGTCTAAGTACAAACACACACATGCATCGGTGTCCTCCTCCTCACCTGACGTATGTCTGGCGGGTGTGTTTGTGGTTTATTTCTGCGTTATGACTGCGATCACACAACCGGATCAGATCGGAGATGGGAATGTGTGAGTGTGAGTCTCCCGCTCTCCCGGAATCTGACGTCTTTCAAGTCCACACTCTTTCTCTCTAATTCTCTCTCCGTCTATCGTCACGTTTCCACGGTGCTTTATTTAACAGGGACGACACTCTCCTTCGACTCACACTTCTCGGGAATCATCATTTATTTAATAGTGGCAATAATAATAAAACAATAAACTGTTTTCACAATAGCCTGCTGCAGGAGTACAACTCGAATAAAATGTACGTTCCCTGAATAAATCCCATTTCAATACATCTTTTTTATATTGACTCAAACCTTGACTCACAATGTAAATACAGTGAAGGTTCTGCCAGTGTTGTCTGAGGCTAGATCAACACAGCTGTATTCACAGTACACACTTCAGTACACACTTCAGTACACACTTCAGTACACACACTTCAGTACACACACTGCTGCACACGCTGCACTAAAATACACACTATACTACACTAAAGTACACACGATGCTACACACTACACTAAAGCACACACTATAGTACACATGACACTAAAATATACACGGTACTAGTACACAGGAAACTAAAATACACACTATACTACACACTACCCTACACACTTTAGTACACACTGCAGTCGGTTTGGCATCCAAGGCTAGTGGATCAGTTAGCTCTTCTAGTGGATCAGTTAGCTTCTCTAGTTGATCAGTTAGCTCTTCTAGTTGATCAGTTAGCTCTTCTAGAGGATCATTTAGCTCTTCTAGTGGTTCAGTTGGCTCTTCTCGTGGATCAGTAGGCTCTTCTAGAGCATCAGTTAGCTCTTCTTGTGGATCAGTTGGCTCTAGTGGATCAGTTAGCTCTTCTAGTGGATCAGTTAGCTCTTCTGGTGGATCAGTTAGCTCTTCTGGTGGATCAGTTAGCTCTTCCAGTGGATCAGTTAGCTCTTCTAGTGGTTCAGTTAGCTCCAATGATTCAGTTAGGTCTTCTAGTGGATCAGTTAGCTCTAGTGGTTCAGTTAGCTCTCGTGGTTCAGTTAGCTCTTCTAGTGGATCTGTTAGCTCTTCTAGTGGTTCATTTAGATCTTCTAGTGGATCAGTTGGCTCTTCTAGTGGTTCAGTTAGCTCCAATGATTCAGTTAGCTCTTCTAGTGGATCAGTTATCTCTAGTGGTTCAGTTAGCTCTTCTAGTAGATCAGTTAGCTCTTCTAGTAGATCAGTTAGCTCTTCTAGTGGTTCAGTTAGCTCTTCTAGTGGATCAGTTAGCTCTTCTAGTGGATCAGTTAGCTCTCGTGGCTCAGTTAGGACTTCTAGTGGATCAGTTAGCTCTAGTGGTTCAGTTAGCACTTCTAGAGGTTCAGTTAGCTCTTCTAGTGGTTCAGTTAGCTCTTCTAGTAGATCACTTAGCTCTTCTAGTGGTTCAGTTAGCTCCAATGATTCAGTTAGCTCTTCTAGTGGATCAGTTAGCTCTAGTGGTTCAGTTAGCTCTAGTGGTTCAGTTAGCTCCTCTAGTAGATAATTTAGCTCTTCTAGTGGATCAGTTGGCACTTCTAGTGGTTCAGTTAGCTCTTCTAGTGGATCAGTTAGCTCTTCTAGTGGATCAGTTAGCACTTCTAGTGGTTCAGTTAGCTCTTCTAGTGGATCAGTTAGCTCTAGTAGTTCAGTTAGCTCTAGTGGATCAGTTAACTCTTCTAGTGGTTCAGTTAGCTCTTCTAGTGGATCAGTTAGCTCTTCTAGTGGATCAGTTAGGACTTCTAGTGGATCAGTTAGCTCTAGTGGTTCAGTTAGCACTTCTAGAGGTTCAGTTAGCTCTTCTAGTGGTTGTTAGCTTGAATGATTCAGTTAGCTCTTCTAGTGGATCAGTTAGCCCTTCTAGTGGTTCAGTTAGCTCTTTTTCCAGAGCAGAGACCAGGTTAAGCGTGAGTGCATACATGCTCGGCACCGCTGGGTGGCCTCGTTGGGAATCAAACCTGTAACCTCCCAGCATGTTAATGCCACGCTCTAATAGTCTCATAGCCGCGCTAATGAAAGTGTGATGGGTTTGTAACATGGAAACTTGAAAAGGGTAGATTTGTCTTCTTCCTGTGGGGCTGATTAGACGTGTTCCCGGCGCGGTGGTCGTTACGCCCGCAGTGTAATCCACAGGTTTAGGTTTACAAGGCTGCCGTTTCCCCCGCTGAACCCATAAAGACTTATTTCCCTGTTGGGCCTCTTGTCAAGTGCTCTCACCACTATACGTCTTTGTCCCTTATAAAAAAAATATTGCGTGACTCTTGCAGTGGTTTCTCTGTTGGCTGTTGTCAACAAATATCTCCTAAAAAATAATAATACGACAACTATTGTTTCTAAATCTAATCTTTTCTAAATCTCGGAACGCTGATTATAGCTGCAGAAATGTGCATGTTTGTTTTTTCCTGAGTTTAATAGCCGTTTGCCAAAGCACACAGTCGTCACTGGGTTCTGGGAAGTGGTGACGGACATGTTCCATTATGGTGACACTTTATAGACCACATGACTCATCAATTAATTGGGGAAAAAAAGTAATTTAAGTTAAGTGTATAATCTTTAGCTGTGGGATATTAGTTTAGTTTGAGTAGTTGGAGTAGTGTGTGTCAGTGTATGTGTGTGTGTAGTACCGTGTGTCTGTTGTGAATGAGTAGAGTTGTGTAGTAGTAGTACCATATTACTGTGTATTTCTATGAATGAGTAGCACAGAGTTGTGTACTACAGTCGTGGTACTGTAGTCCTGTGTATTTCTATCAATGTGTTGTATAATTGTGTGTACTAGTACTCCTGTAGTATTGTGTATTTTCTATGAATGAGAAGTATGGGGTTATGTACTAGTCATACTAGCACTTTGTATTTTCTATGAATGAGTAGGGTCGTGGACTAGTAGTACGGTGTGTACTCTATGAGTGATTTGTATTCAGGTGCAGCTCTCTGGGATGTCATTCCGGGCGATCTTGTCACCGGGGGCAACTTATGGATGACGCAATGTATTGGATAATGAGAGAGAGAGAGAGAGAGAGAGAGAGAGAGAGCTCCATCTGCACTGTCTCTCAGATACCTTCATTACCCTCCATGTCAATGTTCAGTCAGCACTTGTTATCTATGACCTTTACGCACACACACACACACCGACGTGCACATGAGACATTTGTATACTCACACACCCATACATAGACACACCCATCATACACTTCCACATTCTCTGTGTTATACACATACACACTGACACACATGCACACCAAAGTACACGCACACCCACGCATATACACATAGACACACCCACACACATTCTCCATCTCATCCGCACACACACAAGCAGTGGCTGGTTACCCATGTTGTTCCTCATGTCTGCCTGCAGGTGGCGGCGTACAACACGGAGGGGAAGAGCAACCCCAGCCACGTGGCCGAGTTCACCACCAGCCCCGACCGGCCCGGCTGCCCCTGCAGACCCCTCATCAGGGGCCGCGTGCTGCCCAACAGCTTCAAGATGGCCTGGGGTAAGCCCGGAGCACGGCTAATCTCATCTTGAAACATTTTAAAATATCTAAAGGGCTCCTATTGTTATACCATCAGCTGTGAGTGTGATTAGCTACCACAAGCCCTTTCAGATTCTATGATCACAACTTGGGAGTGTCCAGCTCCTAGATGTATGCTGGATAGATCAGCCCACCTGCCTACTTAGTGCACTGTAGCAACAGGGTGGGCTCTATCCAGCATAATTTTGGGTGGACACTCCCACTCGTGATGTAATAAGCGGGAGATTCTGTCTGAGGTTTGTCTTTTGATGTGGTAGTTGGGTAGTTAGTCTGCTGCCCTATGAACAGGCTGCACATAAACCAAACCATGATATCCATAACTCATAATAAATACTTAATGAATGAAAGGAATTAACCGATGACAAACCTACAATGATGGAGCTGATAAAACACACTATGTTGTGTGCCCCGTGTGAATATGAGGATGTGAAATATTGTTATTTTTCTTTTTTATTCACCAGAACCGCCTAAAGACAACGGTGGATCGGAAGTCACGAAGTACGTTGTGGAGCGATCCGAGGGGTTGAGTGGTACGTCTCCTCCTGAACACCTGTCTCTATATCTACTGTCTAACCCTACCTGTCTCTATATCTACTGTCTAACCCTACCTGTCTCTGTCTAACCCTACACTGAAGGACAGACACACACACAGGCACACACAGGCACACACACAAGGAGAGAGAGACACACACACACACAAAGGCACACAGAGACACACACACACCTACCTGTCTCTATATCTACTGTCTAACACTACCTGTCTCTTTGTCTACCTGTGCAGGTATGTCCTGGGAGCTGGTCTACTCGGGGCCGGCCCTGGAGTATGTGTGTGAGGGTCTGAAGCCCGGCTGCTCCTACCAGAGCAGAATTTACTGCATGAGCGAGGGGGGGCAGAGCCCGGTGAGTCATTCTCACCGCATGCACACACACACGCGCCCGCACGCACGCACGCACACACACACACACGCACGCACACACAGGGGCATACACAGGCATACAAACACAGGTGCACATACACACACTCAGGCACACAGGTGCACATACAACGGCCTCACACCAGCGCGCAAATACACACAAGCGCTTGCGCACACAGTGCAAGCACGCAGACAGAGACACAGTGAGAAAAGCACACAGCCAGCGCACGCACACACACACACACACACACACACACACACACACACACACACACACACACACACACACACACACACACACATGTGTGTGTGTGTGTGTGTGTGTGTGTGTGTGTGTGTGTGTGTGTGTGTGTGTGTGTGTGTGTGTGTGTGTGTGTGTGTGTGTGTGTGTGTGTGTGTGTGTGTGTGTGTGTGTGTGTGTGTGTGTGTGTGTGTGTGTGTGTGTGTGTGTGTGAGCTGCAGACACTGAGCAGACGGAGGATTCAGCAGCACAGCAACAACATAAAACCGATTCATAACTTTGTGATCGGGCCATCGGCCGGTTCATGCTACGTTTAGACCGATCCAGGGGTCCGTGTACCGATGCACTCGCATCTTTTAAATCAAAACCGATTTTCCGATTCAAATCGGTTATTTGTTACACCCCTAGCTTATGTCTTCCACAAACGTGATCACTTTAAGCGTTACACTGTATGCAGCAGACATCCTGCAGG
>PIJE02000105.1:262597-370793 GCA_002895965.2 Coryphaenoides rupestris | reverse complement strand
TCTCTCTCATACACACAAAGACACAGTCCAACGGAACAGCCCGTTGGCTTTAAATACAGCCCCCAAAGTGTTACGAGACTACAGACGCACCACAACCTCCACCCTCCCCCGCCCCCCTCCCCCCCCCTCCCCCCCCCCCCCCCTCCCACCTCCTCCCCTCCTCCTCTCCCTCCTGCCTCCCCCAGTCGGAGGACGAATAACAGTTCAATTATTGGCCGAAAGGTTGCCACTTTTGGAAGTCAAACACACCTTTGAACGTAGAGAATTCTGTGCTACTCTGGCAAGCTTCTTTGTGGCACTCAACTTGATTTGCGCCCCTTGCTTCCTCACCCCCCCCCGCCCCCCCCCCCCCGACTACCTCTGCTGCCTGTTGGCACGGGAGCCTGCGAGGCCCAATTTCACTGGTCTCATTTGAAATGAAAGCTAAAACACATGGTCGGGTTTTTTTTTTTTTGTGGTGATGAAATATGGCTGCCGGTTTCCGCGTCCAGAAAATCACCATATCGTTACGAGCATCGAGGGCTTCGTCAAACAGTTACGGCGCGCTGTGTGCGCGGAGATGACGAGCAAGGCCGAGGCCGGGGGAGCCTTGCAGTGGATTAACACACACACACACACACACAAACTCACATTGTTCTCAGCGCACGTGTGTGTGTGTGTGTGTGTGTGTGTGTGTGTGTGCGTGTGCGTATGAGAATGCAATAACTTGAGCAAGACAGCACGTGATTAGGTCTGTTCGTCTTCCACTAAACCAGAACCAGTGATGACCTGAGACTTGCTGGTTTGGAAAAGTACCTCTCTGTTGACTGACTACCTCTAAGTACGCCGATACACGCAAATACACACACGCAGACACACACATGCACACACACACACACACACACACACACACACACACACACACAAAGGCACACAAAACACATATCATTCTCCACAAACACAGGAGTAATTGTTCATTTCCCCTCGTTACCTAACGGTGGAACCGGACCAATTAGTGAGTTTGAGGGCTGATTTAGGATAGGATAAATAAACTCAGTGACCAACCACGCACATGCGCCCGCACACAGGCGCAATGTGCACGCACGCACGCACGCACACACACACACACACACACACACACACACCCGCACACACACACACACACACACACACACACACACACACACCTGCAGAGACACACACAGACACACACACACACACCACAGACACACACACACCGCCCCCCCTACGGCCTGGTGGAGTGATGGATTAGCCACACGGCACATATTGTCGGTGGGGGGTACTTGGGGGGGGGGCGAGGGGGGGAGCGGTCACAGGGATTTGGCTGGCACCGGGCCACGCCACAGACCACATCCACACAACATCGTGGAAGCCGATGACATCACTGACCCGGGTCATCGGAGAGCCCTTCAAAGGCGTCGGCACAGCAACTGCGCCGATAAAAAAAAAGAAAGAAAGAAAATGGAACTTCTCTTTTTATATATATATATATATATATATATATATATATATATATATATATATATTACTCTCTCTGCCTCTCTCTCTCCCTCAGCCCCCCGGGTGGAGCACCTTGATGACCATGCCTGTGAGGTCTCCTGGGAGGCCCTGCCCCCCATGAAGGGAGACCCCATCATCTACACCCTGCAAAGCATGCTGGGAAACTCTGACTTCAAACAGGTGAGGCCCTCGCCCCCTCGTTAGGTCTTTAAAGCGGACATATTATTATGCCACCAGGTGTGAGTGTGATTAGCCATTGCAAGCCGTTTTTTTTGTCGGTAGTCACATGGCAATTGTGACTACCGACAAAAAAAACGTCTAGTGACATCACAAGTGGGCATGTCCATCGAGACGTATGATTACTCGATCAGTCTACCAGCCTACCCAGTGGACTGTACCGACAGGTAAACTGATCTAGTAATCATACATCTAGGTGGACATTCCCGCTTGTGATGTCACTAGACGGTAGTCACATGGCAATTGTGAAACTGCTTGCAATGGCTAATCACACTCACACCTGGTGGCATAATATGTCCCCTTTAGGTTACATAGAGATCGTTGCTCCTTCGGAGACGGCTTCTGGGTCTTAACACCCCCCAACCACGCTCTCTCCCTAACACCCTCCCCTCTCTCCCCCTCCTCCCCCTCCCCCGCAGGCCTACAAGGGCCCGTCCACCAGCCACGTGCTGCACAGCCTCCAACCCACCAGTGACTACCGCTTCCGGGTGTGCGCTGTCCGGCAGTGCCAGGACGCCCCGGAGCTGAGCGGGCCCTACAGCCCCACCGTCACCCTCTCGCCGCCGCGCAGCGAGGCCCAGGGGGGCGGGGCCGGCGGCGGTGGGCCGGGCATGGCCGGGGCGGGGCTCCGGGTGGGCAGCGGTGGCCCGGAGTCGGCCCGCCCGCGGCGCAGCCTCAGCGACGAGCAGTGCGCCTTCCTGCTGCTGATGGCCTTCGCCGTCATCGCCATCCTCATCGCGTTCATCATCCAGTACTTTGTCATCAAATGAGCACTTTTCTCTCCTATCTCCTGCCCTCTCACACACACACAGACACACACTCAGACACGCACACGCACACACACTCAGACACACACACACACGAACGAACGGTCACAGCTTTACTTTCGTTGTCGTCGATTGTTTGGTATCCTTTGTTTTTCCCCCCGCTAAGCCTCATGGGTAATTATTCACAGGATGTGGGAGGAGGGGCAGGCAGGGGAGTGGGAGGAGGTGGAGGAGGAGGAGGAGGAGGAGGCATCTTAAGTCTGTTGTTCAAGTGAAGGTTTCAGCTCCACTCTGATTGGCTCTCCTCGGCAGAGGGGATCATGAGAGAGCGCGGGATTGGCTGATGGTGGGAGGGGGTGGGTCTTACTCATGTACTTGTTGATTACAGTATCTGTATAAACGTATATTTATAGAAGAAGTTATTATTATTATTATTATTTATATTTGCATTAATGTGTCCAGTATAGGAGCGTTCTGTTTGTTGGTTTGTTTCGTAGTTGCTGGTGGGAGCGCAGTGTAGATGTTAGCCGGTGATGGAGGGACCTAGCATGATGCTTTCAGAGTGGTGACTCAACCCCCCCCACCCTCCCACCTCCCTACCCCATCCCCACTCCCTCACTCACCCCCCTCACCCGCCGCAGTGAAAACGGTTTCCACGGCGACAAGGTGATTTGATTATGAAATTGTTGTTCACGCTGTAGAACGTTCGTTTAGCACTTTCCAAACTTTTGGATGTTCAGAATGTCTAAGGATGCAAAAACGACTGGAGATATGTTCGTATATTTTTGTACAGCCGGACACAAAATGACCTGTAAGGAGAGAGAGAGAGAGAGAGAGAGAGAGAGAGAGAGAGAGAGAGAGAGAGAGAGAGAGAGAGAGAGAGAGAGAGAGAGAGAGAGAGAGAGAGAGAGAGAGAGAGGAGAGAGAGAGAGAGAGAGAGAGAGAGAGAGAGAGACGGAGAGAGAGAGAGAGAGAGAGAGAGAGAGAGAGAGAGAGAGAGAGAGAGAGAGAGAGAGAAATGCTGGTTATAAAGATTACGGAAGCGAATAGGAAAAACCAAACTAACACAACGACTTGTGATTATTTTTTACTGTCTTACGGTTGAACTGTAGCTCTGTTGCTACGGACTTGCAGCTGCTTCTCTGAAATCATGTTGTTCTGCACACAAAATGGACGCTTACACCTTCGGTTTATTTTCCTCTTGAGTTGCGGGGTGGGGGTGGCGGGGGTTCCTCCTCCCCGTTGGCTGATTTTGCACCTTAGTAAGAAAAAATAAGTTTAATATGTTAAAAAAGACAACCCTTTGACTTGACTGTGACTTGGTCTTGTGGCGCGTTATGAATCCAACATGCTTGTGAGGTTGTGCGAGCCCTTCTTGTGCTTTGGGTGTTTTTAAAGTCGTCGTACCACAGGGTGTGTCAGGGGAGAGGGAGGAGCCTTGTGATGGGGAGGGGCCGGAAGAGGCGACCATTTTCAGAGACTGAGAAAAGGAAGGAGAAAAAAATCAGGACGATTTAAGAGAATAAAAACGGAAATGGAAAAAACTCACACATTAACACGACGACGACGTAGGGATGAGTTTCACTGTTGTTTTTTCTAGTTATTTTTTTTGTTTTAGTTTTAGAAAAACACTAAAGAGTGTTTTATTTCTTTAATTTTTTTAGCAATATAAAATAATTTGTTCATTTGATATTAGTAAACGATCATAATCATGAGAATTTTTTTTTTCCTTTTTCGAAAAAATCTAGGTCTGTATTTGGTCTCTTTTTATTTGGATTTCTTCCGTCTGGTCATATATATATGTGTGAAGTATATTTTTTTATGATATTGAAGTAATATAAGTGAAATACTCTCCAGAGAAAAATACAGAAAACAAATGTGGAAAAAAACGCAAAAGGCAGCAGATACAAAAAATCGTGTTATCTCATGTACTTCCCGTGAATTTAAATTTGCCTTCTTTCTCTCTGCGTGTTTTGTGTGTTTCTCGTGAACCCAGTGAGCTGCTGCGTGGGTCCTCTAGTCTCTTCTTGTGTTCTCGTGTTGGCGTCGCGGCGGGGGGCTAGCGTCCGCCCGCCGTGACTTTACAGGTACCTTGCAAAAACTGTCTTGGGGGTTAATTACATGATTTGGTCTTTTCAGGCATTCTGCAAATGTCTCCTCTCTGTCCTTTAAAGAATTCAAATTCCTATTTTTGATAGTGATTGCAACGTGTGCCATTTTAACACCTCTTCACCGCGCGGGGGGGAGGGGGCCCCCGGCCGCCGGAGAGATTAGCAAGACGCTACAAAAAGAAAATCATAAAATATGCACAAAAAAGACCATTTTTATGTAATTTTAATGTTTGCAGTTACCTCATACACCGTACATTCCAAAATGAAAATTTGTTATACTATACATACTACCAGACATATCACTTTAAGATGTTGGTTATGATGAAGAAAGTATAATCATAGATATGTATCTGTATAGCCATGATATCTACAAAGAATCCATGCACAATAAAAGATTTATAATTCTTAATCGTCTTGTTTGTTTTTGTTTGTATGTGTGATTCTTCTTTTTTTCTCTTTGTCAGTTAGCAAAATCTTAGTAAGATATTTATTGTCCCGCAGGGAAATTCATTTTCACTGCGTGTACATAGAAACAGATGACATACAGATATACTCACAGATAACCACGACATCCATTCCTTATCAAGCACCCCAGTGCACATAAGCACACCATCAGAAGCTCTGGATCTATGCAAGGGTTGTTTTTTAATCAAATCATTGTTTCACAAATGATTTTCTGGGGACAACCACAGTGTGTAGGCTCCCAGGGGCCCCAGCCTAGTGGCCAGTAGGGGCCGCGATAAGGGCCATAGTAAATGGATGACATTTATATTGCGCTTTTATCCAAAACACTTTACAGTATTGCCTCACATTCACCCATTCATACACCGACGGCGGTGTCAACCATGCAAGGTAACAACCAACACGTCAGGAGCAGTTAGGGTTAGGTGGTGTCTTGCCCAGGGACACCTCGACACTTAGCTAGGCGGAGCCCGGGGATCAAACCAGCAACCTCCCTGTTGCCTCCTGAGCTACTGCTGCCCTCATAGTGACATCTGTGATCATTTTGAAATTGTTTTACTGCTGCTTTAAAAATAATAATCTAATTAGATGCTAAAATCATATCCCATTCAGTTCTACATCAGCAGCAGATTGTAAAATTAAAAAATATCTAATACATTTGTTCTCTGCAAACTTCATTAGACCGACATGCAGATGAGAAATAACATGTTGATGGATAGTTTAAAGATGAGTGAGATTAGAAGCAATGCCTGCTAATGCTGTTAAGTCTGTGTCAGACAGTTATTAATAAAGAACCAAGTGAAATCACTGATCATGAACCTAAACTAGATCCTCATCTGGTAATATATGTATATATCATCATATAACATAATGAGATAACAGCTTGTGTTGTTTGTAAAGAACAATTTGCGTCCATCTCTAGACATCAATTTATTGCATCTAAAACATGTTAGGCCTATTTAAACCCTGCTAATGTTCACAATTTTAAGTAATCTTAATTTACTGTCATAACTAACATAGATCTCCATTCTCTCCTCTTGGAGGGGTGGGGGGGGGACTCACTCTCTTTGTAATCTCACCATTCATCACTACTGTCATTTGGGTAGGAATGAAATTACTTTAAAATGACACACGCACACACACACACATGCAGACACATAGATGCAGACACACAGATACATGCAGACACACACATGCAGACACATAGGCGCAGACACACACACATGGAGACGCACATGTAGACACACACATGCAGACACACACAGATACACACACACACACACACATGCAGACACTAAGGTGCAGACACACACAGATACACACATACACACACACACACACACACATGCAGACACATAGGCGCAGACACACACACATGGAGACGCACATGTAGACACACGCATGCAGACACCAAGGCACAGATACACACACACACACACACACATGCAGACACACAAAGATGCACACACACAGCAGACTTACAGAGTCTGGGAGGAGGAGGAGGTGGTGGTGGAGGAGGGGAAAGAAGAGAAGAAAGAGGAGGAGGAGGGGGTGCTGGTGCTGGTGGAGGAGGAGGAGGAGGTCTTGGCAGCATCATTGTTTGACTGTGGCTTCACACACGCAGGAGGAACACACTGCCAGCCTCTCCATCTGATCTGCCCGCTGCCACAAAACACACAGAGGACAGCGTCATCACCGCTCCGTCTGCACAGGTACACCGCCTTGGATATTTTAGGTTTTTGTGTGTTTTAGTTTGTTTTGTTTTGATGCAAACTTCACTACATCATTACATCATTATTGTTATGATGACAGTTTTGTTTCATCCAAGACGTCCTGGTGAACATGGAGGCTTTAGATGTTATCGTGATGTTGTTGGCAATGTCCATGGTGAATAATGTTATGAGAACAGTGTGGCTGGGGGGTGGTTAGGGGTCGGGGCAGGAGGACAGTCTAGTGGTCAGGATGAAACGTTGTGGGTTCGAGCTCCAACATCTGTAGTCTACCTGAACAAGGTCCCTCTCCCCCTAACCCTGACCCGCTCCTTAATGACATCTGGGCTCACTAAGCCGGTGGTTACCAGCCGGGGGTTAGTTTTGTGCAGGTTCACGGGGGTACTTTTGATAAAACACAAATGATGACGTCAAATGTTAAATATTAGTTGAATTAGTTCAAATTCTGTATTTTGATTGTTGTTGATCAATATGTAATTATATTTTTTCTAGTGGTCTATTAAAGTCGACCACAGCAATTTAAACCTGTAGAAGTAGTAAATGAGAAACACTGCCCCCCCCCCTATATAAAGAAACTCCTGAAAACTTACAGGATTGACCTAATCTGCATTATAACATTATGTCCCAAATGTGCATATATGAGACAGATGCTGCATTTTCCTTCAAATGTTTATTTAAAATGAACAGATTTCTTAAGGAATCAACGAAGGGTGGAAGGGGTACATGGTTTAGCTGTGGTGGGGACTAAAGTGTGAGTAATGGTGGACAGCCTCTCTTAAATCTTTTGTTTTATTGGGTTTTTTGTTTGGTTATCTGGAGCATGAGCAGTCAGATCGCTTGCTATGCCTACGATCCTGGGTTGATGACGACATTTATGTCACATGGTCCCTGGCGGACACGGAAAGTATAAATGACTCATGGCACAGTGTCTCTGCAGGTACCGAGTCAGTCCATCCTCGTGGAACCTGACCGGTCACCTTATGGTTCAGTCTTCCGGAACAATGCCTTGGACCAGACCCCAGGTGGAGACCCACGCCGGCGGCACCGAGGGCGTGGACCAGTACACCGGCGACGACCACCACTACGAGGGCTCCCTGTTCCCCGCCTCCACTCTCATCCCCGTCACCGTCATCTGCATCCTCATCTTCGTGGTGGGCGTGGCCGGGAACACCATGACCATCCTCATCATCCAGCGCTTCAAGGACATGAAGACCACCACCAACCTGTACCTGTCCAGCATGGCCGTGTCCGACCTGCTCATCTTCTTCTGCCTGCCCTTCGACCTCTACCGCCTGTGGAAGTACGTGCCCTGGCTGTTCGGCGAGACCGTGTGCCGGCTGTACCACTACATCAACGAGGGCTGCACCTACGCCACCATCCTGCACATCACGGCGTTGAGCGTGGAGCGCTACATCGCCATCAGCTTCCCGCTGCGCGCCAAGGCGCTGGTGACGCGCCGCCGTGCCCAATATGTCATCCTGGCGCTGTGGGGCTTCGCGCTGGTCTCGGCGGCGCCCACGTTGCTGCTGGTGGGCGTGGAGTATGACAACGCCACCCACCCGGACCTCAGCACCGGCCAATGCAAGCCCACGGACTGGGCCATCGTGTCGGGCCAGCTGCACATCATGCTGTGGGTGTCCACCACCTACTTCTTCTGCCCCATGCTGTGCCTGCTCTTCCTGTACGGCTCCATTGGCTGCAAGCTGTGGAAGAGCAGCATGGAGCTGCAGGGCCCGTGCGCCCTGGCCCGTGAGAGGATCCACCGCCAGACCGTCAAGATCCTCAGTGAGTGGAGAGCGTTGTTGTGGTCCCTCATTAAACACAGTCTGTTGAGCTCAGATTTAAAGTGGCAATCTCAAAGATACACTAGATTTAATACACTAACACTACACTAACCCTACCCTTAAACTCAATCCTTAACCATAAAACCTAACCCTTAACCAGTCTGCGAAATACCCAGGAGCAATCGGGTGGGGGGGGGTCTGATAGACTCAATGCCAGTGTCACTCTCACTAAAATAAGACCATCATTTATAGAAAACAGGTGTAAAGTCCCAAGCTCGTACAGGAACCCTGGACGTGTTGTGTAAGTCTTCCATGGCAGTCAACTTCAATGTGTCCCACAAACTAACACAACTGAACAGCCCTCCTTATAACACAGTAGTCTCCAGCTTCGGGCAGTGGGTGGGTTGAGATGTGTTCAGATTGCGACCGCACGATGCTTCCCTGTGTGTCGTCGTGCTCCTCTGCGATCTGAAGTGACGGAGAGACGGCAGGCCTGTTGTTTTGAAGTCGATGAGCTCCGTCTGTCTTGATGGATGATGATGTGGTCCCCAGCTGCAGCACAGATTGTCATCGCCGGGTGGCTCCCGGCAGGCCGGGCAGGAGCCACCGTTTACAAGACCGTAGCCACACTAATCTGTCTCGTCCAAATATGTCATGTCGATGCGCTCCTATTAATGCCGTTCATTAGGGGGGGCTGACGCAGGGGCCCGCTGCCTTTTTTCTTCCCGTTTGTCGGTTCCCTAATTGGATTGTCATTGAAGGGGGAGGGGGCCATCAAATGGATGTGTGTGTGTGTGCCGCCCCTGGGGACCGCTGCTGTTTTGTATTTGGCGGTTCCATTATCCATCTGAGGGCCCGTGGTGGGGGCCGTCTTAAAGGACATCTTCTCCCACAAGCGTTTCTGTCATCCAGGAACCCCTCAGTGAGGAACACTTAGATTAATTTATTAATTATTCATCAGATTATTATTGAGTTCTGGGGTAAAGCCCTAGAATATTTCCATTCAATTCCTTAAAATATTTCCACAGGGAAATGTTTCACATAAAATCGTGTAATAGTGGATTTTCATCAAAAGTATTTTCTTTGTTTAATAAAAAGTTTGTATTTGAATAATATGGTAAAAGACAACTGTTTGTATTTGGCGGATGGTTATTGGTCATAATCGCAACATGTATATTCAAGTTGAAGTTTATTTTCTTTTTAAGTTATATATTCAAGCCTCAAATCTCTACTAATTTTAGAAACATTTAAAAAAATGTCTATAGAAATTCCAGTTCTTAAAATTGTATTACAAAATTTCAAAACTCACGGAATTTCCCCTCTTCCCTCCCTCCGGCGCCCTCTAGTAGTGGTGGTGCTGGCCTTCATCATCTGCTGGCTGCCCTACCACATCGGCCGGAACCTGTTCGCCCAGGTGGACGACTACCACGCCGCCAAGCTGAGCCAGGACTTCAACGTGGCGTCTATGGTGCTGTGCTACCTCAGCGCCTCCATCAACCCCGTGCTCTACAACCTCATGTCGCGCAAATACCGTGCTGCCGCCCAGCGCCTCTTCCTGCTGCACCGCCGGCGGCGCCCAGCGCAACACGAGGAGCTGGGCGGCCGGCCGCAGCTGTGCACCATCGATGACATCAGCACCCTCCAAGAGAAGCTGACCGACGTCTGACCAGGAGAAGAAGAAGAAGAGATTGTGGTTTGGGGTGGGGCGGGGGGTTCTAGAATAGTCGGCTGAATAATCGTCCGAATTTCAGTCCGAATGAAGGGATGGTGGTTCCAATTGCCGCGCTGCAGCTATAATGTCACCGTTTTACATTCTATTTATATTTAAAAAGATACCAATATTTATTTGTTAAAAGAGACATATTATACCACCAGGTGTGAGTGTGATTAGCCAGTCCAAGCGGTTTCACAAATCGGTTGGAATGGCCCCACTTGACATCACAAGTGTGGGCGGTCTAATGGTGCGTTCCATTTGTACTCGGAAGTTGGAATTTCCGAGTTCCAAGTCGGAAGTTTCAGGGGGAATGCCCCCTGAAGTCGGATTTCCGACTCCAAAAGTCAGAAGAATCTCTCAACCCTGACTTTGAAATCCAAGATGGCTGCTCCGTGCATCAGCAGTAGTGAAAGCTGTAGCAATATACAGTTTTTTAGCACTTCTGTCAATTTCTTTCTCATTAAATCAGTCCTACAAACAGTACTGTCCAACTTCTATCTGTGGACATGTTGCTACAGTGTTTGCATGCGCAAAATATCGTGTAATACGTTGTCATCAACTGGTATTGCTAACAATGGCTAACCTGGCTAGAGCAAACCCAAGCACAAATAAAGTTTTCCTGGAGGTGTCCGTCTTGGTTTTCCGACTTGTTGTCACTGGAACACGGTTAAGTCGGGTGTGACATCATT
Source organism: Coryphaenoides rupestris (assembly GCA_002895965.2). NCBI lineage: Eukaryota > Metazoa > Chordata > Actinopteri > Gadiformes > Macrouridae > Coryphaenoides > Coryphaenoides rupestris. The sequence continues at coordinate 359,799 of PIJE02000105.1, read as the reverse complement.
CCCAGCTCCGACTTCCGAGGGAAATGGAACGCAGCATAAAATCGAAATGTTCTCATACAGAAGCAGATGCAGTTAACTCCAGTCAACTCTGTGACCGGGATATTCTCCCGGTCACGGTGCACCACGGCTAGCGAGCTGACCGGGGATGGCTATAGGCCTTCATCGCTAACAAATTATACTGTAGATTACAGCTCTTGAATCTTACCGACAGCCCCTTCGAGCCGGTGTAAACATAAACAGGCAGAGAATGTAATCACGTCCGCGCCGCGGTGTCCCGCTTGGCACCGGCAATCTCTCTTGATATCGCTGAAATGCGCTTAGTGCCGCCATTACTTTGAATATATGGTGATCTGGGCGCTGACCTGCCGGGATCAGGGCACCTAATGTAATATTAGTGTGCGATTAGATCCGGGGGCGAGCACGTATACACACCGGGACAACAGCAGGGCTCAGGTGGCCCCGCAGTCAGACCTGCACACATACACACACACACACACACACACACACACACACACACACACAGAGTTCAGCCCCATGTTCATATATTCATCTGCTGTGTCTAATGGGAGTTATCTGGAGAGACACACACACAGACTTAGATAAACACACACACTCATAAACACACAGACACACACACACACACACTTATTTGTACACACATGCACACACACACACGTACACTTCCAGAAACACACACACTTGTATACAGAACTACACAAACAGAAAAATGCACACACATACACACACACACACACACACACACACAAACAGACAATGAAACATGTGAAACACGTGTGCAGGCACACACACAAAACATGCACATGGACACACACACACACACACAGACACACACACACAAAGACACACAGAGTCACCCTCAAAAACACACTTGTGCACACACTAACACAGAAACGCATGCATGCACACAGACAATGCAATACACACCAATATGAGGGTACACAGACACACACACACACACACACACACAGACACACACACACACACACACACACACACACACACACAGTGACACACACACACACACACACCAGCTGTAAATCCACTGCTAGAGTGCTCTTGCTGAGGCAACATAAATGAAACAGCTAATAGACTTTCTCTCATATCCCTCAAGACGAATGGGAACCAAACACTTCAGCAACAATTGATAACCGTGCTGCTAATTGAACACCAGAATAAAATTACGGCTCCACAGAAAAAGTAATCAGGCAATTTAAACAAAAGCATCTTTCATTTGTGAAAGGAGCGCTCTTTGTATTAGCTATTAAGCGTGGAGTGGGGCCTATTTGGTACCACAGACACATGGACCATTAGAAACACATACAAACACTTCATCACATGGATATGTTCCCTCTAAATGCACAGAAGCAATTTCTTAGTCTAAAACGAAGAGTAAATAATCAAATGTTTATCTTTTATACATACATAAATACAGTCTCCCACAAGGCTTGGGTGATAGGTGGGGGGAGGGGGGGGGGTGGAGGAGGAGAGGGAGAGAGAGGAGGAGGAGAGGGGAGGGGAGGAGGAGAGAGGGAGAGGAGGGGAGGGGGAGGGGGGGGGGGAAGGAGGGAGGGGGGGGAGGGAGGAGGGGAGAGGAGAGGAGGGAAGAGAGGAGAGAGAGGAGGAAGGAGGAGGGGAGAGGAAGAGAGGAGAGAGAAGAGAGAGGGAGAGAGAAAGGAGAGAGGAGAGGAGAGAGGAGGAGAGGAGAGGGAGAGAGGGGGAGAGGGGAGAGAGGGAGAGGGGAGAGAGCATTTTTACATAGGTGTGTGGTTAGGGGGTTCCAGGGGGTGTGGGGGGGCTTGGTGTATAGCCATAGCCAGACTATACGTTATGTAGCCCAAGACCTTAAAATACGAACAGCAAACTTCCAAGTTTTTTGCCATTGAGACAGATCTTCAAACACCACCCAGCGTTGTCATGGTGACCAAGCGGAAGTCGTTAGTCTGAGTCAAGTGCGATTCATTTTTGCATTACGTTTTTTTGTTTTGCGATTTTGCTCGTACAAAAGGATGTATAGTCCCGCTATTCAAACTTACAAGGTACAATTGATGACGAAGCTCAGAGCTAGCTATCGCTAACTACAAGAACAGTTTTAAAGGACTCCTATTATACCATCAGGTGTGTGCCCCACTTGACATCACAAGTGGGAGTGTCCACCCAGATGTATGCTGGATCGATCAGCAACTGGTAGGCTGATCTATCCAGCATACTTCTAGGTGGACACTTCCACTTGTGATGTCAAGTGGGGCCATCCCAACCGTGTCCGCATTGAGCTAATTGCCTTCACAGGTTAGTCAATCACAGGTGTGGGCGGTCTAATGGTGCGTTCCATTTGTACTCGGAAGTTGGAATTTCCGAGTTCCAAGTCGGAAGTTTCAGGGGGAATGCCCCCTGAAGTCGGATTTCCGACTCCAAAAGTCAGAAGAATCTCTCAACCCTGACTTTGAAATCCAAGATGGCTGCTCCGTGCATCAGCAGTAGTGAAAGCTGTAGCAATATACAGTTTTTTAGCACTTCTGTCAATTTCTTTCTCATTAAATCAGTCCTACAAACAGTACTGTCCAACTTCTATCTGTGGACATGTTGCTACAGTGTTTGCATGCGCAAAATATCGTGTAATACGTTGTCATCAACTGGTATTGCTAACAATGGCTAACCTGGCTAGAGCAAACCCAAGCACAAATAAAGTTTTCCTGGAGGTGTCCGTCTTGGTTTTCCGACTTGTTGTCACTGGAACACGGTTAAGTCGGGTGTGACATCATTCCCAGCTCCGACTTCCGAGGGAAATGGAACGCAGCATAAAATCGAAATGTTCTCATACAGAAGCAGATGCAGTTAACTCCAGTCAACTCTGTGACCGGGATATTCTCCCGGTCACGGTGCACCACGGCTAGCGAGCTGACCGGGGATGGCTATAGGCCTTCATCGCTAACAAATTATACTGTAGATTACAGCTCTTGAATCTTACCGACAGCCCCTTCGAGCCGGTGTAAACATAAACAGGCAGAGAATGTAATCACGTCCGCGCCGCGGTGTCCCGCTTGGCACCGGCAATCTCTCTTGATATCGCTGAAATGCGCTTAGTGCCGCCATTACTTTGAATATATGGTGATCTGGGCGCTGACCTGCCGGGATCAGGGCACCTAATGTAATATTAGTGTGCGATTAGATCCGGGGGCGAGCACGTATACACACCGGGACAACAGCAGGGCTCAGGTGGCCCCGCAGTCAGACCTGCACACATCACACACACACACACACACACACACACACACACACACACACACACACACAGAGTTCAGCCCCATGTTCATATATTCATCTGCTGTGTCTAATGGGAGTTATCTGGAGAGACACACACACAGACTTAGATAAACACACACACTCATAAACACACAGACACACACACACACACACTTATTTGTACACACATGCACACACACACACGTACACTTCCAGAAACACACACACTTGTATACAGAACTACACAAACAGAAAAATGCACACACATACACACACACACACACACACACACACACAAACACACAAACAGACAATGAAACATGTGAAACACGTTGCAGCACACACACAAACATGCACATGGACACACACACACACACAGACACACACACACAAAGACACACAGAGCACCCCAAAACACAGTCACACACAACACAGAAACACACACACACACAGTACACAGACACACACACACACACACACACACAGACACACACACACACACACACACACACACACACACACAGTGACACACACACACACACACACCAGCTGTAAATCCACTGCTAGAGTGCTCTTGCTGAGGCAACATAAATGAAACAGCTAATAGACTTTCTCTCATATCCCTCAAGACGAATGGGAACCAAACACTTCAGCAACAATTGATAACCGTGCTGCTAATTGAACACCAGAATAAAATTACGGCTCCACAGAAAAAGTAATCAGGCAATTTAAACAAAAGCATCTTTCATTTGTGAAAGGAGCGCTCTTTGTATTAGCTATTAAGCGTGGAGTGGGGCCTATTTGGTACCACAGACACATGGACCATTAGAAACACATACAAACACTTCATCACATGGATATGTTCCCTCTAAATGCACAGAAGCAATTTCTTAGTCTAAAACGAAGAGTAAATAATCAAATGTTTATCTTTTATACATACATAAATACAGTCTCCCACAAGGCTTGGGTGGCGGTGGGTGGGGGGTGGGTGGGGTGTGGGGGGGGTGAGGGGGGGGGGGGATAGAAGGGAGAGAGAGGGAGGGGAGAGAGTGAGGGAGGGAGGGAGGGAGGAGGGAGGGGGGAGAGGGAGGGGAGAGAGGAGAGGGGAGAGAGAGAGAGAGAGAGAGAGAGAGAGAGAGAGGGGGAGGAGAGAGAGAGAGACGAGGAGAGGGAGAGGAGAGACAGAGACAGGAGAGAGATGAAAGAGCAGAAGCAATTTCTTAGTCTAAAACGAAGAGTAAATAATCAAATGTTTATCTTTTATACATACATAAATACAGTCTCCCACAAGGCTTGGTGTATAGCCATAGCCAGACTATACGTTATGTAGCCCAAGACCTTAAAATACGAACAGCAAACTTCCAAGTTTTTTGCCATTGAGACAGATCTTCAAACACCACCCAGCGTTGTCATGGTGACCAAGCGGAAGTCGTTAGTCTGAGTCAAGTGCGATTCATTTTTGCATTACGTTTTTTTGTTTTGCGATTTTGCTCGTACAAAAGGATGTATAGTCCCGCTATTCAAACTTACAAGGTACAATTGATGACGAAGCTCAGAGCTAGCTATCGCTATCTACAAGAACAGTTTTAAAGGACTCCTATTATACCATCAGGTGTGTGCCCCACTTGACATCACAAGTGGGAGTGTCCACCCAGATGTATGCTGGATCTATCCAGCATACTTCTAGGTGGACACTTCCACTTGTGATGTCAAGTGGGGCCATTCCAACCGATTTGTGAAACCGCTTGGACTGGCTAATCACACTCACACCTGGTGGTATAATATGTCTCTTTTAACAAATAAATATCAATATATATATATGAGACAATGCAGACAATGAGACAATGCATTCATTATTGTACATTGATTAGGAAAACATGCTCGTTTTAGCGTTTTGTTTTTTTGCATTACGTTTTTACTTAGCGTGAACTGAGTCTGATTGCTGAAGGCGAACCAGTGGTACTGTTGCGACCCACCACAAACTTCTAGACAGAGTTACCGTTTTTTGAACCTTCAAACGACAAGCATAAAATTCCAGAACCCGATGTATTGCATATCAGACCGATACCGATATGTGGTTCGGAACACCCTCTGACATAAATACATACATATTTTCTATTTGTAAACTAATAAATGAGAAGCAAAATCTGATTCTTTAACGAAGACACGTAAATCTCCCTTGTATAGGTACACTACTTCACAAACATACACAAAGATTACCAGGTACACAGACACCATGGTTTATCCGGGGTGAGGTGCGAATTATCGATTATGTTTCTCGCGAGGAAAGTGTTTACTTTCTACGAAAACAAATTTAACGGACTAATGAAAAAGACACCTCGGCATTAAAATAAGACCACAAGTTAATCGTCGTGCCAATAGTTAACAACGACTTCACAAACCAAGGGTAAGCAGAACTCCCTATACTCTCTTTCGATATGGACAAAATAAAGGAGTCTGTGTGTGTGTGTGTGTGTGTGGTCTGTGTGTGTGTGTGTGTGTGTGTGTCTGTGTACCCTCATATTGGTGTGTATTGCATTGTCTGTGTGCATGCATGCCGTTTCTGTGTTAGTGTGTGCACAAGTGTGTTTTTGAGGGTGACTCTGTGTGTCTTTGTGTGTGTGTGTCTGTGTGTGTGTGTGTGTGTCCATGTGCATGTTTTGTGTGTGTGCCTGCACACGTGTTTCACATGTTTCATTGTCTGTTTGTGTGTGTGTGTGTGTGTGTGTGTGTATGTGTGTGCATTTTTCTGTTTGTGTAGTTCTGTATACAAGTGTGTGTGTTTCTGGAAGTGTACGTGTGTGTGTGTGTGCATGTGTGTACAAATAAGTGTGTGTGTGTGTGTCTGTGTGTTTCTCTATGAGTGTGTGTGTTTATCTAAGTCTGTGTGTGTGTCTCTCCAGATAACTCCCATTAGACACAGCAGATGAATATATGAACATGGGGCTGAACTCTGTGTGTGTGTGTGTGTGTGTGTGTGTGTGTGTGTGTGTGTGTGTATGTGTGCAGGTCTGACTGCGGGGCCACCTGAGCCCTGCTGTTGTCCCGGTGTGTATACGTGCTCGCCCCCGGATCTAATCGCACACTAATATTACATTAGGTGCCCTGATCCCGGCAGGTCAGCGCCCAGATCACCATATATTCAAAGTAATGGCGGCACTAAGCGCATTTCAGCGATATCAAGAGAGATTGCCGGTGCCAAGCGGGACACCGCGGCGCGGACGTGATTACATTCTCTGCCTGTTTATGTTTACACCGGCTCGAAGGGGCTGTCGGTAAGATTCAAGAGCTGTAATCTACAGTATAATTTGTTAGCGATGAAGGCCTATAGCCATCCCCGGTCAGCTCGCTAGCCGTGGTGCACCGTGACCGGGAGAATATCCCGGTCACAGAGTTGACTGGAGTTAACTGCATCTGCTTCTGTATGAGAACATTTCGATTTTATGCTGCGTTCCATTTCCCTCGGAAGTCGGAGCTGGGAATGATGTCACACCCGACTTAACCGTGTTCCAGTGACAACAAGTCGGAAAACCAAGACGGACACCTCCAGGAAAACTTTATTTGTGCTTGGGTTTGCTCTAGCCAGGTTAGCCATTGTTAGCAATACCAGTTGATGACAACGTATTACACGATATTTTGCGCATGCAAACACTGTAGCAACATGTCCACAGATAGAAGTTGGACAGTACTGTTTGTAGGACTGATTTAATGAGAAAGAAATTGACAGAAGTGCTAAAAAACTGTATATTGCTACAGCTTTCACTACTGCTGATGCACGGAGCAGCCATCTTGGATTTCAAAGTCAGGGTTGAGAGATTCTTCTGACTTTTGGAGTCGGAAATCCGACTTCAGGGGGCGTTCCCCCTGAAACTTCCGACTTGGAACTCGGAAATTCCAACTTCCGAGTACAAATGGAACGCACCATTAGACCGCCCACACCTGTGATTGACTAACCTGTGAAGGCAACACTTCTCAATGACAGAGAAACAGAGAGCGAGGGAGCAGAGGAAGAGGACCAGAGAGGAAGAGGATGTTTGTGGTTGTATAGTTTCAAAATCTTGCTCTCTTTGTTTTTTCTGCTCTCTCAATTCTTACCTACATCACCTTTACATAATGCAAAAAGAACTGCTGCTTTGTACTCGTAATGTTGTTTGTCAAACTATGTCTCCATCAAAATGGGTGAATCGCTAACAAGGCTTCATCTCCCAGGTGGTGTGTCCCGGGCTGCGGTACCCGAGTCCGGTCTTGGGTCAACTTGAGACCCTCGGTCTCCAGACCCATTTTTCACGGTCTCTGTCTCATCTTGGAGTCATACTGAGAAGAGACTGAAGCTGCATAGCATTAGCTACATAGTTTTTTTTTAGCACTTTCTTCATTTCCATCTCTTCCAAGAAAGTACTCAGAAGAGAATGCTTAAATATTCAGAGAAGTAGATACAGCATCTAGGCAAGGTTTATTTATATAGCACCATTCACACACAAGGCCATTCATAGTGCTTTACAAAGGAAAGGAAGAAGAAAATACAATAAATACATAAATCGAGGATCACAATCATGGATAACAATGTCAAATATAAAAATAGAGTAAAAGCAAAAAATAAGAAATACAAAATAAAATATAGCTGCAGGCAGCAATATGCAGGCAGTCCTACTAACATGGCCAAGCTTGGTAAATACCAGGCGAAGGACAAAGTAGTCCAAGCAGTATAGGTTGCAGGATATAGGAGTTGGCCATGCTGCCCAAGGTGTGGTATGTATGAGAATATGATAATGTCTATTAATTGATAAACATTGTTTTAAAGTGCTCCTATTGATAAATGTGATCTAACAGAGGTAAATGGCAAATATTAACCATATATGCTGTCTATATTGCTTGTAATTGAGATAAAGTAAACATCTGTTAAGTAATTTTTACATAAGTTGTTATGGCTTTATTGATTTATAATCTCAATAATGCAGTGGGTCCACCAGACCCGCGAACATTGGATGAGAAAAAAAAACATGACCTGAACACAAGGGTTAATGTGCAATGTCTATGTCAATAGATAAGAAGTCCTCATCTGTAAAGCTGTCTTTGCCGTGGATTTGAGTTGGGCTGGCTGAAGCTGTTGGCAGAGGTCTAATGGCAAAATACATTGGTTGATAGACTGAAATTTGGATAAAAAAGAATAAAACTAAATATACCGGAGGGCCCCTGTCACCCTCTCTTACATAATAAATAGCCTACTGAAACAAACATGAAGAAAATAATGTTCTCTTAAGTATGATACTCCATGCAAACCTCATGTAACCACATAGTAAAAGTATCACTGTGTTATATGGGTCCATCTATATAATGATGGTCTAAATTATGTTAAAATTAGGTTTTCTTTATAAAAAAATAACGAGATTTTTATTGATCTCAGGGGAAATTGTTGACTCCAATTGCTAATATCAATAGAAAGCGGAATACATTTTAGTGAATTACACATGATGGAGAGCCCTGGATGCTCCAAATGAGCGTTATGGGCCTGGCAGGCGGGAGGGGAGTGGGGGGGGCGGGACTTCCGACGTATTCTTGTCTTCCCGGATGGGGATTGTCAACGACCGGAAACGGCGTAGCGGCGGACCGGGATAACGCCACAACGACACGACGACGCTACACACACCAGACAGAAGACAGCGCCTCCTTCTCCGGGAGAGCAGAGCACCACCAGGTCGGAGGCGCGTCACAGCGATGGCGGCGTTCACCTGAGCTCGCAGATTTGTCCGAAGTGTCGTCCGTTTCTCTGACCGTGAACTGTAAGGCATCGATTATTCGCAGAGAAAACAGCGAGAAGAAGAAGAAGACCATGATGGTCACTCGACCTGTGTACCGTACATCACATAGAGAGAGAGATGTGTGTAGCTAGCATGCTACGCTGCTAGCCTCACCTGAGTGCCTCATATACCTGCACGCTGTGTTTACCTGCTGGTTTTGTATATATGTTTATATTTTACACATTGTTTTACACTGTTTTACAATACTACAGTGAAGTTAGTATTTGTTAAACAAGAACCTTCTCAATATTATCCTTGCAATATTACCATGCTTCATGACCATTACCTCATTATCATGTGCAATATTCCAAAATTTCAGTGCAATACTTGCAATATTACCATTACCTCTCATTATCATGTGCAATATTCTAAATTTCATGTGCAATACTTCTTCTCAATATTATCCTTGCAATATTACCATTACCTCATTATCATGTGCAATATTCTTAATGCCATGTGCAATACTTCTCAATATTATCCTTGCAATATTACCATGCTGCATTATCTTTCATCATCATGTGCAATATTCTTAATGTCATGTGCAATACTTCTCAATATTATCCTTGGAATATTACCATTACCTCTCATTATCATGTGCAATATTCTTAATGCCATGTGTAATACTTCTCAATATTATCCTTGCAATATGTGGTGGAAATATAGCATATTGGCCATTTACAGGCAACATGCCTTCATCTGCATATCATTGAGGGGATCCCTGCTGTAAACAGTCACTGGCAGAAAGTACTGGGATCTACTGGGAAAGTAATCTCGGTGTGTGCCCTGTTGTCACTGTAAGGGAAACCTTAGAAACTAATATGATTAACAACATGAGAGGGGGGCTGATTGTTTCTCCTTTGTCTAGCCAGGAATCTCATGCTGTGAAAATTGTGCTTAAAACCGTCATGTGAAGGTTGGTCCGTACTCACTCTGCTAGAGAGGAGTCTGGTGGATGCATCCATTAAACACTTAATTCTTACAAGTATTTTGTCTGTTTTAGACTCGTTCGCCTTATCGTATAATTGCCACGACAATTTGGGGGCTTGTCCGGGATTTTAAACTTGAGAACCTTTTTTTCGGTCCAGGGAAACTGAACGGCCGGTGACTGGGTCCCGGAGCCCTGTACCTCCTGCCAGTGACTGTAATCAGCATACTGGAGTGAGATGAGGGTCCCTGAGGAGATGGACTGAGGATATCTCAATACTAAATTCTGAAAGGATAAAAAAAAAGGGGAAATCTTGCTTTGGAATGAGAAGTTTTGCATGTTGAAAGTGTCCTCCTCTGGGGAAGTTGGAAAGGTTTTATGGGGTTGCTGGTGCAGAACCACATGGGTCCCTGGCAAAAACCCCCGACATGACATGGGCCGAACTGGGGTCATGAGTGTCAGGGATGTGATTGGAGAGCAAATGGCCCAGAGTGACAATACACCCAATGGGCGACAGCAGGGAGGAGTTTATACTCGCGCAGGTGACGTTGGAGGACCACGATTGGCTGGGGTCCCGTCCAACCTGTGGACTAGGAATAAATATGACGTGGGCCGCATAAAAGATGTGGAGCCCCTAGTGGTGACTCCCAAATCAGCTTACAGGCCCAGGCAACCCCAGTGCAGGTTACGCCAAGAGGCAATTGATGGTATCATACCTGTGTTCAACTCAATGTTGGATGCCGGTGTGATAATTCCGTGTCCTAAATTCACCATGTAGTATCCCAATATTCCCTGTGGAAAAGGCACCCGTTTCAGGACAATCAACCTCATGGCGGTTTGTCCAAAATTTTAAAAAGGTAAATGATGCAATGCATCCAAAAACACCCATTGTACCAGATCCGCACACCCTATTAACACAGGTACCTGAGAATTGCAAATGGTTTACAGTCGACTTAGCAAACACGTTCTTTAGCATACCGGTGGATCCAGCAAGCCGATATTGGTTTGTTTTTTGTTTTTTTTTATTTATGGGAAATCATACGTGGACCAAAGTGCCACAGTGTTATTGTGAATCACTCACTATATTTTCCGCAGCGCTGCATTATAATTTGGCTCATCTAATCCTCCCGGGGGGGGAGCACACTAATTCAGTATATAGATGACCTCCTGGTGTGTTCTCCAGATCCTGAAGGTGTGAACAGGATACCATTGTGTTGTTAAGGTAATTAGCCAGGGCTACAGCCAGGGCCACAAGGCCAGTTTAGCTAAACTACAGTTTGTAGCATAGAAAGTAGAATTCCTGGGCCACACCTTCACACCAGGTGACAGGTCCCTTAGCGAGGACAAGATAGAATACATCCAAGCAAAACTTATTACAAAGAAACAAATTATAGGATTCTTGGAAAATACGGGCTACTGCAGACTAGTAATGCGCGATATAGACGATAAAAATGGCCTACGATAGAGATTTTAATTCTGTCGCGATAACACATGTTGACGCGATCTACACGCGACCCGCGAAATTTAGAGCCACGAGCGGCAACCGGCTGCAACGCATCATCGTCATCTGTAGTAAACATGGCTGAAAGCGAAACAGAGGAGCTAGTGAAAAAGACCGGTGCAACTTCCATTATTTGGACTTGGTTCAGATTTAAGCCGTCCGACGAGCAGCAGCAAAACATACGCTGTAGAGTGTGTGGGGCAACAGTTCTGGCTAAGAGCGGTAACACAACTAATCTGTTTTACCACCTCAAAACCTCAAGTGCCCGATTTTAAGATTTGTTGTTGTGCTTTTTAACTGAGAAGACACCAGTTTTTCTGTTCTTTGCATCTTTTTTGTCCTAAATTTGGTGCCTTCTGCACTGTTTTGCATGTGCTTTATACTGGAAGTATTTTATTTATTCATTTTGCACTTTTATGTTTTCATTTGAAGTATCTGTGCACTATGCTTGGAATATTTTTTTTTATTTAAAATAGCCATGCCTAATACTGGAAGTATTTACCTAATTCACAGTATCCGTTCCTTTAACAAGACACCACCAGTTTTCATTTCATTAAGAGAACAAAATGTTTAAAACCAAATGCGTTACATTAGGCTGCAGGTAAGAAAGTTTGTTTTGTTTTTATTTAAAGTATCTGTCATTACACAGAAGAATTTTCTTTGCCTAATACTGAAAGTATTTTCAGTACAGTGTCTGTTCCTTAAAAAGACACCAGTTTTTTATTTATCTGCAACATTATGTTTACAGTTTACACAATAAATGTTGTATGTCTACATACTATGTTTCTTTCTTTCTTTTTTTAAATACATTTAGCAGTTTGGCTTTCCTTAGGGTCTATGTAACCTGTTCTGAAATGGTTCTATTATAATTTATATATTGTGATATGTATCGTTATCGCAAGAGTCTGCAATGTATATCGCAATATGGATTTTAGGCCATATCGCCCATCCCTACTGCAGACAGTGGATACCCGATTATGCAAATTTAGTACAGCCACTCCAAGACGTCACACATGACCACGACGTGGAAGATGCGAGGATTCCTCACATCCACAGGGAAACAGATGAATCATTCACAATGGGTTACTAACCTACTTGATGCTATACTCTTATCCACTGCCATCTCTGTTTGTCGATGTGAAGCACACAGGGGCCGAGGACCTGGTGTCTAGAGAGATGCGTAGGCAGATGAGGGTGCTGAAGCGACGGCCAAAGCTCCACTCGCCTCCACCATACAGATGGCACAACTGACGCCCTCGGTCACGGTTGAGGAATTGGCGAAAGCTCAGACCAAGGCCGTGGCTGCAGAGTGCCGGTTGTGGAAATCAGCTGGTGCAGAGTATCGCAATGGATTGTGGTATGGCCCGAATGGACGGCCGTGCTTACCTAGATGTTTGTTTTCTATCTACGCTATCATGACACATGGGGAAGATCATGTGTCAAATGGGGGAATGGTAGATAGCATCGATCGGCATTGGTACATACAAGGAATTTATGCACAACATATTTTTTTTTGGAGATATTGTTTAGTAATGATAGACATGTTGTCCAAATGGGTTGAAGTATTTCCCAGCAAGGGCGGCTGACCCTGCAGCCGTTGCTAAGGCCTTAATCACAGACAGGTATGTCATGGGTAAGGTCTTGCCACTGGTCCTACTGGCCATGAGGGGGCGATCCAGAGCGAAGGTAGGACTGTCCCCCTATGAGTTCCTGATGGGGCGACCCATGCCAATGGGGACAGGTGCATCACACGGCAGCAATATGAGCACAGAACAATTCCATCACAGCATGATTGTATTGTACAATCATTATTGTACTGTATTAATCTTTCTCGAAGTCTGCAAACCATCCGCTCACAGGTGAAGGAGGCCTTACCATCCAAAGAAGGGCAACTCCACGACCTACCACCAGGGGATTGGATCGTGATGAAGAACTATCGGAAGCGGGCCTAACACTCACCAAGGTGGTTGGGACCATTCCAAGTCCTGCTGGTCACCTCATCAGCGGTCAAGGGAGCTGAAAGGGCTACCTGGATCCACACCAGCCACTGCAAACGGGCACCACCAAAAATTCAAATCGAGCGATCTGATTGGTCGAAAAAAAAAATTAAATCGAGCGATCTGATTGGTCGGAAAAAAATTCAAATCGAGCGATCTGATTGGTTGAAAAAAAATTCAAAAAAACAGATCGCTCGATTTGAATTTTTTTAGACCAATCAGATCGCTCGAGAGCAGAGGTGCCAGAATGGCATGGCACCTCTGCTCTCATCCCATTTATTATGCAGGCAGTATGCAACTATGAATGCTTGAACCCTGCTCTATTCTTATCTGTATGGACCACAGTGATATATTGCTGTCTCTCCTTCAACAAACGCACTCTTTGTACAAAACAATGCATGTATGTGTATACAAAGATCCCATTATTCAAAACGATCCCGAAGAAAATGATTGTGCCAGGTTGCATAGCGATAGAATAAAATAGAGAAATAAACAGTAGAATAATACAAATAAAATAACAGATTTACTAATGTACAGTCAGTCTAAGTCCTATGAGAAGTATAAGAATATAGGTAAGATACGATATTCAGTCAGCAAAAACAATTTCGCTATAATTGAAGTGTAATAAAAGGTTAATAATAATAATGGTAAGAGGAAGTATTGCACATGATATAACGAAGTGTAGTTACAAACTGTCTTAATACATTGTTAATGGGTACATAATGAGCATGAAAACATTCAAGTATATCAGTACATGTTCTCGCACCTAGGGCCCCGCCCACAAAATGACGTCATTTTGTTCTCGCAGACCTAGGTCAGGTGTTCTCGCAAGTTGTTCTCGACACATCAGCCGGGCCGAACTTTGTTCTCGCGTCGTGTCCGAGAACTATTGTGTGATTGGTCAATTTGAAGTGGGCGTGGTTAATGCGCTTTCCGCCAGCGCAGAAGTTTCCTGCTGTGGGCGGGGCCTTTGAGGAGTTTCTCGCGGAGTATGAAATGTCCAGGGCGGCGAGAACTTTGTTCTTGTTCTCGCGTCTCGCGGAGTATGGAACAGCCTTAAATGTAACCATGTCTCACCCCAAGTGTGCCAAAGCTGGACTGTAAGTTTGGAATCCATCGGATACATTTGACACTATTGAGACATGACAATGTAAATACATTTTTTACTTGGAACTACACTTAATGTCTCTGTTGTCTCTGCAGGGTTAGGGTTAGGTTTGGGATTAGGGTAAGGGTTGGAGTTAAGGTTAGGTTTAGGTTCAGGATTAGGGTTGGGGTTAGGGTTAGACTTGGAGTTGGGTTCATTGCAGGTGTCTCTGTGGTGCAGCGGGCAGACCTGTTGGGAAACCCCCTGGATACTCAGCTTCAAGTCCTCTTCATGTTTGACTCCATCCAGCCTTATGTAACATTTGAACTCAATGACTCCATCCAGCCTTATGTAACATTTAAACTCAATGACTCCATCCAGCCTTATGTAACATTTAAACTCAATGACTCCATCCAGCCTTATGTAACATTTAAACTCAATGCTGTAATGTCAATTGTTGTGTCAAATAAAACCTCTGAAAAAAACTGATCCCTGTGGAGCAGCGGACAGAGCTGCATTGAATATTTACATATATAATATACACACATGAAATGTATACACGCACACATAGCATAAGGAATATGGCATATGTATCCAGAAGAGAGTAGAGTCATTATAGAGGATGATTGCAAGATATAATTTCTTTGTTATATACCCATCCACAAATAGCATAATTACATTGTAGTTGACAAATATAAACAAGGACATTAGACATACGAAACACATAGACATCGGCAACCCATCTAACACCTGCCTTTCCAGAGGACGGATTCGTCCAGCAGAAATGGACATGTCTTCAGTGTCCACCAAGATGTGCTTATCAAAAACAGTCCACTCCAGAACCTGGCAGGACAGCCCATATGACACCAAGCACCCTGATGGTCACAGAGACCAGTTTCATAAAAAGCCCCATTACTCCTGAGAGACTTTTTTAGACCATTTCAATAAAGTGTCTCATTCCTTGGATACTGTTCAGCATAGTAAAGACTGTATTTAGGTCAATATACTACCAAAAACACACTCCCACACTGCATTTCTCATATGAATGCCTGCCCATTTTATATTTTTAAAAATACCTTTAAATAATGTACTCACTATATTCAAATGAAACATTTTACCTATATTGACAAAGTTGTTGTTGAAATATGAACACACTGTCAAAACCCAAAACAAAAAAAGGAACACTTTATTGTAAACTAGTGTATCTTCTAATAAATTAACTGGCTTTTTAATATTAAATAACTTCAACAGTGCTAATGTCACAGTCTATATGTAGTTGCATGTAATATGGAATAGCCAGACCTTCAACTTACCGAACATTGAAATACAAAAATAAAAGTGTGACTCTTCTCGGTCTACGAAGTGCTGTTAGAATGAACTCTGAGTTAGACTTTAGTTGTATTTTACAGACACTGGCTCATCACATTCGTATGTTCAGGATACTCGTGGCTACAATTCACTTGTGGTCTTACAATAAAATTGTTGATAAAAAATAATTTCTTCACATTTAAAAGAAATAAAATAACGGCTATCACTCATCACTTAGGGGTGTTTGTCACCCCTCTCTCCTGTATAAATACAATAATGGTGACGAAAAAAACAATCAATTTATTCCTTAAACTCATGAACGCACATGAATTAAAAACACTGGAGGAGGGAGGGGCGCACTGAACTTTATAGGAATGTTAAAATCACCCAGGGTCAGGGCTTCCGGTCACACCACGTCCATGCCCAGGCCCCTGGCCACGGCGGTCAGGGCCTGCACCGCCCCCGACGAGGCGCTGGGGTCGCTCTCCTCCAGCAGTAGCAGCGGGGGTCCGCCGGGCTCGTCCTCGATGTGAGGGATGCTGTTCATCACGCAGTACACCGGGGAGTCGCTGCCCCGCGGGCTGGGCTGGGAGGACGACGCCTCCTCCTCCTCCGATGAGGAGGCGGAGCAGCTGCCAGCAGGGGAGGAGGAAGAGGAGCGGCAGGAGGAGGAGGGTGAGGTGGAGCCGGCCGGGGGCCCGGAGGCGTTGCGGCGGCTGCTCCTCCTCTTCTTCTTCTTCTCCTCGGGGCCCCTGGAGGTCTGCTTGGCGCGGGGGCCGGGACCCCTGCGGTGGACCTGTCGCTTCTTCTCCATGTTCTTCATGAGCTCCTGGGTGACCTCCACCGTCTCGAAGCGCACCATGTTGAGTGTCAGGTAGCCGTCCTCGTTCTCCTTGTACCTGCAGGGGGGCGGGGCATGGAGAACAGCTTCTGGTTGGCCTTTACATTTTTATTGAATTCTTTGTAGTTACCTCATCTCAAATATTTTTGACTCATATTTTCTGCAGACTTTTTAATCTCAATGTCCAAAAATAAATAAATAAATACAAAGTTACACTAAAAATATATATATATTGTTTATTGTTGTATTTTTCTGTACTTAAAAAAGAAATGTTATATATATATACAACCGATTACCGTCCTATACTTTCTGCTGTGATGCCTGAATTTCCTGTTTGGGTCTGCTGTTGATAAAGTTGGTCTCATCTTGACATGGAGACATGCTGTATACAGGAGGAGGAGGAGGAGGCATGGAGTGAACACCAGAGGAGCCCAGGGCGGCTACCTTAAGCTGGTTTACCTGAAGCGGGAGTGTCCCGACGGCCACTTGAGCTGGTGCTGCTTGCGCAAGTGCAGCGTCAGCGTGTAGCACCAGGAGAACGTCTTCTCACAGATGTGACATTTATACCTGGAGGTCATCCCACCCTGTTGTTTCAATCAGCCCAGAAAACAACATAATCAATCAATATTAAAATCACCATAAAAATAATCTGAAACACTGTTACGTCCAACACACTATATTGATTAATATATACTCTTCATTTGAGCAGATGCTTTTATCCATAGCGACATAGTGATTTTTGGATTAACGGCATTACAGTGGTAATCTTGAAGATTTCCATTTCATGCACTTTGGCGACACCTATGGCAAAACATGATATTTGCATCTCAACAGTGTCCCATAGGTGACCTCAGTCTGCCCAGGTGCAGTTGGCACTTGGGCAATGCCCGTTTATTCTAGCAGAGACCGAAGAAACAGTACATCACTTATGCTCTCTGGCTGACATCCATGGGACCAGTCACTGCTGGGTGATGGAAAATGTGCCACTGACCGTGTGCAGCATTTTAATTCTTGCGCAGGGAAATGCGACTCACCACCCAGTCCGCAATATCAAAAAACACTGCTCAGTCACCAATGTGTTAACTCGTTTGGCAATTGATAGGTAGTGACTTAAATTTATTGACAGGAAAATCGATATTATTAGTTTAAAATAGCAAGATTTGGTTAGGAGACATCGTGAATAGCAGACATCGGGGATCGAACCCAGAAGCTTCCGGCTGGGAGTCGAACACCTGTACCCACTAGACCAGACTCTCCCTTCAGGCGCTGTGCTGGGCGGACGGACCTCGTGCGTGCGTCGGTAGTGCTGGCGCATGGTGTGGGCCATGCGGGATGAGTAGTCGCAGCCCTCCACCGTGCACTGGTAGGCCGCGCCCTCGTTGTGGGTCTCCATGTGCTTCCGCAGGTCATGCTGGTTCTTGAAGCTAGCGTAAGGATAATGCACAAGACCCAGCAGAACATGGTTATTGTTGAACAAGGTTGGAATAAGACACCTGACATCAACACCTGCTTTTTTATTGAGTCACTGAGGCAGCGAAGTTGCCTGAGTGACCACTGATGGTTCCTTTAGAATATCATAAAGATGCCTGGTAGAGCGACCCTGGCCAGCTGCAGTGATGTGGAGGTGTAGTACCTGCTCTCGCAGAAGTCACAGGAGAAGGGCCGCTCGTCGCAGTGGCGGAACTTGATGTGTATCTTCAGAGTAGCCAGAGTTGTGCAGGTCATGTCGCACAGCGGACATTTTATATGATTCACTGCAAGTTGGGGAGGGAATCAAAACAACACCACATGGCATATACAGTCAGAGACAATGGCAGCAATGTGTCAGGAATTTAGTATATTAGTGGACATGTCTTTTTTAGAATGTACTATTTTCTCAGCAAGTCTCACCATGCTGTCTCACGTGGTCCCTCAAGAGCCTCTCATTGGCGAAAGCTTTCCCACAATGCTCGCATACGAGAGACCCTGTTGGAACATAGAAATCAACACATTGATCCATACAGACCATGAATAATCTCCAACCTCCATTTTTAGAATCAATATGACTGTTGAGACGACTGGTCAAACTTGTTAAAAAACAATGTATAAGATTGAGATCACAATATGACTACAATATTTCTCAAGAAGAAAAAAATGAATAAATGTGCAAATGCCAAATGTGCCTGCCGCCCGGTTCATCCATCAGCCATGCGAGTGCTGCTTTTCTTACCCTCTGGCTCCGCCTGTCTGTGGAGGTGGTCAAAGAACTTTGTGTTGCTGGAGAACATGCAGCCGCACGTGGGGCAGGCCACCACCTTCTCCTGGGTGTGGCTTCGCAGGTGTTCCCGCAGGCGGTACTTGATCTTAAAGAAGGCATCGCAATCTGCAACAGACAGGGGCGGACCCCAGAGCTTATCATTAGAAGCCCCAGAGCTCACACACGAGCAGGACCCCAGAGCTCAACAGTAGGTAAGGACCCCAGAGCTCAACACTCGAGCAGGACCCCAGAGCTCAACACTCGAGCAGGACCCCAGAGCTCAACACTCGAGCAGGACCCCAGAGCTCAACACTCGAGCAGGACCCCAGAGCTCAACACTAGAGCAGGACCCCAGAGCTCAACACTAGAGCAGGACCCCAGAGCTCAACACTAGAGCAGGCCCCAGAGCTCAACACTAGAGCAGGACCCAAAGCTGAACACTCGAGCAGGACCCAGAGCTCACCACTAGAGCAGGACCCCAAGAGCTCAACACTAGGAGCAGGCCCCGCAGAGCTCAACACCTAGAGCAGGACCCCAAAGCTGACACATCGAGCAGGCCAGAGCTCATCACTAGAGCAGGGCCCAAAGCTCAACACTAGAGCAGGACCCAGAGCTCAACACTAGAGCAGGACCCAGAGCTCAACACTAGAGCAGGACCCAGAGCTCATCACTAGAGCCTTGAGTCATTGAGTTTAGCCCCAATTGTTGCAGCTTTTTGGTCGCTCAATGTTTTTAACAGTACATGAAGGCTTTGTTGATTAATACTGCAGATATTGGTTAATTACATTTTTGGGTCATGACTTAATGACAGGCGGGCCAGTTGAGAACCACTGGATGAGAGGTTAATTGTTTTGGCCATGTGACCTGATCCTACCTTGCCATTGGCAGAAGATGGCCTGCTGCTGCTGGGGCAGTGGCTGCTGCTCGGTGCACTGCACATGGTTGTCGGCATGGCGATAGAACCACTCAGGATTGTTGAACGTGCTCTGTTGGAGAAAAACAATACTTTGATGAAGCGTTTGTCAGTACTCCTCGGGTGTTCTTTTAAAATAAATGCTAATTTGCCCTGAACTGGGTTTCAACATACATCACAGTGCTGCCACAGGCAGTGCAGCCCGGCCGAGGCCTCAGAGGAGAGGTTGTTGCAGTGCAAGTCCTGCTTGCAGCTGGGCAGGTCGGGGTGGGCGGCCAGCAGCTGCCCACCGATGAACTTGAGCTTGCCATGGTAGGTGTGGAAGTGAGCGTGGACTTCCAGCTCCCGGGGACTGCCCATGGCCAGGAACTCACAGCCCCTCCACAGACACGCGTAGTCATCTGCACACAAAAACAGCACAAATCACTATATCATTATATGTTGTGAGCTTTTATTATCTACTTGTTTTAATCGATTGGTTGATAGTTTACTTTTATTATTTTACATATTTTGCTCAACATCATTGTACATAAAGGCCAGCCCTCAATGATTTCCTCCAGTTTAAATAAAATCCAAATGAAAAGTTACATGCATGAAAATTCATACATCCGCCCCCCCCCACACACTAATTTGCTCATCTAAAAAGACAGCGCAACAAAACAACTTTAAACTGCACGCGACCTCAAAGAGGACACTCACGCAATGAAATGAATGAAAATATAAGTCTTATCTGCTTGCATAGAATGGCGATAAACTCACCAATATTGCACCACTATGGACAGCTTGGGTCATCCTCTTTGTATTAACATGCCTTTGGTCACACAATGTGTCATGTATGAGCAACTTTCTTTCAATAAACTATGTGAAGTAGGGGTGTGCATCTCTCCAAAAAAGACGATCCCGGATAGCCCCCCCCGCATCTAGATACATGGGGTTACGATAAGATTCTGGGACTGATACATTTTTAAAATGGGAAACGATTCGGTTCGATTTGATTCAGTAGGATTCGAACACCATTCGAATACAATTCATATACGATTTTGATGGGAATTATCGATACAATCTGATAGAGTTCCTTCGTTTTAAGATAGACAATTCTTTTACATTGTGAATTAACATAAATCAATTACTATAAATGTGTCAATTTGCTTACCTTCAATAGATCTTACTCCAAAGACCAGGGGAAAAGTATTTTGTCACTTTGTGACATGTGAATTTCAGAAACTGTTCATGTTTATTAGCTTGTAAATATTGCATTTTGAGAACTTTACAAAAGCCCACTCTGGACAACCTGCAACCTGTCAGAATGAATTTCCTTCGGCGGGATTAATTAAAGTTCTATTCTATTCTATTCTATTCTACAACTATTCAATTTCACTGTTGGCACAAATTAGAGCCAAAGTTCTGGAGAGGTCTGTGTAGGCTCAGATCAGAGAACAATGAACTACTGAGGTAGAAAATTATAACAATTTTAAGACATCCCTTGTGCAATTTTTTTGCAAACAGAACACAACAAAGTGGCAAACTGTAAGCACTCTTATAGAATATCAGTCTTTTAAAGTGTTGTTTTGCAATGTAACATGCGTTCACGTTGTGAATCGTATCGGACATTTTTTGTCTTTCCCTCGCAAACAGAGCGCTATCTAACGTTACTATGACAAGTCTCGCAAGAGTTTAATGTGTGTGTGTGTGTGTGTGTGAGAGAGAGCTGCAGACACTGAGCAGACGGAGGATTCAGCAGCACAGCAACAACATAAAACCGATTCATAACTTTGTGATCGGGCCATCGGCCGGTTCATGCTACGTTTAGACCGATCCAGGGGTCCGTGTACCGATGCACTCGCATCTTTTAAATCAAAACCGATTTTCCGATTCAAAATCGTTTATTTGTTACACCCCTAATGTGAAGCTTTCCCAAATGAAAGTCTGTGACGGTTTCAAAACTTGTACACTGTGCCATATTGGTGAGGTTTTCAAGCAGATACGACTTCTATTCTCAGGGACAGGACACGCCACTCCACGGAGGGTACTGTGGCTTTGGGAGAGAGGAGGCTCACCAAGCTCCTCCATGGCGTCTGCATCTCCTAAGTGCTCCTTCAGGTGCAGAGACATGTGTTCGCTGAGCTCCTCCATGGTGTGGCCCCTGAAGCTGCAGGAGGCCCACTCGCACTGCACCTGCAGACCCAGACACAGCTTCTTCGTCTTCGCCATGACGAAGACAACAGAGTCATCAATGTAGTGTCCTCGCCTACCTAGGAGACAAGGAGACAAGGGTCAAGGATGTAGCTTGGGTTATTTGCATATGTGCTGCTGCTGCTACCCCCACGTTACTAACCACTGTATTAACTATGATGATTAGAATACAATCCAATAGATTAAACACACGATCAAAACACACAGACCGTTGTCCTCGGCGGGCTTCACGTCACACCCTGGACCCCCTGGGGATGTTTTTCAACTTGAATACTTTATTATTGGGGTTTTTTTAAATTACAAAGCGCAATGTCAACTTCTGAACTTGAGCAGTAATTTATATGTTTAAAAAAAGATATATATATATATATTTTTTAATTTTATGTAGGTCGACCAGCTAGTTGTCAACACATAGGCCTGTTGTTATCTGACGCATCTAATCATCTTATTATATTATAATATATTATATTATAGGTTGATTTAGGTGTATCACACGCCAATGTCGTCCTCTCTCTGAACACAAAAAAATACAAAATAAAAATCTCTTTATATATATTAGCTGCCGATATTTCCTCTGTTACTCACTTCTTCTGGCTGCTGTGTTTTTCCCTCCAATGTTTTGCTTCACTTCCTGTCCGCTAGAAGGCGGCGCCGCTGCTGCTGCCGCTGCTGCTGCTTCGTGGACCAGAAAACGTGCGACTGTGGCAGGGTCGTTGCACACACCGCCGCCCAGTGGACCGGAGCGTTACAACAGCTATAGACCTGTCTGTGTGTCTGTCTGTCTGTCTGTCTAATTGATCTATCTGATGTTCTTAGTTGAACATGAGTGGAAACATATTGGATATTGGAGAGTGTAACTATAAGAGTGAGGATCTGTGATCTGTTCCCTCTCAGTCCTTGATTGACAAATCATTTGACAAATATTTTGACAAAAATGTCTGGTGTATCATCATGCTGTTCGTGACAATTGAAGAATATGACATCTGCTTTTGAAATGAACAGCTTTCAAGATACCATATGGACTGCTGACAAAAATAGAGACACACTTCATAAATTAGCTTCACACTGCTACATACATATTCATACATGGCCACTAAGTCTAAACGTGGCTAACGAACAAGTCCACGGCTCCGTTTAACTACAGTAAGCTAATCTGAGTGCAAAGAGGCAGCCAGACGAGTCTGGTGGAGAGACAGCGGTGCATTAGGCTGCTTCAGTGCCATTTCTGATCTTGTGTTGCATTTTTAATGGCATGCTGCAAACCCAAGACCCCACAACACCTGAATTATTAATGCAGCTTTAAGCCAGGACGATCCCAAAGCAAATGACCACTCCCATGCTTAAGTGATTAAACAAAGGAATAATTACATTAGTAACATACAATTGTGTCATTCTATTGGTTTCCATTGTGATTTGGAGTTATAAAGGACACAGTTCAAAACTTCCTAAAAATACTGCACGTCAAAACTTCATCATAATAACAAATATGTGTGTGTGTGTGTGTGTGTGTGTGTGTGCGTGCATGTGTGTGTAACGTTTGGGATATGTGTGTTGAACAGCTGGGGAATAGCTGTACATGCATGATATCAGACAAAGACAAAACACATATTGACCCACACACACACACACACTTTTTTTTCTGCCATCATTTCTGTTTTCTGAGAGATATAAAATTAAAATCCATCAAAGACGCATTGTTGAAACCATTCAATGGCAAGTTATGAATAGCATTGCCCCTTTAAAGTTCTGTACAATTTTACTTACTCTCTTTTTTATGAATATCAAAATAACTATTATAACAATTTCTGTTCTATACATAACAATTTATATTATTGAACAAGATAAATGCATTCAATCACTTGAATGCATATCACGCAATGACCCATGTCTATTTATGTCTCAAGGCCAAAATTCAAGGCCTTGATTTTTTGGTCACATTCACAAACTTTCAAGGATTTCAAGGACCTGTGGGACTGGGAACCCTGTCAAATACAAAAATAACCACATAAGGTGGAGATGTGTGCGTGCACGCACACACACACACACGCACACACACACACACACACACACACACACACAGCAAGACAAAGGACCCAAGGAGACATTCACTTCTATGGTTTTTAATAGGAGTTCATTTGGAGAGCAAGCTGAGAGGTACAAGCACAAAACCACAACGCATCTGCATCAGTATATAATCACATCCTCCGTGGTCGTCCGACCCCACACACACACACACACACACACCACACACCCACCATACCCACACACACACGCACACACAAAGCATCACGTCATCACACACAATACAGTAAGGTAGGATATAGCACCGGGTGATATCGTGCACGGTAGCACACAGAGTGGCTGGCGCACTGGATAGCAGCAGACTGCGAAGCACATCTGCCTTACGTCAGGCACGCGCACAGGCACGCACGCACGCACACACACACATTCACGGAAGCCAAGCGGAGAGGAGGAGACAGAACCAATGAGACTGGCACTAGTCTGGGCACTCTGTATGCTGTCAGCCAATCACGCCACAAGGATTTTTTTCTTGTTCTTTTGTTAACAGGGTGGAGGGGGTCTGGGTGGGTGAGCGTAACCAAGAGAGACAGGGAGGTTGAGATTCTGCAGTCTCATCTCACACACACACACACACGCTGGCGATGGTAGGACAGCAGCTTTAAGAGCACGGCCCCATTTTAAAGTCCTGTTACAGCAGTGATGGTAAACCATTCAAAGTGAAGGGGGGGGGGGGGGTGGCATAGTAAATACAGTAGGAGGTTGTCTATTTTATACACGTCTACAGGGATGATTGATTTTTTTTTTTGTGTGTCACAAAGGACGAAGCTATACACACACGGTATTATGCTAATTTTACGGTGACTTCAACAGTAGTGAGGGAAATCCTGGTGTTTGATAGAGAACAATTTGATGGCAGGACTATTTTTGGCTGGTGGGTCTCTTCTTGTTGTGGCTCTAAACAGCTGCTAAACTAGTGTCTTTGACTGTACCGTTGTTAAGAGTCTACTCCATTCTTTTTGTGTCGACATGAGTCCACAAACATGCATTATACGTAGAAATGTCTGGAAACGGCCTAGAAAAAAACAACCCCTCCGTGGACGATGTCCTACACAAGCTAAGAGATGTGATTTATATATCCTACTACAAGGTGTGGTACTCGTCGGGCACCGAAAATCAAGTCCTCCGTCCATGCAAGCTGCGGCAATTATATTACAGTACATTTGGTTCCTTAGCAACCAAAGTGATGAAACCAGATCCCTCCCAGAACAGTGAAATGGAGCCCAGGACCCACACAGGCACTGTTACCAGGAAATGCAACAGCAATTTAGATGTTGTATCAGCAGCAGACCTTAGGAGTTGATACACTATATCCCAAATTGAAAATAAAAACACTGACAGTGTGGAAAGTCTTAATGTTATTACTGTTTCAAAGAGAACGCTGTTGGATTTTAAGGGGGGGGGGGGGGGGTTCCCCCCCTCATTTGCTAAAATGTACATCAATGGCTTTAAGTTTCTTAGCTTAGAGTTTAAAATAAATAAAAGTACATACATATGTCAAATTGTGTGCAAATAAGGTGCTCAGATACACAGAGAAAGCAGCTATGTGTAAAAAAAACACATACGAAATGTGTGCACGGCCACACCCACATGGGAGTGCTGTGACGACACACACACACTCACACACACACTCACACACACATACACACACACACGCACACACACATGGTAATTGTCTCCAATCATTGAAAAGCAAAACCAAAATATCAGTGTGAGTAGTAGCAACAGAGACAGGAGAGCTCGCTATTACAGAGCTGCTGTGTTGGCTGCCCTCCCCAGAGAGGACAGCTAGGAGACTGAACCGGACGGGGGAACACCGATGATAAAGGTGGAGCACGCCCAGGGGGTTATGTGTGTGTGTGTGTGTGTGTGTGTTCACTGCTTCGCTTCGGCCAGTCTGTTGCTCAACTCTTTGCTCTTCTTGGTGACGCCCCCCTCAGGCTTCGGGGCGAGGAGGCCGCCGCCGCTGTTGCCAGATGACTTCTTCTTGGCCGGCAGAGCGCCAGCGACTTGCTTCTCCTTGGATTTTTTCAGCATTCGGCCCGTGGTGGTGGTCGGGGTCTTTTTGGGTTTGGAGCGAGACGCTGGCTTGTCGACCTGCAGTGAGAGGATGTGTGTGGCTTAGCGGCAAAATCATTAAATGTTCATGTGGGAGTGTGTGTGTGTGTGTGTTTGGTGGCTGGCTGGCTGGCTTAACTGGGCCAGGTGAGGCCGATTAAGCCAGCCAGCCACCAAACACACACACTCCCACAGTTCAATTTAAATATATACAGTATATACAGAATATAACTGATGGTGTATCTTTGTTATCATTCATAAGATGAGGCCTTATCTTGCTCTACAGCTTCATTCTTATCATGCAATACATACCCCTGGTTGTCCTGTTATTACAAATGAAAGCCCAAATGTCACCAGAGAGGGACGTTTGCATAATGTGGTTAGTGGTCATGCCACCCAGAGTTACTCTGCAGAGATTGTGTGAATCCATGCCGTTCTCGTGGGATATATCGTGATCAGTGCAAAGCGTTGTACCTTAGAATGATTAGATCTGGCCATGGAAGAACACCCACATTCCAGTTATACGGATGCTGATGTGGAGAACTTATACTAAACGTTGATGGCATGGAATGGTATCTTTGACAACCACCACACACTTATCCAAATGTCAGGTTTTAAGAGTTTTTTTAATACACTTTTAGACCATATTTGTGAAGAATGTGTGTGTTGTCATAGCATATCTACTACTGTAAAGGGTAACAAGAAACAATTCACTGTTTGTACTCTCTTACGATAACCTCCTTCCATGTGGAACCAATATGAGGCCCCATTCAGCCGCCCATTCAGTCACACACCCGATAGAACACGATGGAATTTGCATTCTAGTCATTGGACTAACGACAGCTCAACAACAGGTAGTGAAGGAAGGTAGTGAAGGAAGGTAGTGAAGGAAAGTAGTGAAAGGAGGTAGGAAAGGAAGGTGGGCAAACAGTGAAGGAGTTGCAGTTTGTCAAGGGGTTGGGATTGGAAACTGGGTGACGTGTGTGTGTGTGTGTGTGTGTGTGTGTGTGTGTGTGTGTGTGTGTGTGTGTGTTTGATGAGTGTGTGTGTGCGTGCGTCTTTGTGGTTGTGTGTGTGTGTGTGTGTGTGTGTGAATGCATGTGTTGTGTATTTCTGCTTGTGTGTGTGTGTGTGTGTGTGTGTGTGTGCTTGTGTTTGTGTCTTTGTGCATGTGTATGTGTGTACGCTTTTGTGCTGATGTATGCGTGTGTGTCTGCGTGTGTGTCTACATGTGTTGTGTGTGTGTGTGTGTGTACGTGTGTGTGTGTGTGTGTGTACGTGTGTGTGTGTGTGTGCACGTGTGTGTGTGTGTGTGTGTGTGTGTGTGTGTGTGTGTGTGTGAATCTGAGGTCAACCTCCATGCCTGCAATAGAAAATAGTGAACACACCTGACTACAGCAGATTTAGTACAGAGCTGCTCTCAGTCTCTGAGAAGTCCTACAAGAGTGAGAGAGGGAGTGGCCATATAAACACAACAGGGCATGCACACACACACACATCATGTTAACATGCAAGCGTTGAGACGACATTTATCTGCACAAAAATGATGTTGACTTCAGGAAGTAATGTTAAAAAAGTAAACATTTCTATCTGTATTCTAGATGGACTTTTCCACCAAAAGGTGTGACTGGAAAACAATGTATAATGACATGTGTGAGGAAGCATGGGGAACATATTGATGGAGATGGTTCATTTGTCTTCATTTGCCTAACCTGTTAGGCTTTATTCTCACATCATTTAAATGAGAAATGAGAAATGAGAAATTTCCTCTGCAAACTATTTATCTTCTTTAATCATGAAACAGTACGGTATTCACAGTCTTGACATGACTGTAGCGTTACACGCACAGCCAGTGATTGCTATTTAACTGTTTAAATTTGGTGATGAAAAAACAAGATGAAATAAAATGTGTAATAATGTGTTTAACCAGTCCATTTAGGTCTTCATCTTGAGAATGGGCTTTAGGGGGAAGGGGGGGGGGGAGAAGAATACAATACAATAATACAAAGTGAATGTAGGATGGTGATGGTAAGAGACACAGCTCAGCACGGTAACCAGACAGTATCCACATCATCCATATGTCACTGTTGACCTGACCAAGCAGCATGACATTTACAAAATGGCCTCCCGTAGTATGTCAGTGGTTACTGAGTGCTGGGATGTGCTCACCTTGGGGGCCTCCTTGCTCGGCTCGTTGTACAGGCTGCGTATCCTCCGGCGTTCCATCAGCTTGTTGTCGGCCGGCAGCGTCTTGGACTGCTCCCCCTTGTAGGTGGCGCTGTAGCTGTCTCCCCGGCTGGCCTCCTCCCCGGGGGCTTGTAGTGGGTGGACGCCTTGAAGGACTTGGGGGGTTTCACGTCCTTGTACGCCTTGAACTCATCCTCGGAGGAGCACAGGGGGGGAGCCAGGAGGGGGGGGAGGAGGAGATGAGGAGGGGAGGAGGAGGCAGGAGGCAGCAGGCAGATGGGAAGAGGAGGAGGTAGGAGGATGAGGGAGGCGGAGGCAGGAGGAGGAAGAGAGAGCGAGGAGGAGAAAGAGGAGATGGAAGAGAGAGAGGAGGAGGAGGATGGGGAAGTACGAGAGAGAAAGGAGAAAAACGGAGGAGGAGATGGAAGGGGGAGGAGTGAGAGGAGGTAGGAGGAGGAGGAGGAAGGGATGGGGGAGAGGGAAAGGAGAAGGGAAGAGAAGAGAGAGGAGAATAAATCATTGGTGACACGCTAAGCAAACTCTTTCATAAAAACTACCCACATACTATACAGTCTATATGAGTATGGGTTTATTTTCTTCCTAATTCAGAATGATGATTTTAATAAGTGAACCACACAGCGAGTAAATGTAAATACTACAGTTCTATATTATCTAGAATGTCAATAAATCAGAATATTTTAGTATTGCTGTCATGATATTGCAGTAATGGAAAAAGAAAGTACTTTCCATAAAAAGGGAAAATTAGATTAGTTTAATGCTAATGAGCAATGCTTTGCTAAGACAGACTCAATCATCATTATCTATGGAAAGAACAAAGCCTAATTTAATATATGACTGAACTAGCTCAGAATCTCCTGGTGGTCTGCTTTCATGTCATCTGATCTTGACCCCAGCAACCCAACAAGATCTGGCACTGTTGCCTACCACTGCACACAAGTCAAGCTTTTCTAAAATAAAGTCATGCTTTATTATTTATATCAAAATATAGGATAATCTCAGACAGATTCTACTCAGATCTTTGACCAGGTCTGTGAATTGTACAGAAATTGTGCAAAACCATTCTTTTCACGAACTTCTTACCAAACTCTTTTTTTATTCAAAATCTAATGAAAGTGTTAATCATTTAAGACTCATTAGAATACCGTGTGTTTGCCATGAAAGGGCCTGCATGCATCTCATGTGGGTGCAGCTATTCAATAATCAAGAACCTCCATTTCCCCACGTTTGCATTCAAGTTCGGGGCCAAGACTATCACTTAATTAACTCAATTACAGTAACACTGCAGAGAAACGTCCTTCACTTACCTGTAGCTGCTGCCCGTCGACACGACCTCCTTGATCTGCCTGTTGAGGGCGTCCGCAGCCGCGCGTCCTTTCCTCTCTGCGCTGCTGGGGTCAGAGGGCGGCTTCTCCTCATTCTTCTCGATGGTTTTCCTGTCCCCTGAATTTTCCCTCTTCACCACCACCCCCGCCGGCTCTTTGACTTCCTTCTCCTGCACCTTCTCCTGCACCTTCTCCTCGATCTCGCTCTTCTCCACGCCGCTGTCCGCCTCGGCCGCAGCCTGCAGCTCCTTCTTGCCCCTCCGGCCGCCAGGGAGGAGGAGGAGGTGGTGGTGGTGGTGGTTTTGGTCGTGGTGGTGGTGGGTGGTGGGGGGCTGGGCTTGGGTATCCACGGGTGGTCCCCCTTCTTCGGGATGGGCCACGGCTTGTAGTCCTTCTGGTACTGCGTCTCCGTGTCGAAGGGGGTGGCGGAGGGATGGTACTCGTTCCTGGGCTTGCAGCTGGGCTCCGGGCGCACCTTCCACGCCTTGAAGTCCTGACGCGTCACGGAGGCAGAGGCGCACGGTGGGCCTCCCGCTGCGGCACCACCACGCCGCCGCCGCCGCCTCCAACACCACCTCCAACACCACCTGATGTCTCGGGTGGCGGCTCACTGGGGTGGTGCTGAGGCTGGCTGAGGTGGTGTTGTTGTTGTTGTTGGTGGTGGTGGTGCTGCTGGTGGTGGTGCACGTCGGCCACATGCTCCGAGTATTTGGTGAAGACTAAAGGCACCGCGATGTCCGCTTTGTCCAGTTCGCTCCAGAAGCGGTTGATGCAGCAGGCCCGGGTGATGCACGGCCAGGCCATGGTGGACGGAGCTTGAACAATACAAAATACTCACAATGCACAGAATTAATCTAACGTCGTCCGCAATGCACACGACTGCAACACAGTAAATGCACTCACAGCTTACTCACGAATCGGCGACTTGGAAGAAGATCGGCCCCTCGCCTTTTTACTGAGAATAAAGGTGTTAAAATCAGAGACACCCTCCCCGACTGCAACCCGATCTTTAAAGAGGATCTAGAGGTAATAACTGTCCAAGTTTGCTCTGCCGCTCAAGTTTAAAGGGATGCGGTGGTCTGCTGGTGGTGTGGAGGAGCACATTGCCTGCTGGTTGCGCATCAACACGACCCCACCCACATGTCTGGTGATGGTGATGATGATGATGATGATGATGGTGCACAGCAGCAGCAGCAGCAGCAGCGAACCATCACCTGGTCCGTCACGGTCTGGCCGGGCGGGAGGGAGGAGACTGCCTCCTTAACCCCCTCCATTACCTTAACCCATCCATTACCTTAACCCCTCCATTATCTTCACCCACCCCATTACCTTAACCCCCTTCCCCCCCCCCCATTTATTTCACCCCTCCATCACATTACCCCCTCCATTTTCTTCACCCCTCCATTACGTTACCCCCCCTCCCCCCATTTCTTTCACCCCTCCATCACCTTACCCCCCCGCCCCCATTACCTTAACCCATCCATTATCTTCACCCCTCCATTACCTTACCCCCTCCATTATCTTCACCGCCTCCATTACCCTACCCTCCCATTTATTTCACCCCACCATCACCTTGCCCCCCCATTACCTTAACCCATCCATTACCTTCAACCCCATTACCTTAACCCCTCCATTATCTTCACCGCCTCCATTACCTTACGACCTCCCCCCATTTCTTTCACCCCTCCATCACCCTACCCTCCCATTTATTTCACCCCACCATCACCTTACCCCCTCATTAACTTAACCCTCCCCATTACCTTAACCCATCCATTACCTTCACCCCTCCATTATCTTCACCCCTCCATTACCTTACGCCCTCCCCACATTTCTTTGACCCCTCCATCACCCTACCCCCCATTACTTTAATGCCTCCATTGCCTTAACCCACCCATTACCTTAACCCCTCCATTACCTTAACCCTCACCATTACATTAACCCCTCCATTACATTAACCCATCCATTACCTTAACCCTCCCCATTACCTTAACCCCATTACCTTAACGCCTCCATTGCCTTAACCTTCATTACCTTACATGTTGAGGAACAATCTTTCACTAAGGATAGACTGAATGGCAAAGACATTCAAATAGGGAAAGCTGCAAAAATATATTTTTTTCTCTAATGTAGGTTAATTGAAGGTCACTTCTTTTACTCCAATCATTAAACAACATACTCCATACAAGTTGGGTAAGCTATACGTTGACCTATATGTTATACATCTCAACTAGAAAGGGCTTTAGCTCTTTAATCTAACACAAACACAGGATGAACTGGAATGAGATGAGCAACAATTGCAACCCAAGTGCTTAGCCATGACTTGCAGGAGCTGTCAATATGAATTTAAGCGAGAGAGAGGACCTAAGTGGGTTTCGACTTCAATAAATGTTGAGTCATATAATTCCCAACATCTGAACTAGATCAGTGCCCTGCCAGGCCACTGTTACAGGGCGTTTGCTGCGTAACTAATTTGAAATGCTTTTTTGCACCATGCCTTACTTTGACTTTAAGCCATTTTATCAATGAACCTGTAGCAAGGCTTCTTACCACGATGCCACATCATGTAGCTTTGTTCGGGGCTCCAAGGACAGTCACACAGGCAGTAGGTGTTGTTAAGTCCTGTTTATCGCAAATGATGGGTACAATGTCAGTGTTTTATTGTCACATGTACATCACAACACATTCTGAACAGTGAAACTCTTGTGATATGGCAAAAATATATATGTATGGCCAAGAAAGTTTCCACATTAACTGCCGCTATTAAACCAGCTGCTCCTAAAAATATAAATGCATAAAATGACATGACATGGAGCAGATCCTTAAGGTCCATGCTAACGCTGTGAGTGTGTGTGCTGGTGGCTGACTTAACCAGTGGTGCACTGATTAGCCAATGAACCATAGGAGTGCAGCCCCACCCCCACAGACTAACTGGGCCAGGTGACGAGGCCCCAGGTGAGCCAGCCGCCAAACACACACGCCCACATAAAGCTCTGTAGGGCCATTCTCCACCAGGCGACTTGACTCGATCCCCCCTCTCCCTCCAGGAGCATGGGGGGCCTTCGACTGCTACCCTTCCTGACAGAGGTGTGGCTGGGACTTGGGCTGCTCCAGGCTGGTTGTAGGGGTGGCTAGCAACAGGCGGTTGCTATGCCGCCACCCCCATCCTCTGCAGGGCCCCACCGACATCCAACGCTGCCATGAAGGAAGGGCTGGTGCTGGGAGGAGGCCGTGTGTCCTTTGTTCCCGGAGGGCCCAAGTTGGGCACCAGTGTAGCAAAGCTTGTTGCCACAATGCCACATCATGTGGCTTAGTTGGGGGCTCCTCCAAGGACACAGGCAGTTGTGTTGTAAAGTCTGGTTTATTGCAATGGTTGGTAAAATGACATGGAGCAGATGGTCCTTAGCTAGCGTGCCAGTGCTCCCCGAGTGTGTGTGCTGACGGCTGACTTGACCTATGGTGCACTGATTAGCTAATGCACTACAAGCGTGCAGCCCCACCCCAAGTGCTTTCCTCACTACTTGTCAAGAGAATCCAGCTCCTTACACTGATACATCATTATGCAACGGTGCAAGTTATGGAAGATAGATTACAACAAACGCATCTTCGATTAGAACTATATAATTCATTACCAACAGTCATTGAAAGGTTGCTCACTCATCCTCTTGTCCACTCACACATGAATCATGATGATTGGCTGTGGTATTGTTTACGTGAAGATTAGTTCTTTCCGCGAACAGCCGAATAGTGCGTCACATAAATGGTCCTGTCGCAAGGATTTGTGGGACGCCACTATCTCCTTTCCTTCCGTAAAGTGTATCCTATGCTAAAGGATGTATGAAAGGAAGCATTGAAGCACCTTTCCTTAGCATTTAGAGAATTCAAACAGCCCTTATCATGGCTGCCACTTGGGTACTTCTGGGTTTCACTCAGTAAGGAAAAAAAAAAAAAAGACTTCAAACAGGGCTCAGGTGAGGCTGCAGCCCCACCCACCCCAGACTCAAACTGGGCCAGGTGAGGCCAATTAAGCCAGCCAACAAACACACACACACACACACACACTCCCACAGACAGAAACATATCAATTTAAAGAGCAGATAATCAACTCAGATAAATCAAAGAATATTCCATGGGCTAAACAATTTTTTATATGTAACAATGAATGAACAAAACATTGAATAAAGAGCCTAAAAAAAGCTAAATAAGCTAAATGATCTTTAATCAAAAAAGCATCATCGAGACTGCGGCCACAGTACCTTTCCCATCAATGTTTTATAACACAGTTCACATTGAGGATAGGCGAGGCACATTACAAATATAAAAAACAGCTTTTCTTCTACATCAGGATTGGGGAGATTTTTTCAAAAAGAAAAAACACAAGCGCACTCCTTTTATACATCTGGTATTAAACTACCAACATAAAACTCGATCAAGATAAAAACAATAATAGTAACCTATGCTATCAAATAGTATATAACAAAATACATGCTGGCGTATGGATGAGACCTAAACATCCACCGCCCAATCAGCATCTCATGTGGTTTTGGTGGGGGCGGGTGTGGGGGTGTCCTCCTCCATTGGCTCCGCCTCCACCACAGGCTCCGTCTCCGCCTCAGTCTCGTCCTCGGGGTACAGTCTGCAGTATTGGTCCACCATGACGTCGAGGTCATGCTTGACGCGCGCGTTGATGTGCAGCACCGCCATGCTCCGGGTGCGCTGCGCTGCGGCTGTGGCGTCCAGGTAGGCCTGCAGCCGCCGGCTGGCCGGCACCGCCTCGCTGTCGTAGTCGAACCTGAGCACGGGCAGCGCCGACAGCACCCGCAGGAAGGAGTTGACGTTGGGGAAGAACTTGACGTCGGGCAGCTGTAGGGTCTCGTGGATTGTGGTGGGTAGGCGCACCTCCTTGCCCCGGTGCTTCCACTTGATCCGCCAGCAGTGCAGCTCGGCAGGCAGCGTGTCCGGGCTGGGCAGGTCCTGGCGGTACACGTCGGCGCTGTTCTCCTCCGACGTGTTGAACTTCATCTGGCCCATGACGGCCGGCACCAGCGACAGGCACTTGAGGGCCTTCAGGTTGGTCTCGGAGAACATCTCCTCCACCTCCTGGATCACGCCGCGGATCACAGGGATGGTGACGTACTCCTTGTAGTACGCCTCCACCTGGGTCTCGCCCATGTCGGCCGAGCGCTGCTTCCGCAGGAACAGTCTCGGCACCGCCACGGGGATGTCCATTTCGGCGGCCAAGCTGACGGCCTCCTCGAACCAGAATTCGTGGTAAACATCGATGTTGTCAATGACCTCGTTAAGCGAATGCAACACAGC
Source organism: Coryphaenoides rupestris (assembly GCA_002895965.2). Classification (NCBI taxonomy): domain Eukaryota; kingdom Metazoa; phylum Chordata; class Actinopteri; order Gadiformes; family Macrouridae; genus Coryphaenoides; species Coryphaenoides rupestris. The sequence continues at coordinate 324,756 of PIJE02000105.1, read as the reverse complement.
AGTTAGGCTGTTGGCAGCGAAAAACACTTCGAGAGTCTCGCCTTGAAGATTCCTGCCGAAGGCTCTGGTATACGTGAGGGTGTTTTTCAGTATGACAATTGTTACAATCAGTTCAAAGTCGGCCAGGATCTCCGAGATGGAATAGGAGTCTGCTATGACGGTGTCGGTAAATGTTGTGCCGCCGTTGTGTCGGATGTTGTCCATGCAGAGCACGAGCGACTCCAGCAGGTCCACCATCAAGTCAAAGACGTTGTGTTGATCCGTCCAGATCGTGTGGCAAACCTGCTTGAGCACGTTCTCTTTATCCTCGTTGCCCTGGAAGAGGGTGGCGATGGATTTCTCCAGCTCGCCCCGGGTCGACGGCCGGTCGAAGAAGACCTGGATCTTCCTCAGCGTCTCCATGACGATCTGGACGTTGGGGAAAGGGAGGCTGTTGGCCAGGTGAACGTTGAGCGCGGTGGTGGAGCACGGCATGTGCAGAGCCAGGGGGTACTTCTCCGTGAGCATCGCGGCCACCGCTTTCATCTTGGTGGTGGAGGTGCCGGTGGCCTTGTGGGCGTGTCCCCGGCAGTCCTCCATGCTCAGTCCCCAGCGGCCGGTCAGATGGTCCTCCAGCTTCTCCACCAGCACCGACTCGCTCTCCTCGAAGGGTAGGAAGTCCAGCAGCTCTTCCCGGGGGAGGTTGCGCTGGTCGACGAAGCGCAGGAACAGCGGCAGGTATTTCCCGCCGTCAAACTCCACCAGGTCACCGGTGACCAGGGAGAAAGAGCGGCTGTCCCGCACCTCCATGAGGATCTCCTCTCGGACCGTGTTCTCGCACACCTCCAGGAGCTGGCTCTGCTGGGTGGCCGAGAGGTACTGCGCGTTCACCGGCATCCCCTCAAAGCGCTTCCTCAGGGCCGTGTCCCCGGCGTTCATGTGGTAGTGCAACAACGCCTGGAAGTTGCTGTTGCAGTCGGGCTCGCTTGCATCCAACAGCCGGTCGGGCGTCAGGGGGATGTTCTGTTTGCCGAGCAGGACGACAACTTCAAAAAGACAGCGCAGGTAATCCCGGAACTCCTTCTCTTCCGGCGACAGCTGGGGTTCATCGTCGGCGGGCGGGCTGTCCTCTGCCGTGGAATCCTTTTTGGAAGACTTGATGAAAGATGCCACTAGATGAGAGGTGGAAACAAACAATAACAATAATTCATCCTTTATTACCCTAATTATGTTGGATTGGATGGAGATACAGATGATGCAAAGATGAGCGAAAATGAGATCAGAAAACACCTTTAAAATTGCTTACATCTCCTCTCTTTAATCCTCCTTAAATCCTCCTCCGTCTGGAAAATAAGTGGACAGTACTTTTATGGAAATCAAATCACAAAACAAAGCTGCATTTGAATAGTTTTGAGGATTACAGTTTCTTACAAGTTCTTTAATTTGCTTGCGGTGTCTGTTGTGGGGATTCTTCAGGTGGCTCGTCAGATCAAACATAGTTGGGATGGCTATATCCTTCAACACCGTCCTGTACGGGCTCTGAAATAAAAACACATACAAAAACAACAACAAATCCATCAGTAAACACTCAATGTTGTAAATACGTGCAGTTTGGTCATTACTGTGTGCATAGTACTTACAGTTTTGCACACCATCGCTGGGTCAAAGTGCTTGGCACACAACCTATAGTGCTTGTTTAGCTGGTCTGATGTTTTGGCCTCTAGATCTGCCCGCCGACAGTTTTCTACCCACATTCGGCATCTGTGAATGCAAAGGCACCAACTCAGACAGAAACTGGATATAAACTGGCGTTGTAATTTGTAAAGCCAAGCAGCAATACCACGAGGAAGTTGGAACACAACAAAGACTTGATTTTGTGAAAAAAACTAATTGATCACAACCAATTAACATTGTTACAGCAAAAAACAAATAATCACAACGAATCAAATTATTCCCAGAGCATTGAAACACATGAAAGGCAAAAACTATTGTGACATTATGCCACCGATATTATCTGCTTACTGGTATACAACCTGCTGTAGCAGTAGTAGAATTAAGAGCTTTGTTAAGGGTTTAAACCAAGCTAGGGTTTACAGGGTTTTGTAAGGTTTCAACTCTAACAAGCAAGTCTAAGTCCTAGGAGAAGTATTAAAAATATAAGGCAGATCAGTCAGCAAGAACAATTTGGCAAATACTCGAAGTGTCCTGAATCCTTGGGGGGCGCCATTGGTGAGTGAATACAGCAGACATCAAGCTTGTTAATATCGTGCATTGTCCCTTTATAGAAGATATAAAGAACAATATAAATAATAGAAGATCAAAAAGCCCATGGACATGACATGACATTACACCATGAGCAGTAACAGTGACAGTAAAGCTGGTACTTTACATTAGAGTGAAGCAACATAGTGGTGTCCGCCTTGGTCTCATATTGACGGGAAGTGAAACGCTGAACACTAAGAGTAATAGTTAGCATTAGTTAGTTAGTTAGTGAGTGAGTTCGTACCGTTCCGGGTCTCTGGGGAAGCGAAAGAACGCCAGGTCCGACTGGGTGCTCTTCCTGGTGCAGTTGGGAGCCGCGCAAAAATTCGGCATCTTCTGAGCGGCAAGCGGCGAGCTAACTTAACACCGATACGTCAACCCTACGTCGAAACGAGCCGCTTTTTATTATTGTTATTAGGAAATCATGTATGTATATATATATATATATATATATATATATCAAGTGGTAACCCCGATAATTATTGGTTTGGGATCGTATAAAAGCACATATAAATGACAGGTATGTATGGACACAAGGAATAATACGTGCTGCGGATTGTAGTTCTTAACACGTTCACTTCCGGTGTGTTTCCGGAAGTTTTTACATTTGCGCGGTCAAAATGATGCTTTATTTATTTTATTTTATTGTATTTTTTAAATAACTGATCTGTAATAGACTAAAACCACAATTTTGCTCTTCGTGACGTGTGGTGGTGGTTGTCGGATCATTTAAATCATCTACTTGTTGTTTTTTTTTACGGCTTGTTTGCACGATATATATATATGTGTGTGTGTGTGTGTGTGTGCTACGTCTCGATGTCTTTGTCCAAAGGAGATATTATTTGTTATTTTTTACATATCTGCCCGTTTAAGACGTGACGCTGTTTGTAATTGTAATTATATTATATTATATTTATATTATATTGTAGTTATAATTGTCATGATATCAACGTAAGCCACGGCCGTAGTCCCCCCTCGTCATCACGTGGCTCGTTGGTCTAGGGGTATGATTCTCGCTTAGGGTGCGAGAGGTCCCGGGTTCAAATCCCGGACGAGCCCAACTTTTAGTTTGTGTCGCTAATCTTCATTTATGTAATTAAAAAGCAGTAGTCTCGGTACCGACTAAACACACATCTAATCGGGTTGCGCTGCAATTATATATATATATTTCGATAGAAACTACAGGGAAAAGTGTATGAGCGTGTATGGGATATAAAAACATTGATCTATATTAAATAACATTGAGGTCATTATCGTAAATAATTGTTTTTTTTGTTCGTTTTGCGGGGGGGGAAAAGCTATGGGCTCGTCCGGGATTTGAACCCGGGACCTCTCGCACCCGAAGCGAGAATCATACCCCTAGACCAACGAGCCACGGCACTACCACACGTGATATTTGTACAGTCATAGGTATGTTACTAAGGGCGACGAGTCTCTGGGTAAGTTAAGTAGTTGGATCGAGGAGTCGTACAACATCCCCGAGGGAGTCAATTCACCGATCTCGATTACAATTCAAAACACCGACACGGGACTCTGACTCTCTACGTAGATATGTACTCAAATGGCGTAGGGTAGTCCCAGCTGTACCATGAACTGTGAGGACATGATGCACAGGAGAAACAGTCAGTCAGACAAGAATAAAGACACACAGAACAATTCAATTAACTTCTTTTTATATATCATACATAAGACTGTCTTAATATAATACAAAGGGCATTGTCATAAACACAGCAAAGTCTTGACTAGATCTTACAATCTGTGGATACATGGACTTATCCTTTCCCCCATGCTGTTCAATTCTATAGTGCATGTTGCATGTACAAAAAGTGATCAAATGTGAAATAAAAAAAAATGAAGGAAAAATAGTCAAATTAAATCAGAGGATTGAGACTTTTGTTGGGTGTAAGATAATGTTAACAAGTATACTGATTTGTGTAAAACCCACAAACTAAACAGGCTTATGGAAAATGGAACCTTTTTTTTTTTTCCAACCATGTGCTTCTCATATAACCAAAAAGTAAAGTTTGTGATGTACATGCACTTACAATATACCCTGTGAACATTAAGGTTTGAAGATCTAGCTTTCCCTGTTTGATTCAAACCCTACCTCATAATGTTGTCCTGATGCAGCCAAGTACCACTGCCAAAAGGCAAGGTTTTGCCACTAAGAAAACAGGAATTCCTGCCCACTGAATGGTCACCAGATTGACAAACATAATCAACATACCAGCAGGAGCAAGGTAGTGAGTTCTATACTTCCTTTATTAAAAAAATATAAATATATACATAAATTCTATTTCAACTATTAAAAAGGGGCTGCATTTCATGACAACTGCTCTAAATAAGAGGTCAATCAGCATGATCTGAAATAGGCGCACACTTACAAGTCACTGCAGTCAAATTTTTTTTTCAGTCTTTATTTTGGAATGTTAAGTACCAGTATGAAGGGCCAGTAATCAAATCACTGGCAAATTCTGAATGTCTCAAATTCTATGGGGTATGAAAAATGATTGCAAATTTGCAATTGACCTTGACATCCAGATAAAACCCCAATCAAGTTATAGGTAGCTTTACATTTATATTGTGGAAATAACACGCATGATTTTGTATTTTTTTTTGTCCGTATGATGTTCTCCCCTCTAAATTGAGACTAAAATGACCTTTGACCCTGGCCTCTACTTAAAAGGCTGTTGTGGGCAGGTATTTTTTCGGTCTAAATTTCAAAGTTGATAAAAATGAGCAACAGAAAAAAAAGAATGCACTTTAAAATCCCTGATAAAAAATAAGTAACAAAAAGAAAAGAAAAAAAAATCTAAATATTCTGGTTATTGACTGTCATGATCTGAGAGAGGACATGCATGTCTGCCTAAGCCAAGCATGGGATTGTGGGCTTATGGGCACCGGTTTCCCTTTAAATAAGACCACAATCACAGGGATCTGCCCTACCACATCAGCACAAGACCATTCCAATCAACTCTGACCTCCCAAAGTTATCACCGTACTGCCAGAACAATGACGTAAGGTCTCAATTCATGGCGGAACTTAGCAAGTTGACCAAATGATGTATGAAAGGCAGCAAAACCCTTTTGAAATAGTATGATGGGGGTGGGGGGGAGGGAGGGGCAAAAGAAAACAACGACACAAATAGAACGCATTAGTCTCTTTTTTTTTTTCTTTTTCTTTTTTTTAAACCATCAGCTTCTATCCTGCTACTCTGGAGCCTGCAGAGTAACTACCAAATTTTTCTAAACATACCAAAGTTTTTAGAAGACTCCCAAAATAATCTACCAATTAATATGGAAACAGTTTTGGTAAAAACGAATCTGGTCATAATACACAATAGCCAACGGTCTCGACAACGGTCTCCAGTTTTGCTAAAGTAATATATTGCAGCTGTTTTTTTTGTATTGACGTTAAAATAATGATAAACTTTTGCGTCAAAAGTGGTGAACTGCTACATTATTGGTTACAGACACCTATATGCTATAAAACAACTGCTTTGGTATAAAAACATATCCAAAGGGAAAATAAATTCTTGTAAAATTCACAGCATAATTTGAGGAGAAAAAAGGCAGTCACGTAACGTTTTTTTTTCTTCCGTTTCCACATTTTGGATGGAGAGACTTTTGTGCAGGTGGTTCTGATGAGGAACTACATGCAAAAGGGGAGGGCAGGGGAGGGGGGAGTAACAAAAAAAGCAAAACAAAAAAAAAGGGTAGACTCTGGAATAGATAGTTCTTTCCACTGCAAAATCCTTAATTAGTGAATAAGATTTTCAAGGAAGTAATGTTTAGGAGGTTGTTGTGTACAATAAGACCCTGTTATGTGGGGCCCTGCTGAAGAAGAAAACTTTGTAGAGAAAGGCCTCAAATTACCATTCTTATTTACCTTTTTATGTTTGTTTTAATTTCCTTAAAGAATTAAGGGCTGTCTAGAGAGAAAAATAGAGAAAAGCCATCTTAATTCAAATAATAATGTCCAGCTCCGATCCATTCCAACAAGTCCATGAGTCATAAGGCCAAAGGGTTATCTAAGAACCAGCCATTGACTGTCTTCCTCATAACGGGGCAGGGTCCGCTCGTTCCCCACGCCCACCGCTGCTCTCGTCTGTGCCAGGCCCGGGTGCAGCGCGCAAGGCTGCTGCTGCTGTGGGCCTCTGGGGCCTGAGGGGTGGTGCCTCCCTCCGCTCCCAGACACCCGGCCGGTGTCAGTATCGGCCTGCGGGGCCTCCGCCCGCCGCCCTCCCCCTCCGTCCTGGCCAGCACATGCTCTAGGGACTCCACCGTCGTGTGCTCCCCCTTTTTGACAAAGAGTTACACCACACCGACCGACCGACGACATGAAATATCACTGCAAACACTTCCCCCTTCGTCAAGCTACAGGATTTACAAGCAGCTCTTAGGTAAAATTTCCATTAAAAAATAAAAGGAAAAAAATAAACAAGAGGGCAAAAAACAACCACCGGTGGAACGGTAATGTCAGACATTCCACGGCTCTAACCGAAAGAGGACGCCAGGCATTTTATCACCGACGGCGACCTGTAAACCAGCTTCAAACGTCGTTCTAAAACGCTCCTCAGAAGATTCTGCCACATAATACCATATGGTGATTGTGATTACATGGAATTTGTGAAATGGTAAGATGGATGTCTCGATCTTACTATGTTATTCTGCAATATTATTTTGTGCCTAATGATTGCAAAAGAAAAAAACGGATGTAAATTACATATATACTTTTTAACAAAAGGGTTTTTTTTCTCTGTAGTAGCGGTTCAGTGATATCTCCCTTCTGACGTGAGCAGCTTTTGTTCTCGACACACCTTGTAGTAAAAAACACCACCTTAAAAATGACGCACAGGGGGGAACACACAGCCAAATGTCAGTGCAGTCACGAGCTGGCCATGGAACTCTGCTGCACACACACTCCAGTCATTGGAGACTCCTCTCGGTCCATGCCCGGCCTCAAGCCCAGGTGGCCCTCCCCCAGGTAGTGGGCCGGCCCCGTGTTTGTGCCCATGGGGAAGGCAGGGTGCGCTGCCATGCCAGTCTCCTGCCGGGGGTTTGAGAAGGCACCCAGCCCCATGCTCAGCCCACCGTTCTGACCAAAGTCAAGGGCGCCGACGGGCAAGTGGCGGAGCTGGTACGCCTGGTTGCCATGGTTCCCAGTGGAAGAGGAAGATGTAGAGGAAGAGGAGGCGGAGGAAGACAGGGAGGTCATGGACAGGTGGCCATGCACCACCTCCATGGAGTCCTGTGTCGAGGAGCTGTGTGTCGGGGAGGTGTAGTGGCGCGGACGAGGCCTCGTGGCCATCATCTGCCCGTGGTGGTGATGAGGGTGTGAGTGGGGATGCAGGGCCTTGGGGTGCTGAGGGGGGACGTGGAAAGTGGTCTCCTGAACCGGATGGGTCTCTCCAGTGACGGACTCTGGTACCACACCGCCTCCCCACACCAATGGAGGAGGGTAGGGCTGCCTCGCCTGCACATGTGATTAGAATACAGAACGGTGTCATTGAGAGCAGTTCTTTCCACATTCTAGGTTAGCAAGACATTAATGATGAACCAAACTAATGTCTCCAAACTGGATTTTTTCCTTTTGTTTTGGAGATCTGCAAGACCTTTTTGCAAAGCCAGCCAAACAATATCTAGATTGCATTTCTGACCTCAAAAGAAAAACAAAAAATTGATGTTATAACCATTTGTAATGAGTTAATGAGACCTATAAATACACCTGTCCATTTCTTCCTATATAATCCATGTTAGCTATCTCTGACTGACCTGTGGGCAGAGGCTGTCACCATCAATGGGAGGCATGGCCGGCCCAAAGTGTCCTCCACTGTGCAAGTGGTGATGGGTCGGGTCTGACCTCGCTCGGCCACTGGTACTTGTCCCAGACGACCCTCCTTCGGGGGTAAACACAAGGTTCATGAGCGCATTGTGACAATGTTACACAAGCACAACACACATCACCACCGCCTGGTACGCATCAGACCAGTACACCAATTTATGAGACAAAATATAAAAACAAAAGACCAAACCTATTGCAAGTATTAAGCAGTGAATGAACAGAAACACAGGGTCACATCCTATTGCTTAACTCCTTTATGATGGTCGTTATTTACATTAGGCTATAATAGTATAATAGTTTGTAATAACAATACATTGCATTTATATTGCAGTTGAAGGGACTCACATGGTGAATGTGATTACGTGGTGAATGTGGGAGATGACACCTCATCCACTACAAGTAGAGGTGAGGAATGAAACTGACTGGGCAGTAGTTCAATATCATCACTTGTAGTCTTGGCATGGTATGGTCATGAAATGATGATGATTTATCGTGATATAAAGAAGAAATTATTTCGAGATATATGGCCTTAAAATGATCAAATGTCATGCTTTAAATGTCAGTGAGAAAGGACAACTAGTTTTAGCCTACCTATTACATACTTTAAACTTCCATATACTTCAATGTAATGACCCTCAGACTGTTTAGGACGTTATTTTGAATACATAAGAATATCATGATATATCAATATTGTGCGAAATTCCCCATCATCGCCAAACCGTAAATGACAGTATCCAATTTGTAACCAAGGGATGATGAGATGGCCATGTTGGTATAAGACAGCCAGGTTGGGAATTGGGAATAATTACGTGAAGTATTATAACAAACATGACTTACTGAATCCAACGCCTCGGTTTGAAATGGTAAATGGATTGCATTTTATATAGCACTTTTATCCAAAGCGCTTTACAGTATTGCCTCACATTCACCCATTCATACACCGACGGCAGTGCCAAACATGCAAGGTAACAACCAACACGTCAGGAGCAGTTAGGCGTCTTGCTCAGAGACACCTCGGTACTTGGCTAGGGGGAGCCCGGGGATCGAACCAGCAACCTTCCTGTTGCCAGACCCACTCTTACCTCCTGAGCTACTGCCGCCCCTGAAATGACATAAGAATGAAGTCACACCACCATGGCGTGATGATGACGTACCTGAACTGGAGGAGGTGCTGGACGTGGTTCCTGAAGACTGGGACTGCTCCAGCGCAGGGCTGGTGGACACGCTGCTGCTCGTGTTGGTCCCCTCGTCGGCAGTCTTCTTGAAGAAGCTGTGCTGCAGGGCATAGTAGGGCTGGATGCGGCTCTTGGGGTCGTAGTCCAGCATCCGCAAGATCAGGTCCTTGAACTTCAAGTAGTCGGCGACAGCGTGGCCAGACTCGCCCGCGCGGCGGCCCCCGGGACCGCCCGCCTCCACGCCCAGGATGGAGTGGAGCTTGCGCGAAGCCGGGGGCTTATACTGTTTCCAGACAGGCGGGGAAGAACACTCTTGGTCAACCCAAAGTCCACACAACAATTGACTTTTTTTTTTTTTTTAATTTGTAATAAAGTTGGCGTCAATACAAATATAGTTACCCGTTTGCCATCTTTGGTCTTCTTTACACTCCATGTACCATCCGATAGCTTCTCAAAAAACTTCCTGGCTTTCGGAGCTAGGTCCATTATGTGGTTCGGGGGGATCCCCAGAACTTCAACTATCTTGTTCATTTGATCCACCTGAAGAAAAAGTCGTGTCAGATTAGTGACAACATGGTGAACCGGTAGGATGGCTTTTAAAACATTTGTATGACCTCGTCCCAAAAACATGCACAATAAAAATAGTGGGAAGTGCTAATAATTATTATTATTATAATTATTATTGAGCTTTCACGGTTTACATTTTTTTTTTCCCAGTGAAAACCTTTTTTTGTGCAAGGATGGCTCATTTCAAGAAATTACAGTTGAATAATTTGGGTTGTCTGCCAACTCACTAGCAGTTCTGAAAATGAGACAATTGCATAATTGTGAAGGCTGAGGCATACCAATATCGACTTTCCACCAAAAAAAACTGGACGTGAAACTAAATAAGACAAGAAGAACTTGAACTTGGTTCCTGCCCAAGATGCTTTAGCGTACCTCATTGGCTCCGCTAAAGAGAGGCTCCCCCGTGTGCATCTCCACCAAAATGCAACCGAGGGACCACATGTCGATGGCCAGATCGTAGGGCATCCCCAGGAGCACCTCTGGGGAGCGGTAGAAGCGACTCTGTATGTACTGGTATATCTACAGAAAGGCAGGAAAGGGAAAAAGGTCATTATTACATCACTGCTTAACCACAGCAATAACTTCAGCATTAGCATAGCAAAATTCCTGAGTAACAAAAGAAAAAGAGGTGATTGATATTACTGGTGCTTAAAATACAATTATGGCCCAAAATTCCAGGCCACGCACCCTCTGTCCCAGTTGGCATGAGCTGCCAAAGTCCACGATCTTGATGGCGCTCCGCTTGGGGTTGCACAGCAGGATGTTCTCCGGCTTCAGGTCACAGTGGATGATGCTGAGCTCCGGTGTGGCCAGGAACAGGAGTGCCGTGCACAGCTGCTGGGCGAACTTCCGCGTCAGGTTGAGGGAGACGCCGCGGAAGTTGGTGTTCCGCAGCAGGTCGTACAGGTTGTAGGAGAGCATCTCGAACACCAGGCAGAGGTGGTTCCGGAACATGAAGTGACGCTTTAGGTGGACTAAGGGGGAGAGAAGAGCAATGCGTGAGAACCACAAAAACAACATACATATATGTAGACTAGTGCATCAGACAGCTGCAGGTTTTTCTCCCTTACCTATGTAGTACTTCATCTCGGTATCATGTTTGTTCATGAGCTCTAGGAGCCGCACTTCAATCTGGGCCTGATTGAGGAAAGCTTTCTTGTTCTTAATAATTTTAATGGCAACCCATTCTTGCTCTGCCCGGTCATATGCCTTCACAACCTGCAGACAAAGAGATAAAAAGGAAAGATAACCATTACATTCCCGAAATTAATGTATCAATGACATTAACATCAATTTGTGAATAATATTTCACGAAGGGAAATGCAAACGAGCAGAGACACGTAAGAATATACGTCCTCCGCACACGTGTCCGTCGGCGGCTGTGACGCACCTGTCCGAAAGACCCCTTTCCTATCAAGGAATCGATCTCATATCGGTCCATCCACTTCTCCCCATTCTTGACGATGTAGTCGTAGTTATCATCGTCGTAGCCATCGTTGAACACCTTCCTCTCTTTCTTGTGGCTGGAGTCCTCGCCCTGACCCTGTTGGTGCCGGCGCTTCTTCTTTGCATAATAAACCTGCGCAGGTAAACAAAAACAAACAAACAGTCAGCAAAGACAATAATCTTTGGGATGCGGTTACTGCGTAACGGCGGTGGCTTAATTGAAACACAAGTTGACACAAACCTCATTGATGTGTTTGTATGTTTTGATAAGGTCAATGGAGAGCTTCCTCAAGGGAGCTGAAGTTGGGTCACGAAAGCACTGGGGCATGTGCCTCTGTAGGAACACAACGGTGGGAGAGTCCCATGTCAGAGGTACAGCTCATATATACAGAACACGCAGAAAGGCACATCAACATTCACTACATTCAGAACTTGTGACAAAGCAATACATTCATAACTAGCTTATTTTTTATAATAATAAGCAACAGCAGTCCCAATTTTAGTATATAGTACATTATTGTATGATAAATATCATGTCTCCTGCAAATTGCAACAATGTCTGTCGGCAATACGATATTAGGCGACCGTCAGGTATCAAAGAACGCGTGGTTCTACCTGATTGGCAGTGAGCTGTTGTGTCTGGTCGCTGTACGGTAAGACCGCAACAGATTGGTCAGTGCTTGGCTGGTGGCGGTCACTGTACTGCTGGTGCGTATGGGGCATTGGAGCAGCCATCTGAAGACCAGCAGTGTGGAAAGAAAAAGAGGGCGCAAGCCGGACGGACGAAGGTTTGCATGCTGAAGTCTCTCCTCCTAAAGGGAATTAGGATCATCATGAGTTGCATGTTAACTCAATTCAGTGTGGGTTACAACAAGATAGTGGACGAGGAGAGCAAGGAGGGCATTGCGTGTGTGTGCGTGTGCGTGCGTGCGTGCGTATATAGAACAGAGCTATTGGTTGTTCTATGCTAGACATCATTAAGCAGAACACTACCATATCAGACATCTCAGAACATAAAATAATACCAGTAAAACAATATGGGATACGCATGTTACCATGTAGTGCCCGTAATGGTTTTTGTCCGACAAATAGCGAGGGTTTTCTTAAAAAAATAAAAAGCCTTTAGGAAAACCCATTTACAGTATATACACATACATGCAGACACAAGTGTTACCATATCCATCTTTACATTTTAAACACACAACTGTAATCCTGAGAATAATATTTAACTACATTATTTCAACAGCAAATAATGATATAACATCATTATTTTCCTGCAATATGCATTAAATAAATACAATTATGCATTACAGAATGATCACAGAACAGAAAATAAGACATATGAATCAACCTTAGCATGAAAAAAGGACGAAAGGAGTTGCTTTAACAGTAAAAAGGGATGAAAATAAAACCTTTCCACACTGTACAGTGAATCATCCTTCATTTTAAGCCAGAAGGAATAAAAAAATATTAAATAGCATGTTCAGCTATCAGCATCTCTCTCCAGACAACACAATTCACCAGTGCTACACAGTAACCACTATTCAGAATCCCAGCAACAGCACCTAATTAGCATAGCCTATCACCACAGAGATACAGCGTGATTTGGCAAGCCCATCAATGCACAGACCAATCACAACGCAGTATGCAAATAGCCTACTTTTGTTGCCAGGGCAGAGCTGCTCCCATTTTCCAATGAGAAAACAAGAAATAAACAAGAAATAAAATTGAACTTTGGCACACTTAGACGCTGCTTTCAACACAAGAGCCTGACAGCAAAATAGCAGCACAGCCCAAAACCTGCACTCCATCTGAGAGCGGTAGAAAACGTTAGAAAGCTGACCCAGCTGAGGAAAGGGGACAAATACAGGTCCAGCAAAGGAAATAAAGGACTTATAAGAAGCAAAGGACAGACAGTGGGACTGGCAATACAGATGTACAATGTTACATTGTTATATATTGTACACTACCATTGGATATATACAATTTAATGTATTTGAATTGTGTATATTTATATGATATATAAAAATAAAAAAGGAAAATATTTTCACTGAATTTGAGATGTATAATTTTACACAGCATCTCCAAAAAAATGTCCATATATGATTTACATGCCCCTTTAAAATACAGTTTCTGTAAATATAATTGTAAGAGGTGGGATTGCTAACCACTTCCTTAAATGTAATTTCAAGTCCAGAATGTCAACAATGCTTCATTTAAGGTTAGGTTGAAGAAAAGGCCTAAAAGTACTAATAAATCTGTGTAAATGAAAGGGGGAAATACCATCAAGCAAGACACATGAAGCAAATATAGGCCTAGTGCTTTTTACATTTTAAATCAAATGTAGATGCTGTACATGTTGTAGTCACTTCATTTCACTATAATGTCACTATAATGTATATTTTTGTATATTAGTGTGCCTTCCATCCAAATTGTGGTGTACTTGACAGCTAACCTGGACGCATCTTCTCCTGTATATATTTCATATCATCCTGGGAGGAGAGTCCAGCAGCAAACCACAACCCACTACAAAAAAATAAAAACACAATCATTACGATTGGGAATATTTGGGTGGAATTTGTACTTTGTTGTGGATAAACTTGATTTCACAAACTGCTGTTAGGCAAACCTAATAATATATTGACATCTAAAATTGTAATATGTATAGGTGTCAAGCAGGTCAGCAAGGCCAGGCAGCCAGAAAGCTCTTCGACTTTGTGCCTGTAAACAGCACTTATTCCCTAGAATGTGCTTCAATACAAAATGTGTGACATTTCTAGAAAGGGACAGATATGAATTTAAGCCACCCTAAAGAAGGCAATGGTCAAAAGTCACCAGTTAAGACAAATGTTTTAACAAGTGATTTAACATCAATGGATATCTCCCCTTAGCATGTCTCTGGCGTTAAAGGATACAAATGTCATGGTGATATTATGATCTGATGAGGACCAACAAAAAATGATAAAGCACATTAAGAAAACTTGTTTTGACCCATTCTTTGAGGTGATAATTGAAAATGCCCCAACAATGCTACACTAAAGTTCTCTAACTACCAATACAAACCAATACAAACGTGGCAACAAACAATCTACAATTGAAATAATACCCACAGCACACACGTTTTCACGATCGTTCTCCGTGTTCAGTACCGACTTATGAACAGTTCCTTCTGTACCGTCGATTCAACACAGCGTCGACGGGCCTAAATATGTGTAAATATAGCTAGCTAGCTATTATTAGCCGTCACGTATCAGAAGCAAATCACATCTTTCACACTCAATTTCGCCTCGCCACGCCAAGCCACCGTGGAGGACAATTTCAACGGCAAAAATAAATATGTATCGTCCAAAAACAATCCATAGATTTAAACACAATGTCCACCAGGTGAACAGGGTAGCACTGTACTTACAGTGGATGGGGTAGATCTCGTCATGGTTGGGATTCAGAAAGCATATTCAGACCATGTCGCGTCTCCCTTTGCTACATAGCGTTATATATATATATATATATATATATATTTATGTATCGCAAGATGAATATATAAAGTGTAAATAGGGTTGGGTTTTGAGGGCTATAGCCGCTCCGCTGGTCGCCGTCACCGTGAGCCTCTCTAATGTGCGGGACCAGCCAGTGTAGATGGAGGCTCTCTCACCCAATCCACTGGTGAGGTTTGTGCTGGTGGTGGTGGTGACGATGTGTTCAGCCAGCGGGTTATCACGGGCCCGTTCCGACTGGCTCGTCAACAAGCCAGCCAGCCGCGACTATCAGCTAGCTGAGTCGGTAGTCAAATTAGGAAGGTGGCTAACCTTTACAGTAACAAACAAAATACAAAAAGAAAAAAATCAACCTCAACTCAAAGAGGCCAGTAGCTGGTCTGGTGGTAAAATAAATAAATAATAAAAGCCCAGGCACCCACTCACTCACTCAAACCCCGCCGCCATGCCCAGCACAGCACAGCACACATTGGCTATAATTAACAATATGATCTCATATATCATCAAGCGAGGTTAGTTGTAACGTGATTGGCTTGGCTGCCTGTGTGTGTGTGTGTGTGTGAGCTAACGCAGCTAGCGGCCACAGGGCTCACACACTGTCCCCACATTAACGATCGTTCGTTGACCTACTGACTGACTGACTGAACACGTTAACACCAAGCTATGGGGGGGGGGGAAGGATGTTTGGGGACATAAATAAAATGTGAGCTGGCTGTCTGTCTGTCAGTCATATCGTGGACCAGCACCAGCACCAGTACCAGCACTGGTTTAAGTGGACGGCGTCGCCCCCATCCACAGCTCTCACATCCATTCACGACAGCAGGCGTGTTCGTTAACGCTGAATAGAAATATTAAAACACACACGTTGTTGGCGGCGGCAGCAGCAGCGGCGGCGGCGTGAGTCAAATCAAACGGTCAAGATGCACTTACCCCTGATGGCACGATCTTCATTTAAAGTCCAATAACCTGTATGATGAGGCAACTTATCCAGTTTGAGACTCTCCCCTCCCTGCGCCGTGAGCGGGGAACGATAAACCCCGGATCCCCCCGCTTCTTCTTCTCCACCACCACCACCCCGGCCCCGCACTAACACAACAACCCGCTCTTATTAAGCAACCATGGCTCCTTCGGGATGTGTGTTCAGAAATAGCGGACGAGGCGTCTTCGACTACAATCAGATCTGATGACTAGCAGCGTGCTAACGTTAAGCGACTAGCGCGCATTACTTACTAGCTAACCTAGCTAACCTTAGCCCAGTGGCTAAGCTAGCGAGCGGACAAAATGAACGCGGCTAGCGTTAGCCCCCGTCGGCTAGCTCCTTTAGCTCCCCCCCCCCCTCTTCCTCAAGCTAACGATGAAGCGCCGCCGCCGCGAAATAAACCCGCCGATAAACTCGCGTTTGTCGCGTCTCCGCGGTTTCGGCGGCGACGACTGTGTCGACACACGCGGCAGGTCGGATGAGTCGCGGCGGTGTAAAATCGCGTCACGAGAAGAAAAGCGTGTCCTCTGGTTAGATTTTTTGGAGAAGAATTTTTATGTCAGTTTTCACAAAATGGCGCGCAGTCCAGAGCTGCGCAGTGAACCGGCCCGCTGGTGGTGGAGGAGGAGGAGGAGGTGGTGGTGGAGGAGCAGAAGAAGAGCCGCGGACCGCCGCCGCCGCCGCTGCCGCCGCCCAATTATTAGTGTTTTAACTCTTGCGATTAAATCGTTTGCCTCGTGTTCGTTTTCATAATCCCCTCCACTCGACGCGTTTCTTCGTCAAAAAAAAAAAATGTCAAGCATACGTCCAGTGACAGCATTATTCCGGCGGGAAGGGAGAACATTTGAAAAGAGAGCCGAGGTGGTGGAGGGAGAGGTGGGGTGAGGTGGGGGGCGGGCGGGGGAGCGGCGGCGGCGGCGGAAAAAACCCTTCTGACAAAATGGCGATGCTCTGGCTTGTTACCATGGCAACTGTCAATCAAAAATTAAAACACCCGGATGTACCAATGACGAATTAAAAAATATATAATAATAATAATCTAAATCTAACTGTGCACAGAGTAGTTGTAGTTGTCTATCATAACGCTCTCTCTCTTTTTTTTTTTTTTTTTTTGCTTTTTTGTTCGTAGGCCCTGACGCCAAATAGCGATCTGAAGGGTTGGAACATGTTTTTGTTTAAATCGCCTTTTAATCGTTTTTCCTCCTATTTTACCAATGGATATCCTAACAACTAATACAATTAGACATACATCCACACATCCATCCTTGTCTGTCTGTCTGTCTGCATGCATGCCTATATATATATATATATATCTTACCAACCACATACAATTTAAACGTGCGAGATGTAATGATTGCTCTTATTAGAAGCAAGACGACAAGCAGTAGAAATAGATTCACATAGACTTATAGAAATATATGCGATAGGAAGAATGTATTTTTTTTATTTATTTTTTTTACCAGTGGTGATCACCAGTACTGACTCTGTGGAGGCCAAACACTGAAATCAATCCAGAGAAACAGCGCCCTCTCTGGTGAAACACTGGCTATTGCAGTTGCTCTTTCCAAAAAGGTTAAAGGTGGACCATGGGATTGCCAAACTGCTTGTGTTTGATTGCTGAGGTTTGATCTTAGTGTTTCATTGCTCTTACCCAAATTTCAACTACACTTTAAATGTGTTTTGGATGGAGGTGTAACAGAGTTGAAATTGCAATTCTTTTTATTTGTGAATTTTGCGATGATGAACATTCCTGGTCATTTTTCTCATTCAGTTGCTCTGATGATTGTCCTGCAGGTCTGCATGTGTTATGTCCTTGCAGTGTTGCTACTGCTTCAGAACAGTTTTGCTTGCTCTGAAGAAAAAGTTATATGTACTGTCCCCTGGATATTATTTCCAGGAAAGTAAGACATTGCATCATCTTGCATGCATATGATAATTTTCTTGCAATCTTGGCCACTAAAGATACAAAATAATTAGCATCATTTTGCAAGTTTATGCTAATGACGGCTAGGTGTATGAACTTTGAGGTATCGACTTTATTTTGCTTTACAGACGCAGATAATGAGCAAGCTTCATTAGAAGATTTGTCTCTGCTGCAGACCAGGCTATGTGGTTCAGTGTGAATAAGCTATATACAATATGTTGTTAGTGATAGTATTCTGTTGCACGGTTCATCTGGAGGTAAGTGGGTAATATGTGTTCTATAACATTAAAATCAATGTTTTATACACTGTTTATAATAATTGTATGTAAGTGTATTTTGGTATTTTGTAGCATTCATTTTGTTAATTGGAAAATAGTTACACATGTTACAATCCATGTAGGCCTAAAATCTGACCACAGAGGGCCACAGATATTAAAAGGTGACAAATCTGACATGTATTCAGTTGCAGACTGGAGTGACATGACTAAACCTTCTCTAAGCATGCAGAAGTGTCCTGTGTATGAACAGGCTGAAGAGATCATGGGGAGTTTGATGCACAAGCCTTGAGATGTTGAGAGATGGCATTCGCATTGTTTGACATGAGAGCAAACCCATGTCTCATTTATGACTATTTTGGTGATACATCAGGTCTCCCAATAGCAGATCTTCACGCCACCCTGCCTAGACCTCATTAGTGGTTTGGTGAGGAAGTGGCACATATGGTTGTGAAGCCTGATTAGGAGTTTTCCTCTGTTTTCAAATGTAAGCCTATAAAGGATTTGAATTCAGACAATATACAGATGAGGGTTGATGATAAACAGAGGGATCTGAGATTGTCAAACTGGGACATTCTCCTACTCTGAATAATGCCACTCAAATCTTTCTGTCCCTGTTCCTGCCCAGAGTCACAGCTCACAAAATACGATCACCTTGATATGATCCTGAAATGATTGTCTATCAGAACAAACAAATTGTGCCTTTTCGGTGACAGTTTGTAACACAGTGTCTCTGGATGCTACACTTGACAATGGCTCCATGGCATGCAAATAATTGCCATATAGAGCCTGGATTGGTCAAGACACATATCCAATGCCGCTCAAATGTGGTGCTTGTTGGCTGTGTGTGTAGTCATGTCAAGCCAAAGCCAGCCTTCAATTTGGAGATGGAGATGTACTTTAGTGGTCCAGGGGCAGCAGGATGAGTTAAGACTCGGCACCAACGTTATGAAGCATATTCTCATGTCCATGTATTTCCACAAGAAGTTCTTCTTCTTCCTGACCTCTTAAGTTTCTTGGTCACATAATCAATCAGGATGGTGTATCAACCAATGGCAACAAGGTCGAGGGAATCACGAAGATGAGAAGCACTGACCCGATGGACTCAGATGATGAAGAAAAGAAAAGGAAGGGCGAAGCAGGGGGTTAGACAAAGGTCTCAAAACAGGAAGCTGAGTGATGTTGAATGGAGTCTTCAGGTTCTGAAATCATCATTGGTCGAGATGGTTGTTCTGGCCCAGCCTGACTTCACCTGCCCCTTCATGCTATCAACAAACGCATCGCTTGATGGCATAGGCGCTGTCCTGTCACAGATTCCAGAGGGTGAGGAGATGGCTAGGCTAATTCCATTTGCCAACAAAATCCCTTTCAGAGAATTACTCAGAATTCTTGGACTTGAAGTGGTCCCTCTGTGACAAATTCAGCCATTGGTTGAATATTTTTTTAAATTAAGTTCATAGTCTGAACCAGCCTGCAGGGATCCTTTGGGGTGTATAAGATCCACTAGACCACTTCTGCTGATTTGCATTGATTTCTGGTTGGCACAAGAATACAAGAAATACGTCAGTTGATGTCTTGGTCAGACCTACTTGTCACCATTGAGGACATCGAAGTCTCCTCTTCACTGACTGCAAGGAACCATGGCGTGATACTGGATGACCAGCTGCAACGCCAACATCACCTCTGTGGTCTGATCTTGTATAATTGCTCTCTACAACTTCGGCAGGATCCGGCCCTTCCTCACACGAGAAGCAGCACAGATGGATTATGCAGAGTCCCTTGCATAACCGCCCCCCCCCCCCCCCCCCCCCCCCCCCCCCCCCCCCCCCCCCCCGCCCCCACACACACACCTTCCCTCTCCTAACCCTAGCACTAACTTGCGTGTTTGTAAGTCTTGGCATTATTAATAGTACTTAGCATTGTGGACTGTTTGTGGACCAACAACTGATTGTTCCACCTGCTGCGGTCAGGGAAGCGCCTGCAAGAACAGAGAGGCTAAAACAGGCCATTAGTTCTGTGAACTCTGACCTTACCAGCACCGCCCCACTGCCCCTCCCATGCACACACTCACATACACACATGCACACATAGTTACTACACAGTACATGCACTCACATAGTTTCACTACATGACTTATTACAGAACTTATGACATACATACATGCAGACATACATGGTCTGTACTCACTTTATTCAATATTTTTTCATATAAAAAAGAAAAAAGAAACATGGAGTCAGGCAGTGTTACAGCCTACGTACTGCCAAATATAAATGGTTGCAAACTATACTCTATGTTAAGCAAGTAGTTTATATTAATTGTTGCTTTACTGTTCTTTGTTCTTCTTCCTGGGCCCTTTCTAATTCTATAAGGAAATGTTAGCATATTTATACATGCATTATTATATAAGCCTTCACACATGTTGTCTGAAGTCAATGTTAACTGTGGTAATTTGGTCGCTAAAAGCTGATTGTTTTTTGTGTATCTTGAGTGATGGTGAGCAGGTAGTTGTTAGGCATCTTGCTCAATGGTGCCTATAGATTGTGGACATTATGTCCCCACGATATACACTACAACATTTACAAAGGTCATTCTTCACCAAGAGCTCAATTTTGTGAAATGGCTCATAATCCTTTAAGTCCAGTCCTCAGGTCTATTGAATGCAGCTGGCATGAATAGTGCAGTGACATCTATAGAATAAAGAGCAACTGTACTGTCACACCATTTATTTGCCAGTGATGTATGTTGTCTTTTAGTTAGTGTCCTCTAGATGTCTCCCTCAGCCTCGTTAATCTTAACAATTTCCCTTGCCTTAAATTAGTAATGTCCTTCACATGTATTTAAGTCAGAGTTGTGTACACCATTTGATTTGTGTTGGTGGCTGTGTCCGTTATGGGTGTTTGTGTTGTTTCTTTAGAACAAATCTTACACTACTCACTCTCTGCTCATGATTCCTAGTGTCACTAAGTCCATTTGCTTATTACTACTGTTTTAACTTGGTCATGCAGTGGTTAGGATGTACATATTATCTGTATGCTTTCATTTGAGTCACTTTGGATAAAGGTTTAGTGTTCCTGCTTCCACTTTAATAAATTAATGTACCAATTTCTCAGCAGTTAGACGTGTTCCATCTGGAGCTGTAAGATCATCCAAGAGCAACTCTAAATAAAATAAATCTTAATACGGGTGTCGACACCATCATGGAATTTGCCTCTCAAATAACCCCAGAGCCATTGAGACTTAAAGATCTTTACCGGTACATGTGTTGGACTGTCCCACACACTTGTAAACTTGATTATCGGTTCTTCTTATTTCAGTGCTATGTTCCGTGTTAGTGGATATTTTTCTTTCTTCTTTAACAACAACAAAACTTTATGGTGTTGTGTGTGTGTGTGTGTGTGTGCAGCTTTCTATTACGCACGACAGTAATTAGGAAAAAGACTGAACCTCCTTCTGTGAATTATAAAGTGTAATTTTTATTTTATTGAACATTTTTAGCACAGAGATAAATTGCTTTCAACTTAGCAAGCATATATACCCTGGCCAACACTAACTCCCATTGTGGTAAGGATAAGAGGGGGGTGGAGTGATCTAGTGATTAGGGTGTTTGACTTAAAAGGGTCTGGGTTTGAACTCTGACCCCAATCTGCAGTTTACCTGTAGATCTCCCTGATCAAGTTGCCTAACCCCACTCCCCCCTCCCCCTGACTGGGGTCATGAACTCTGTGAGTGCTTTGTGATGACAATGTCCATTAAAAACTGTTAGACCCAGCTTGCAAATCTATTAAAACTAACTATGGGTGAATACATGCGGTTGTTTCTCTGTAGGATTGGGAATAGTATGACTCACACCATATTTAGGTATAGCTAAAAAAAAAGTCCATCCATAAAATAATGTTATATTGTTGTCATGGATATGACTTTTTGCCCTGTTTCACTGTCTAGTTATTTTAGTTCCATGTGTACCAACCACGTGTCATGTCTGCCCTAGCTGTAGCTCATTTATAATCACCCCCCTGTGTGGCTATATTAGTATTGTTCCCCAACCTGTCCTTGTCGGATCATTGTTCTCAGTTCTGTGGCTGTTTAAGTTTGCATTTACCTGTGTTACCTGCACCCATTTATATCAAACCCTCAGTCTTGGGGTTTAATCACGGGTCTGCCTGTCTGTCCTGCATTTGGATCTGTACTGAACTGTACTGCTCCACGAAATACCTGACAGGAGTTGGTGTTCCCTTGTTTGTCCAGAAGAGGGCGTCAGAGCCCTTCTTTACTAAGCGTTTGGATCCTATTGTTTTGAGTCCTTTGTGTAGCCTATGGGCTGGGTTGTTCACCTAATTGCAAATCATTTTTTTTTTCTCACTTTTACAAGTATTGTAATATGTAAACAAAGCATTGTATACATTTTTTTTCCCCACATATGACCAAAAGTGGACCCCAAAGCTTTTTTAAAAGGAAGCAGATAAGCTGACCCTTTCCAAATCATCACTTCGGTTTTGTGGAATACTTTACAAATTAACTAATTTCTGTTCCAAAGCCTTATTGTTCAAAAGCCTGGAAATGTTTTGAATATGGTTCTGGCATTTCATGTAACTTTTGTACATTCCATTGTATGGATGTCATTTTGGGTGTGGTTTTATATCAGCTCAAATGGGTTTCTACTGCACAACTGTATTTTATTTCTTTAAACAATGAGTTTGTCATTTAATTTGTGTAAATAAAACAAAGCAAAACAAAACAGACATCCCCTATGAAGACATAATGCTGTTGTTGTGGACATGTGTTAAATCCACCCGTTCAAATTGTATATATATTATGTAAAACAATTTAAATAATTCAATACAAATTACAATTTTAAAAAGTACATTTTAGTAAGTTAGAAGTAATATTAGCTCATCTGATACATTTGCATTTCATCACATAACATGTATGTGCACCAAAGTGCATGCCACCATCTCACACTAAACCAACTTTTACGTTGATTGTTTATTGAGACCTAAAACTAAAAATAAAGTTGTCAGTTCTTGTTGTAGGTGTTCATGCAAGGAAGAAAATATCTGTAGTGTTCATATTGTCCTTGGGAAGGGCAATGTTTGCTGATTGCGTATTTCTTTCATTCATCTCTAGTCGTGCCATGTCTGATGGCCACCACCTAAACCAATTTTCACGCTGCTATCTGGGGTTTCCTCAAGATCAATATGCGCTTGTCGTCAACACGTTGCTTGCCGTGTTCTGCGGCCAGCACATTATTGAGACACCATTACCCGCGGGCCTTGCCTATGACTAAGTTGTTTTGAAACACCCCCCACACACCAACAGCAGATGCTTGGCATTTATGACCCCCCTATTACTTTTTATTGCCACTGCCATTGTGCTTGTTGAAGGGTTTGAGGTTAGGCCATGCTGTCGACTTCCACTGTGGCTCCTGGGGGAAGCCTTCTGAGGAGGGTAAACTGTGATAAATGGCCATACAAATGAAGTTTCATTGCATGGAATCTGGGCCCATTGGTCTTCATTTAAAGTACTGGTCTGTGTGGTGCTCTTTAAATCAATTCCGCCCATTGGATTAAGGTCTGGACTCTAGTTAAATCGTGTTAAGAGACAACAGTCACAATGACTAACCACCGTCTCAATAAAATACATCTTAATACAGGAGTCAGCCCAGTCATGGTGTTAGGCTAATAACCTCTGAGCCATTGAGACTTTTAAAAATGTTAAGGCCTACCATGTTGAGTCAGTGTTTACTTTCTTTGTTCAACAAGCCTGAATTCCAACAATGTGGAAAAAAAAACATACTTCAGACAAACATCAATATTCTTTGAGGATGCATTTTTTAAATGTACACTTTATTTTAAACAAAAGTACAAAAAACGAATGTCAAGATATTTACAATACTTGCATGGCAATGTTCATTTCTTTGGTCATAAATCCAATTTGATAGTTCAACACAATGTAGGGGTACAAACAGCAGTGACACCCGAAGATATCAAACGTTGAATCTAATCAGTCAACCGGACACTGAACACCCTACGAAGGCCTGGATGAAATTACTTCCTGTGAACTTTGCAAGTAATTGTGTAACTTATTGGTGAGTTGTGAGTGACAATTATTCATTTTGAGCTAACATGAACCCTTGAACAATATAAATAACCAAAATAAAAAATAAAATCACATAGTCACAATTACATCCACACTGGATAGACTTAAACCCACAGTCCGTAATCACCGCATGGTATGTGCTCACACCACCTTGTGTCGTCTGAAGACAGACACACGGTTCGATCCTATCACGTAAAATGTTGCAGGATCTGAAGATCTTTTTTATCACACCCACAGCATCCATAACTATTATGCTTTTCACACTACACTTAACCATCAATCAATAGTGTGAAACATTGTGGGGTTAGAACGTAACCGTAGAACGATATCAACGACTATCCATCCAACCACAGACCGCAACCTCACCTCATTTAAATATGAACGCGTGTAAATATTAAAGTGTGTTTAATTAGTATCGCCATCACAGCTGCGTTTGATGGCGCCATCCATAATCTCAAAGGTTTTCCTGTAAACCAAATTAAACGAAAGGGAAATCTTTGAGATGACCACTTTAAGTTCAGAAAAACCAAGTGGACGGTGGAGAAAGCCATGCGTTGTTTACGGAGTGAGGTTCAATATTCAGTAACAGATTCCTACAGAGATTCAGTAATATAGGCTAAATGACAACCCTGACAAAACTGGTATACAGTATATATACAAACAGAGTGAATCCTCCATTTTATTCTACAGAAACCTGCCATTAAAACACAAACCGTAGGGCACTTTACACAACTCAAGCTAGTATGGGTAGATTTTCAAAAGAAGGCAAAGTGGTTTATAAGACGTTTCTTGAAAATAATTCCCCACTCTGATGGAATGAAAGGAGAAGCAAGTAATTTGTCAGCAGTTAGCATTCAGACATTCAACAATGCATCAGAAGCTAAATAATCGGCAACACTAAAGTAAGAAAAGTATGCGGAATGCACCTGTGTTACCATATTATTACACTAATGCCAGTCAAAACGTGTGTTTGTTACTACACACTACTTTTGTACATGTTACATTACATTCTCTTGGTTGTTTTTTTTACATTTTTTCCAAAATCTACCTGTCAATATTCAATGTTGTTTGTTCAATCAAATTTGACTAAAAGCTGAATAATGAAATGACCTGACCTGAACAGACAGAGACCATGATCGGCCATCCATGCGTGTACGATATTCCCTACTCCTGTCCCTTCAGAAGTCAGCTATCTCTCCATAGCCTTTTGCAGCGTTGCCCCCACAGCTAAACCATATCTATTTCCTGCTAAAATAGCAAACCTGAAATGCGTTAAGTACATAAATAAACAGATCGACATGACGACGGCGAACGGTGAAACTTTGATGCAACAACGGGTGTGTTACTCTCTCACCCTTCGCTTTCCGACCCGACGCAGGTACGTTCGCGACCGTTTGACCCACTTCTCTAACCGACAGACGGCAGCAGTTCATATAAGCACAGAACATAACGAAACAAACAAAACAAAAACAAACAACTGCCTTTTAAAATCCCTAAATCCAAATTTCCGTCTTACATAATTCCAAACCAAATGTAATGTAAAAACAGGCAAGTATCAGTAGTGCAGACAATTATGTATTTCACAGATCCCTTCATTTTCGAGGAAGGAGAAAATATTCTAGTGGAATAAATTTTAGAATCTAAATCCAATAGGGCTTCATCCAAATATACGGTAGTTTTGTCCAAAGCGAACAGCGAACAGCGAACAGAAATGTGCAATAGCTTCTTGTTACCACTTTGTCACTGCAGAGGAACAAAAACAGAAAAAGTTGGAAAAAAAGTTAGAAATATATCATAAGAGTGCGACATAAATAAAAGGAAAAGTATGTGTGTATGTAGAGTATATTAGTGAGGAACAAACATGGGTGGTTTAAATGTTTGCTGTCTCACCGTTCACATTCCCACAAGATGGCGTCCTGTTTACATGTCTGCTTTTTGGCTGGTCTCCTCCACCTTCTCCTCCAACTTCTTCTCCTCCTCAGATGAACCGTTCTCCAGCTCTCCGGTCTTCCAGCTCCCCTGCCTTGTTATTTCGAGTACAATGTCTTTAATTAGTCAATTAGTCTTTGAGTGTAAAGTTTGCAAAACCGCTTTTGCTATTAATGTGTTGCTTGTAACTTCATGTTAAGCACACTTCAGGCCCTACCCTTACTATTCTTACAAATGTATCTGGGATTAATAAAGTAAATATTATTTTACTGGGTTGTAATACATTTTTGCAGGATAATTTGGAGGAGAGGCAGGGGATTCTTACTTCTTCTTCCTGTATATCCCGTAGGCCAGGCCTATGATGACAGTTGCAAGGAGAAGGCCCACCACAACTCCAACCACCAGTTTGGTCTTGTCGCCTTCGTCTGACTGGTCTGTAAAAAAATAAACATTTAAAAAAATAAAAATGGATGAGCAATTGGAAAAATTTGGGGAGAAGGTCAAATATAGACACCGTCGTTGCTTAACCGTTGAATATCCACGTTAGGATGAAAAGGTGTTAATGTAATATGACCACATTGAGTCATGGACACACTAAGTGATTATGAGGTTTTTTTTTCTATCCATGATTTTAGTATTTTTCACTTGATTGAGGATTTTTCAGGATGCTGGCAGCTCAATTCTTCCCATGCCTCCAGAGTTTTGAGTATTTCTCTATCCCTGATTGTAATCTCAAAGGTGTTCAGCATTTTATGCCATCCAATGAGCACTGGGGACCCAGTGAGTGGTCTAGTTGCAGCATCTAGTTGGTGAGCATATGTGACCTAACATAACCAGACATACTTTTGTTGTGTCTGGATTAAATCATAATATCTCCCCTCCTTCAGGCACCAGTGCGGACTGTTGTGCCACAATGAGAAACAAAAGAAACCGTGTAGGTTTAATATCTGGATTACGGTACCAAGTGCAATATTTTCATACTTCATGACAGCATAGCCTTTAAGTACTGATCCGAAAGGCTTACTTGAAACGATTCATAACATTAAAGGCAAAGAGCAGAACATTATGTGTTCCTTCTTCCCCTACTTCACCCATAATAAAATCTTCTAGAACTTACCTTGTTTATCCATTCTCACCTCCTCAAATACTGAAATAAGATATGAAATAAAATTAACGTCCAACCAAAATGACAAATAGTTTTCTTTGGGCCGAAATAACAAAAAGAAACAAAACAGACCAATGACCCAAGGCCTCCTCCTACAGGTGACAAATCCTCTAGCTCTAGTTTCCCCCATGCAAACAATAAATAATCAGTCATTAGAAAAAGGCAAAGATTAAGAGCCCAGCATCCCGAAATACACAAACAAAAACAAGTGAATGGACAGGAGATGTGAAAGGTTGTCTGAGACACAGATACACAGCATGTGAGACATGAGAACAGAGAAACGACAACACTCCAACACCCACGGCACCCACGTTCTAGTGAGGAGCCGCACTCCAGCGCATGCATACAGTGCGGAACTCTTTGTCTAGACAAAGTGAAGTTCCGAGAGTTCACTACCATTTGGATCAAAAAGACGACATGCAGACAAGAAAGAGAAATAAAGAGAGAGACAGAGAGAGAGCAGGTTCCTGGAGCGAAGAGCCACAACACCACAGCACGAGTAGAACTGTGAGCAACTTGAGGCGTGGAAAGCGAGGAGGAGGAGAGTGACGGAAGGTCAGAGGTCAGAGAATACCGCCCTTTCGATGTACTTACAGGACGAGACGTTGATGCTCAGGGAGGACTGGCCCAGCTCGTTGAACACGGTGCAGTAGACGGTGAGGTTGGCGGTGGGCACCACGGTGATCTTGTGGGTGACCCGCCCGTTGACGTAGGGACCCTCGTCGATCTGAGCGGAAGAACGTTGTCGTCGTTAGGGTTTTGTGCCATTTGATCCCACACAGTATGCTAATTCTGTATTGGTTCCCACACCCTATCTGTTGCTACAGCATCCATTTATATTAGATGTGATGCTTTCCCCCCCCGGGGATATTCCTTCTCCTGACTTTAAACCAAACCCTCACCTCATTCGTAAAGGAGGTTTGCCTGCCCCCCCAGTGTAATACCAAAAATTACCCGTCATTACTCATGCCGAAACGTAACCATTTCTAACGCATCAAGGGAATAATCACTGGGAAAAGCATGGATAATTGCAGCCCTTGTCAAAATGGGGCCAATAAAAAAAAACGCAGGGTGGTGCGCTCTACTCGCTCATACCACTGGGGGGCAGTGTTGAGCCTGCGTGTGACCGCCTGCTCTTAACAAAGAGAGAGGATGTGCTTCTGGGACAAAGAAGCTGTGGTCTCAAGGGGAACGCCGGAGACACAATGACAAACTGCTAACACCCCTTTCACGTCCCCTTCCATACACAAGATGGCTGCTTTCTAACAAGCCAGCTGTAATTTAATGTCTGCTATTCTCCAGGTGCGTGCTTTATGGAGGGCAATGTTTTAGTTTATTTGTTTGCATCAGGGATGAATGAATACACTTTCAGTGAACCATGGATTCACCCCGTCCCTTCCCCTCACACAGTTTTTAGGAGTTTAGGAGTTATTTAAATTATATGCAAGTAGGTGTGAGTATTGGTGCGCTGTGGATTTGCATACATTTATTCAGCATAATACTTTGAAATAACAGATTTATACAGAGAGACCTATTTCGGAAACATGCTACATCTACAAGCATGGACACACCCATGTGAGGGTCCCATATGATTTCAAACTAGCTTTGGGTGTTTTGAGCTTTGTTATTCCACACACAATGACTCAAACGGGGTTCTCTTCTTTCTCTCCTAACTGGTGCTTAACAAGAACACAGGGCCACAGAACCAGTGACTATAAATGACTACAAATGCACATTAAACGGGGGAAAAAGTCTGAAGATCAAGGGGAAAAATAAAGAGAAGCAGATGTGAGGCAAGAGGCGACACCATCTACCCCCCTCACGTCCCCCCCTCGACGACATGGTGGCAACTCTGAGAACAACGTCCCCATTATCCCGGCTTCTGACGGCCTTCTGACAGGCCACAAAGTCACAAGCTCACTCACATTGCACTTCGTTATCACAATCAAGTGATACACGGGGACGCGACAAATAAAACAAAAATCGTGAATTTAACACAATGGTATTTTGCCGCATATCATGTTCGACCAACATTTACAGTTAGGGCTTCATATTAGGGTTAGGGTTTCATAGTAGGATTTGGTTTTAGGGTTAATGTTGCGTTTCATATTATCAAACTGCTTGCTGGGCAGAGCTTTTGTATGTCAGTTGATTTTCACATTATGCAGCCAACACAAGGTGTAACTATACACATACATCAATATTGTAATTATTTTAAGTGGATTCCGTTCATAATTTTCATAATTGTTTGTTCAGTTTTTTCTCTCCGCCACTAGATTAATCACAGCAGCAACGAGGCGATGTGCCACGCCCTTCTTCATCTTCCCGCCACCGCTGTTATTCACGCAAAAAAAGGTTGTACAATATTCATGAGACGCGCACACACACACACACACACACACACAGCAGAGACAAAGGCTACAGGCTCCGAAAAAACCCCAGAAACTGCTTTTTCGACACTTCACTTGAAAACAGCACTGCCACGTAACCAGTGTTATTAGGTTATTTCCATTTTTAGTGGAAAATGTGTTTTCAAGGGGCTTATGTAATTTCAGATGATGAGGACTCTGTGGTGGGGGGCGGGGGGGAAGGGTTGGTGGTCTGTTTTCGTGTTGTCCCCTCATTCACGCAAAGCACCGATAATAAACTAAAAACCAGACACTGCTGCCAGTCAATCTGGTCCAGCTCGTGTGGGAATAAACACAGTCCAGCGCATCTATAATACACAATGCATAATATATGCAATACATAATAAATAATAGAGGGGGAGTGGGGTGGGGGAGGGGCTTACCGAGGTACCGTTGACGCCCCAGCTGACGGCAGGCTTGGGGTATCCCTCAGCCTCGCAGGTCAACACCTTGTGCTGGTTGTCGGCGCCACGCAGCTCCGTTAACTGCCGGATAATCGGGGTGCCTGCAACACAACGAGACACACCCCTATTCAGAACACATCAAGACACACCCCTTTCATCACCACCACCACCACCACCATAAAACAAACAAACCAGTCATGATGTAACAATACAAATAAATAAATAGTAAAGAAATACAATGGGAGTTCTTACCTTGAACAATGACCTCAAAGGAAACGGAGCGGCGGAGAGGGCCCATGGTCACGTGACACTCGTAGCGGCCGGCGTCGGCGTACGTCAGGTTTTGAAATGCGGGCTCGCTCTCCAATTTGACCAAACTGTTATCCTGTGTGGGAGACTGAAAACACATCAAGTGGTCGGTGAGTTGAGCGAATCACGTTTTGTTAACCCAACACGTGTCAACCCAACACGTGTCAACCCAACACATGTCAACCCAAGCATGATGACGAGGGAACAGGTGTGTGCGTGCGGTGATGGAGTGTGTGTGTACCGTACCTTTGTCCAGGACACCTTGTACTCTGCGGAGGAGTCCACATTCAAGGCCACCGGCAAACTCTCTCCCGCCTTTTTCACGATTCGAGCGGAGGGGCTCAGTGTCACGTCCAGGTCTGAGAGAGAGAGGAATGTAATGGTAAAAAATAAAAAAAATAAAAATTATTTTGCCGCATATCAGAAAAAAAGACTAAAATCTTTGCCACCAATATGAGATAACCGGTGAAACATATCCCCGGTACTTCCTTTTTTGTAATAAACTCTGTGTGCCCCTTTTACACCACCAGCAGTTCTTCATTTTCAAGGCCTACGAAATCACATCTTTAATCAAATCGGTATATTTATACATTTATATATTTATCGAACCTGCCCATTTCAGCTCGGACCTTTCCCTTACATCATACCCCAACGGTGTGCTGCAAACCGCGCGGCGTGTGTGTGTGTGTGTGTGTGTGTGTGTGCGTGTGTGTGGATGACGCAGTAACTCACAGCCGACAGTGATGTTGGCAGAAGCCTCAAGCGTGGGTTTCTCAGCCAGAGAACACTTGTACTCGCCGCTGGCATCCCGGGTGACGTTCGTCAGCGTGTGACTGTCCGAATCCACTTCCACAATTATCTTTCCCTTCAAAAGGACACAATAGAATATTTCCGCCGTCAATCATTGACTGGTGATTACACTCCAATATATTATGTGAGATTAATGGCTGCAGTGAAATTAGGTTAAGCTAAGATGCATTACCGGGAGATGGGAAGAAGGGGAATCGAGTCGGGGAATAGTAATGACCTGACTAATAGTGGCGCTGAGAAGCCACGAGCGGCTATTGATCGGATGCTTAGTTTACCTTGATGTGGAAGTTGAAAGTGGTGGGAGCGGGATTTCCGTCGGCAACGCACTTGAGGGTGACATTGTCTCCCTCCACCAGGAACCCCTCGGAGATGACCCTCAGGCTGACGTGCTCAGTGGGGTCTGGGAGAGCAGGGGAGACACACACACATCGGCGAGGAGGAGTGAGGTGGACGTGAGAGGAAGTGATGAGCGAGCAAGAAGGAAAGAATGTTGGAGAAGGAGAGAAAATGAGGCAAGAGAAAGCGAGAGAAGGAAGGAAAGTGAGTGAGATAGAAAGGAAGATAGCATGTGATAGCATGATAGCACGGCTGAGCCCATGGCGTAACGACTTGGGTGAAAAGCTACACTCAGTGGTCCAACGACTTTGTCTGTTGTCATATTATTTCCCGCCGAATGGCTGAATGAAGCCAAGGACACGTTTGGGTGGCGGTCTTAGCCCCAAGGCTCCGGTGGAGCCCGAATACAAAGCACAGATGAGACAAACGGTCCGTATTCTTCCACTGTGACTTGGGTTTAAATCGCATCCCACGCAAAGCAAACAGGGGTTATTTCCCAGCCATCGGAACCATGAACCCATTCCTAATGTGTTCACTCTCAGTATGCCATAATAAGTGACTGGTTGTGGCTCTTTCGGGAAATAATAATCGTGTATAATCGGCCTGAAACTGCTAAACCGTTTTGAAAAGCGTTTACCTCAATATAATCACACGTTAAATGAGGTGATTTTTCCTGACTCTTAATATCCTGTAGTTTTCACCCTCTGTGATATTCTTGCAATCCACCCTCCTCATCTGTTGGTTACATTGCTAACCCAATTCTCCAGTTTTGTAGACTCGGCTCCTGAAAATGAAAAGGGTTTAACAGACTGTCAAAATGGCCGTTACCCCAAAATGTCCCATCTGGGATCAATAAAGATCATTTATCTTATCTAAGGATGATTTGTATGCCCCTTAAGTTGTGGATTGCGTATTTCTCAATTGGACCCCAGAGTTTAACTAGCTGGGAGCCACCATGGCATTATACCCAATCCTGGGTGCACACACATTAACTTCCTTGAAAGGGCCCTAGGTGAGTGTGATTCACAAGCCATTACAAAATTGTCATGTGACTAAAGTTGTCATTGTGACAACATAGTGACATCACAAGTGGGAGCGTCCTTCCAGATGTATGATGACTCGATCAGTCTACCAGCCGACCCAATGGACTGTTCCAACTGGTCGGCTTATCTATCCACCATCCGCCCACACACCCACTTGGGATATCACTAGTGTGTCGTCACATGACAATTTTGAAACAGCTTGCAATGGCTAATCTGGCTGCAAAATAGCAGCCCTTTGATCAAATCAGCAAACATGCAGCAAATTTGCACTCCGTATATGGAAATATGAAATATAAACTAACAATGAACAATTTCAATTCCAATCTGAACACATAACTCCCCATACAGTACCCGGTAATAAGCAGGTGCCTAACCGAGGACGGGCTATCTTGTTTAACTCTCTAGATACTCGGTACTTGGCCGGTTATGTTGGGTTCGTTCAGTAAGCAGGTACAGCGGAGCCTGGGGTTCCTTACATGTGATGTCAAAGGTCAAACTGGAGGACATTTGCTCCGGGCCCAAGCGGTGCCGAGCGCCGCAAGTGAAGCCAGCGGCCGCGTCCCCCTTCTCCGCCGTGTACTTCAGCGTGGAGGAGGTGGTGGAGAGGCCTGTTACGTGGTCCACCTGCACGGAGGCATCGATGACAATACCTAGGAGGAGACAGCAGGATGAGACGAAGAAGATGAAGAAAAGAAGTAACACTCACTCACATCATCAACACAGCATAACAATGACAGACCACAATAATGGGACAATGATGCTTTCCAACAAGAGTGGGTAGCTGAAGGACAATGTGGCAGTGGCTTTTCAGGGATTCTCCCAACACACAGGAACACAGGAAGTTGATGAACCAGTTTATTGTAGACTTTGTAGTACCGGTAGTTTGTAAATGAATGAATGGACAAGAGCAGGTGGTAACAGCTAGCACTCTCCCTAGGTGAGCGTGTGGTGTGTTGATGGATGGTTTAACCTGTGGTGCACTGATTAGTCAATGCATCTCAGCGCCACCCAAGCCCAGACTAACTAGGTCAGGTGAGGCTGCTTAAACCAGCCACCGAACACACACACACAATCTTCACAGATATGATCATCAAACACTGGCCATATTTTTTGCACACACTACAAAATGTGAAACACGTGGATCAATATAACCGCATGAACGCAGACATACCTTTTCCGTCGGGTGACAGAACCTTGTTGTTCTTGTACCACGTGATATTGGCCGCGGGATTGGCGTCGACGGCGTCACATTGCCCGATCTAGGCGAGCAACAAGTACACAGAAGAAAGCAAATGCTTCAAAAGTGACATTTTAAAAGTATTCTACATTCAACATTTTAGTGACCAGAGTTGGGATTTGCACATTTTCACATGTCGAATTTGCTAAATCTTTGAGTGCATCTATTGAAATTGAGCGTGCTTTTATAGGCAACCGACCATGAAATGCCGACAGCATTTCTAAAGCCCCTCTTTCGCTGTGATCCTCTGGGTGTTTTAATTGCAGATGGTGCGTGTGCAGTGGGGAGGGGGATTCTGCTTACAAATTCATGAGAATCACTTCAAAGAACTCATTCCCGAAGAAACATCTTGGATATGCCTCAAGATACATTAGCGCCGGTTAAGGGTTTCCCCAGACAGTTTACTGTTGAGAATAGTGTACATATAACCACACACGCATCATTAAAACCTTACCGTAGCTAGTTTACCGATCTCCAGCTTCACCGCTTTCTCTAAAAGTTCCACTTTTGTCGGAGCCTCTGCAAACGCACACAAAGAAATACACAGTTCATCAAATTACCGTCACTGGTGCGGCCTATTGTAACACTATACAGCATATATGACCATGACTGTAGAAGCTCAGCAGGTAAGAGAGGTTCTGGCAACAGGAAGGTTGCTGGTTTGATCCCCGGGCTCCGCCTAGCTAAGTGTGGAGGTGTCCCTGAGCAAGACACCACCGAACCCTAACTGCTCCTGACGTGTTGGTTGTTACCTTGCGTGGTTAACACCGCCTTAATTGTATGAATGGGCGAGTGTGAGGTAGTACTGTAAAGCGCTTTGGATAAATGCAATCCATTTACCATTCACTAATACTATTCAGCCGATGAAAGTTTGCACTCACTGAAGATCACAACGTTGACGGGGTACTCGTCGACGGCGCTCTCGGTCACGTCCATGCAAGTGAAGGTCTTCTGGTCGTCGAGCGTCACCGCGGTGATGTACAGGCTGGAGTTGTCGGGCATGCTCACACGGGTCTTGTACTTGTCTGCGGCGGTGACCGTGGCGTTCCCGCCCTTAGACTTGACCATCAGGTCCCCGTGCACTCCGTCCTCTTTGGTCTAGAGGAAGAGCAGGGGGACGAATCGTAAAACAATGTCACACGCCTGCGGTCAGAAATGGGTTTAAAAGCGCTGGCCATAACGTTGCACTACGGCTCGCTAACGGTGAATGCGGCACGACACTACACTTATTTCAGGTGCAACAGTACTTTCCATCATCATGTGCGATATTCTCATTATCATGTGCAATAGTACTTTTCGTTACCATTGGCAACCTTTTTTATTCTAGTTAACTTATTGTGGGAGTGTGTGTGTTTGGTGGCTGGCTTAATTGGCCTCACCTGTGAGTCTGGGGGCTGCAAGCCTGTGGTGCATTGCCTAATCAATGCACCACAGGTTAAGTCAGCCACGAGCACACACACTCGGGGCGCGCTAGCATGCTAGCAGGTACCATCTGCTCTGTCTGCCATTTTTCCATACAATTGCAAAACTGCCTTTTAATCACAAACCTGCCTTTGTCCTTGGAGTGTCCTGAACTAAGTCCTGTGTCCTGAACTAAGCCACTTGATGTGGCATTGTGGCAAGGAGAAATGCAACTTATTTTTTTACTGAATGTTTCTTAGATGAATTGTTATTCTATTAGGCGTATACACTTTACATGTATTATTCTATTGTTTGTATTCTTATGTTGTTGTATTTTTGAGCAACCTCTGGCACAATAATTTCCTTCAGGATTAATAAAGTTTTATCTTCGAACATAAAAACACAGGTTAAAAAAGATTACAATGGAATGCTTACTCCCCATTCACACCTGCAGTATTCTTCTAAACAATTAGTGAAGATAAGTACCTAATAAGTACAGTAAAAAGTGACAAGTAAGAGTAAAAGTAACGGTAAAAGTCAGTCCTGACACTTATGAAACGATGGACTTACATATTTCCACTTAGAGAAACGGAGGTCTTCTGGTTTGGCACCTCCGTTGTTGCATGGCACCTCCAGGGTCTCCCCATAGGTCCCGAAAACCGTCTCCAAGCCGCTCACTAAGAAAACAAGAGAGAGAAAATGTTTTTTTGTCAGTAGCTCTCATTGGGACTCGTAGCACACACACTTCAATCTGCTTTTTTTGTTTGCGAATTACAGTTTTCAAATTTTTCCCCCTAATAATAACTGGTGAATATTTATTTATACGGTTTTGGTATCTGCTTAAAAACAGCGTAAGAACCTATGTGGGACTTCCCCCCCCCCCATGCTATCTCACCACCGCTCTCTCCCCTTTAGAATCCTGTCTCGGCCCTAAATTTTATTCAAAAACATTTCTATGGAGACAAACAGGCTTGAGAGAGATAGAGTTGGAGGGGGGAGAAGGAGGAGGAGGAGGAGGAGGAGGAAGGGGCTGGGGGGAAGAGAGAAGGTGGGGGTGGTGGGGGGTAAGGAGAAGGAGAAGGAGAAGGAGGAGGAGGAGGAAGGGCTGGGGGGAAGAGAGAAGGTGGGGGTGGTGGGGGTGAGGAGAAGGAGAAGGAGAAGGAGAAGGAGAAGGAGGAGGAGGAGGAAGGGGCTGGGGGGCAGAGAGAAGGTGGGGGTGGTGGGGGGTGAGGAGAAGGAGGAGGAGGAGGAGGAGGAGGAGGAGGAGGAAGGGCTGGGGGGAAGAGGAGAAGGTGGGGGTGGTGGGGGGAGAGGAGGAGGAGGAGGAGGAGGGGGCTGGGAGAGAGAGAAGGTGGGGGTGGTTGGGGGAGGAGGAGGAGGAGGAGGAGGAGAAGGAGGAGGAGGGGGCTGGGGGAGAGAGAAGGTGGGGGGGGGGTTTGGAGGGAGAGGAGCCAGTCGCAGGAGACAAGTGAGTTGGCATGACACGGTCGTTTCGGAGGGATGTAGACGAGGCGTCGCGAGGCCGGGGGAAAAGAACCAAAGTTGCGTCTTGTCATGAGCAGAATTCATATTGTGTGTCTCTCCGAGCGGCGTGCGGTGGCCGTATGCCGCGTGGTGGCGTGTGATGGATACGGCCTCCTGAGACAGCCCAACACTCGAGGGGGGACTCTGCGGTCCGGCGGCGGTGGGTAGGCCTCACATATAAGATTGAAGTGGTGACAAATTGCGCTCTTATTTTGCTTGGTACCGGAAGCACACTCTGAATACAGAAGACATTTCAAAACATTTCTGAGACGCTGTCAACAACAACACATCCACACTGACCCACCAACCAACCACCGGTGCTTTTCATTATTTCTATATTTGTGATGCACAATGCAACAACGCTTTGAGCAATACGGAGGAAATCTATCATCATTTATCACAACACTTGTCGTCTTAATACAATGCTACATCAATCTATATGTCACGCTGGACTACATGGAAATTAATCAACAATTTTTTTTCAAAAAATGCTGTATTCCCTCAGATTGGAATATGTGTTTGTCCTCTATATATAGCCACAAACACATCTAATTTATTATTCTAGATTTCACCTCACAGATTCCATGACGAATGCGATGCCAAACAGAAGACTTGAACGATTACTTTTCAGCGTTATCTAGCCGAGTTTTTTTTATACATTTTTTATACATACAACACATTTTTTTTTTAAAAACGCCATTAAACCACAGTGACGGGAAATAATTATTTTCTTTATCATGCGCAGTACCATTGTTTTGAGTTCGGCAAACAGTGGAAGCACTTGAACCGTGGCTACTGTTGTTCTTCAGAGGGTTGGAGTGCGAACATCACCACCTCTGTTTTCACGCGCACTTTGGGGACGGTTTCAGGTGCATTGCAGGGACTGTGGGATTGCGTGGACAAGGCACCGTCTTAAAACAATGCGACAGGAAATGACACGTCCTCGGACACCATCTCCAGCAGCAAGGCTTGTAGTAACACCATTGCACCATTGTATAATAATAAGCATCGTAACTTTATATATAAACCTTACTAAAACAAAGTTACAAAGTGCTATATGCAATAAAAACAGATAATAAAAAATATGATCCAAAAAACAAATATAGCCTACATGGATAAAATAATTTTAAATTGGTACAACAAATAGGATAGGTCTAATAGGTCAATTTCCACAGCCGTACGAAAAAAGTGAGTCTCAGGAAGAGATATAAAAGAGGATAGGCTACTGAGAGTTTGCCTGCCTGACTCCTCCAGGCAGTGAGTTCCAGGGCTGAGGGGCCCGAGCAGCATTGCAGTATTAAACAGTATACTGCAGTGTTCAATTGTGTCTGGCTGCAGGGGCTGCACAAACGCTAGGACTTCTAACTAAGGCGTAATATCCAGATAGCTGTAGGCTACTTAGCAAGAGATGGTGCCGTTATTATGCCTGCAACCGAACAAAAAAGACAAAGATGTTTTTTATAATGGTTTCCAAATTCCGTAGTGTGGATGGTAGTGTGCCAGTAGTAGTGGTGGTGGTGTTTGTGGAAACTGTAATAATGTGAAGGAAGAATTGCATGCGCAACCGGTAGCCATCATGTCCACAAGCTCACTAAAAAGATCACTGCATCTGTGTTACCAAACCTACCCTGTTCCTTCTTAATACTAACTAATAATAACTGCAAGAGACTCAAGTATGTTCAACCCTATTTGCTGCAAAGTGGGGAAGGGTGGGGGTTATCAGATGCACTCGGTATAAAAGAGGGACAACTCGGAATATAAATTCAAATGGGCACGTTTTGAATATATTCAAACGGAGCCGAGTGTCCCGGCCTCTCAGGGGCCACTAGGCGCGGGTCACAGTATTAAGGAGTGTCTCAATCGTTCCGCAGATTATGGCGGAGCACAAAGGCAGCCAATCACACGTGTTGAATGAGGCACCAACACACAACACAACACAACACAACACCACACCACACCACACCGAGGCCCCTGCAGCTCTCCCAGATAAGGCTAATCCACCCCTCGCACAAGAGCAGCGGGTGACTGCATGCATACTCATATATACGGCATACGGACGGAAAATTAAATAAAACCGACATTATAGGCCTATAATAATTCCCACGGTAACTAGGCCCTACATAACCATCGGTTAATGGGGGGATCAACCTGCATATGAACTATAACAGTAGACGCATTGTTTCATTGCACGACGTAGTGTAGGCTACAATTTGTAGCTTTAGGCTTCAGCTTCAGCCAAAACAATCGAATCCTTTTCCACGGACACGCACACTCAGGAAAGCAACTATGGAATGAGCCAATCAAATACCCCCGGCAGACAGACAGACAGACAGACAGAGAGAGAGAGAGAGAGAGAGGGAGGGAAGGCGGCGAGTATTGAGTACCAGGAGGCAGCCGCCCCGCCTGCGCGATCCTGATTACGGCGGTTTGTTGGCCGAGAGAGGCAGAGAGGCAGGTAAGAGAGAGAGAGAGAGACAGAGAGAGAGAGGAGGAGAGACATGGGCAGCTCACTGGTGGTAGACCAGACCCACCAGGGAAATTATCTCCTCTCCCCCATCAATCCCTGCCATTACTCCAACAACCCCAGTGGTTTATCTACCTCGTGACCCCCCGGTGCCTCTACCCGCTCCACTGCCACCACCACCACCACCACCACCACCACCACACACCCAACTCATAAAACTTCAGCAGCTCTCTTTTCGATTCGAAAATAAAAAAAAACGGCCAAACTCATTGTCTTCTCGCGGAAAGGAGGACCACACACATTGAGTTGGGTGGTGGTGGAGGGTGGTGGAGGGTGGTGGAGGGAGGGAGGGAGGGCGGTCGAAAACAGATGTCCATCGTCGGTGTACCGTGAACAGACGTAGCCTCCCAAAGGCAGACTATGCAGGTGGTGGTGGTGGTGGAGCCGTGCTGATCAGTGTCAGAGACCAAACGGCTACCGAGTGTTCATATGGCCTGGAGATAATATCACACGTGGAACCATGACTACTAAGCATATCACCTCAGAACCTCACACCGCTGCCGGTCTACTTTCTCTGTTTTGCAGAGCGAAAAATATCTCTGACTTATGATGTTGTTTGGAAAATGAGCCAACATCTGTGATTCAATCTGTGATTCTGCCATTTCCTTTTTACACAAAGATGGATGAGGATAAACACGACAGCTGAGTTCTGAATTGCTTAGTTTTACACCCAAATGTCACCTCAGTTTGTTAACCAACAATGCCTTCATGGAAATGCTCATTGACATACTTCAGTACATGTACAGCAACTGCCGTTCACGGCCATGCCATTGTACTTGAACCATTATTAGGCTTGAACTCATTTTGGGAAGAATGCCCTGCGCATGAATGGCTGAACGAGTCGAGCAGGTTTGAACCAGATGCCGCGGTGCGTAATCTGTCTGTGTTTACCATGTGTGAGCCAGTGTCTCTGTCTCATTGCCTCTGGGTGAAGAGGCGCTCCACGTCTCGCTGATGGATAAGTGACAGCGGGACTTGCACAACATCCGCCTCAAACAGGCCTCTTTACAACGTGTGAGTGCTCCGTGACATTCGTCGACTCCACAGTGCGTGGAAGACGCTCATTGTGCTGCTTCAGCCTTTCCCCCATAACCACCCCACCACCACCCCACCCGCTAATGCAGTCCCGTCAGGGTGGGGGGTGCAGACCGACGCTGGGATAGGTCCATTAGACCTATCATTGGTTTTTAATACAAGCCCATCTAATCTCGATGTTGCCATTTCGGAGAAGTCTGTTCTGGTGAGCCTAATGGGAGGATGTATTTACTGACGTCTGTTGTCTAAGCGAGGGAAGGAAAAAAGGGGGAAATGTATCTCAATTAGATAAAAAAATAATTTTACTTTGGCAAGGCGTAAGGTGCAGTCTCGAGTCGAGTCAAAAGCCCCGATCACTGTCAGCCTTTAGGTTTCGCATTGAGCTCATATTACGGTCTAGTTTGGAACAACAAGGTGAAAATGCTTGTGCAACACACACACACACACACACACACACACACACACACACACACACACACACACACACACAGTGACGACACCAAAATACAATGTATGGAATTCTTAAATGAATAGGTACGATTTGAGTCCGCACCAAAAGACTCAATACTACATTTCTTTGTGTGCAGTTTCAATTATCACTCAAAAACCAACCAATCACGAACATAGTCATGATGGGTTCAGGCTCGCTCACTCGCTAAATATCAGCAATATCAACGATGTCTTTGTCAGAGGTCTCACAAACAACATTAGTGAATACAAAGGCACAGAGAGAACAAAGACCTTTCCCGCTATATTCCCACACTCTGCGTAGCGGCGCGCCAGGAACACTAACCAGTTTATTCTCTGACAAAACACAACACAACAACAACAACCTCCACAGACCCAAGAAACAGATCCATCATTTTTAAATGAAAAAGTAGAAGACTGAGAAGAGAATAGCATAATACCCCCCACCCACTTCAGGCACCCTGTGTGGTCAACAAACACACCTGGTGAGGAACACAGGAGATAGGGGTGGGGGGGGAGGCAGAGGAGGGGGGCGGAGCTAGCGGAATCGCCTGCACTCCCACCTGCTAAGATTCTATTGTTGCCGGCTAACTGAAACGCAGCAGACTCCCCCTTTTGCCCGGGCTTTCTTACAGCCAACCAAGAAGTGCCTCGACAAACCTGTACAGACCCGCCGCCTTGGCATCGCATTTCGGCTATGGTTACCTTACAAAAAAGAATGCAGGGGGGAGGAGTGTGTGTGTGTGTGTGTGTGTGTGTGTGTGGGGGACAGGAGATAATGAGACGAGATCAGGTGCAGAAAAAAGGTGTTCCTGAATGTCGAACATTCACGTTTGCGTTCAGCCTGCGAATGCGAAATGCATTTTGTTTGTGTTGCGAACGTGAATAGGAAGGGGAACAAATCCTGCTGGGGGAGGCGTTCAAAAATGATAGAATGTCCTGTTTTATTTCCCCCGCTGAGCTCAGAGAAAGCCATCAGCGAGCGATGGGGCATTTCCAGGAAGAAGGCGGTGTAGTTTGTTTTGCAGGTGACTCTGTTTTTCTCTCCCTCCCGACCCCTTCTCCCCAGATAGTCCTCTCCTGGCAAATCAAATTACGGAGAAATGAAGTATCTTCCAAATGTCTTTATAGGCTTGGCCGTGTTGGTGACGTTAACAAGTCTCACCACCACAGCAGACAGAGAAGCTAACGCCATGGCCGCTGCTGTTTAACTAGTTTGCTAAGATTTGATATTCCATTAAAATCACAGTCACTGCACGAAAGACGTGAAGAACGAACGGAAACAAACAGGAGGAAATTAGTCAGGATTAGGACTGAACAAAGACTTGAACACAAGCATTCATTAGCAGAAGCCGTGTCATTCTGATCTGAGGAAAAATGGTAAATGCGGGACATGGAAATTAAAAGGCTTGACAAATTTTTTTAAACGCGAGTCTCAGGCATCAGATCTTAATTTCGCCAGGAGGCACAGAAAGGAAATCATAAAAGCGTTATTAGGAGGAAACGGATGATCACTCTAAACGGAGCCAGCCATACGGGGTTGGGTTTTAAATTGATCTTGTGGTATGATAATTAGTCTGTCAAATGGTACCCTCCACAGTCCACACACACACACACACACGCACGCACACACGCATACACACATTCAACTCCGTGAACCTTAGCATACGGAAAAGAAAATCGTTAGCGTGTCATAAATCCAATCCATAGATAAGCTTCGATGGGGAGGGTCCGAGCGATGGCTTTTAGAACGCCGGTGGCCTTGTGGAGTGTTCGGGGAGGTATAAGTGCACTCCATTACGTCGTGAATTATGTATTTGAGGGTGCCGTGCGGGAGACCCCGGGAAAGGAAAGGAAGGGGAGTGGAGGGAGTGGTGGATGGATGCTGATGGGATATGGGATGAGCTGCCTACAGGGCAGACTGGAGCAGCAGCAGGAGAGCCCCCCCCCCCCGGTTCTATACCCTCTATAGGACACACAGAGACACAGACACAGACACACACACACACACAGACACACTTCCTCTCCACTAACAACCTGCCATTAAACCCCCCGGCACTCGGCCATTAACAAAGTACAGCCACACCGCTTCCTACGGGTCCATTAACTGCCGCTAATCTAATTCGCCGGGCCTTGTTTTGCCCATGACTTCATTCGTCCACTCCGTTTCCGCAGGGCCACGCCCAAACGCGCACGGCTTATGTAACTTGTTGTGTGTGTGTATTAAAATAAAGTAGCCATATCGTTGGAATATAGCGTCATAAACAACATATATCCCAACATTTCCTTTTCCAAAAGGGGTCTAAAAGGGGTCTAAAAGGGGTCTAAAAGGGGTCACTACCTTTAAAGAAACAAAGTTTATCACTGGGGAAATGTTATGTGGATAATTTATTGTGACGATTTATTCATTCTGACTGACGCGTTGTTTTCCAACCTCGAGGCTTTCAGTATACTCGTGAAAAATTTAAAACAGAATTTGCATCATCAAAGCACCCATAGTACCCCACCCACCCCCCCTTGCCCCACACACACACACTTTCCTTTTCCCTAGGGCATCACATTAAAGGGGACCTCTATCGCTTGGCAAAATAGGCCGTAAAACAACATGTGTCCCTAACCTGAGGAGAAGTCAACTGCATAATCTGAGAAAAAAAAAAGAAATCCAGGAAGTGTCGCAGGTTGGCAAACACTTATATTTTAATTGCATTATGGGCCCACAAGGCATGCAAACCCATCCAGAGGAACCACGTTGTAATATTAGCGGTACACAAAAAGATTCCTTTTTTTTTGGAGGGGGGGGGGGACAGGAGACAATCAA
This sequence comes from Coryphaenoides rupestris, assembly GCA_002895965.2. Taxonomy (NCBI): domain Eukaryota; kingdom Metazoa; phylum Chordata; class Actinopteri; order Gadiformes; family Macrouridae; genus Coryphaenoides; species Coryphaenoides rupestris. The sequence goes on along the minus strand of PIJE02000105.1, from coordinate 281,304 downwards.
TAAATACAATGCATTAAAAAAAACATCACTTTCAGTTTCAATCTTAAAAACAAACAGCCGTACTAGTTTACCGAAGGCACCCGTGATCTCTCTAGCTTCACCAACACGGTTGCTGTGCTGTGCTACACCTCTGTCAAGGTCCCTGGGGCATTGCTTCCTCATCCTATATGCATGTTACGCCCACCCACCCAACACACACACACACACACACACACACACACACACACACACACACACACACACACACACACACACACACACCACATTCCCCCGAATAAAAGGCAGCTCTGGGCTATTTACTGTCCTGCAGAGGGCCAGCAGTGTATATCATCAGTGGGCATGTAGCCTGTAGATCCCAGGCCTGATGACATAACAGTGCTCTGTTTGGGCCAAGCCAAGCGATGTGTCCCAAGCAGACAAGGCCTGAGCCAACTCCCTGGCCCAGAGGTGTGGCGAGGGGGGGGGGAGAGAGGGAGAGGGAGAGGGAGAGAGAAAGAGAGAGAAAGAGACATTTAGCTTGAACGCCCATCACTTCTTCCCCGTGCGTGTGTACTCCAAATGCATCCACTTATTGATCTGAAAGAGCCTCATTACATGGTATATGGGCTGGCACTAATATTTCCAAGAAACAAATTAATGATTAATGGGCCGAGGGGGTTTACTTAGCATGGGCTGAACTTTTATTATTATTGCCGGGCGCGGAGAGGCACAGACTAACTTGACGCGACATCAATAATGGATTTATGTATAATTCTGCATTATCCTGGAACGCAACGGACACATATTTAATCAGTAAAGACTCGCTGTCATTGCCTAAGCAGACGTCTCATAATGTTTTCATCATCGATACGTGACGCAAGCGAGGATGACGAGGATGACATTAGTGGATGGCAGGAAGGAGTCCAGCCGGTGTGCGCGCGTCTCTGCACCCGTAATGACCACCCTGACCTTCCCACCCCTTCGCTGGCGCTGCTTCCATGCCAATGAGCCCCCCACACTCTGGAGGGTATATAGCTGGTCGATTATCCAACATTGGTCCATGTCTCTGCTTCTCACTCAGAGTGATGTGTGTGCGTGTGTGTGTGTGTGTGTTGCGGCGTGGGGGGGCTTATCTATCTGAAAGGTATCAAAAGCCAAAACAAACCAGAGATGATGAGTAGCCTCCCCACCATTCCTCTGTTTGGTTTTTGCCTTCGGAAATGAATGAATTTGGCAGGATGAATGAAAAGCCATCTAAATTCTGACAGATCGACATGCACCCATCAAACAGGCTGCTCAGAGGCTGGGGATTTGAATATCCACATTCTTCGAAAAAACCCAAAAATATTTAACATAGCGTCGGTGGATTTACATCATAGCTCAGCTCTGCTTTTCTGTGTGTGCCTTCCAACATTGTGAAATTGGATTGGGTGTTATTGGTCTTTCATCAAAGAAAGACATTTAAAAGATTAGATTCATCAAGTAGCGATAAAACGTGTGTGTCAAAATCAAGATTTTAATTGCAGTTCCTCGTTAATTCCTTAGTTACTACCACACTTTAGTTAATAGCTTCTCCTTTACCACTCTGATATGAATTGCCACGGTTAAAAGCATTTAACTGGCGCGATACAGTTGATGCCAGCAGCCTTTCAATAATAACCTGGCCCCTTTCTTGAACCCCTGGTGGCTACTTTGGCCACTACTCTTCTCCGAATAATATTTTATGGTCCCTTCTCACAAAAGGAAGCCAGAGTGAATGTTCGTTCCATGTAAACATTATACACGACACACAGAAAGGACAGGTGCCCTTATTGGCCATGGCACCTCCATTACTCAAATGAAAACGCTCAGAAGTTAATTTGATAATGTCCTCCTCTGCCGTACGGATCACCGGTGGAGACTCCCTGGTCATGACAATCATGGCAAATAGAGACATGGGACACGTTGTTTTGTCAGACCAAGTGGAGTACTCTCCCTTGGGTGGGGGGGGGGCTCCCAATAAAGTACTTGATTTTTACAGAGCATGACTTCACTTCTACATGCGTGATTTTATGTCTATATAAAAAGCCGGGGGCGGGGGCAAAGGTCGATGCGAGTGAACCCCATTGGTTGGTGGGTTACAATGCATTTTGCACATTCTCCTCAGGAACATTACGACTCGGGACTTGGGAGTGATAAGGAGAGCCCCTCTGCGAAATTACACGCCGCATCCAATTACCGGAAGTGCGTCCACTTCACCTTCCATGGACGCTCCGGCAGAGGGGGTCGCCGAACACTCAAAACACGCGGTGGAGGAGCAACTCGAGGGGCACAAAACATCTTATATCTTGTTGTGTAATGACTGTGGCAAAGAGACGCCAGCCACTCGAGCTCTCGGAATATAAATGAATGCAAAGCAGCAGCCTCGCTCGACACGGTGGTTGTGATTATAGTTTACGAGACAAAACACATCTCGTCGTCGCTGAGGGGATAGCATCGTGGCGTCATTCAACATGCGATTAGCTCCTTAATGGACGTGACCCCCATTGGTAACTTTCATCGGGCTGTCCTTAATAGTACAGTCAGCGAAGGAGACGGCGTCCAAGTAAAGTACCGCAAAGGAACTTTAATAACCCCAAACAATAGTAGTAGTCACAAAGCATTCCTGAGTATATTCTGTATACCGTGTCGTTAGTTACACACACAAGCACGGCACGGCACATGTGGCACGCAGATAAAGGGAAAAGCGTGGTGCGTGGTTAGCTTTGCATTGCCGCCAGAGATACGCGTGATGCAGCTAGCGCCTGTCCCTGGTGAAGACGAGGCTCCCCTCTGAAAGAGTACTGGTGTCAGCGCCCAAGTTCAGGCGGAGGAGCGTGTAATCATCGATAGCTCGGGGGCACCGGGGAGGCGGTCGTTTTGGCATACCACGGGAGGAAAAAAGATGTCCGGCATCATCGGGCGGCAGCAGTGGAGCACAAAGCGACGGCTTTTTAAAATGGCCAGAGTGTGGAAGCAGAGGTCAACTGCAGACAAAAAGCCGCGCTGTCGAGTCCTTGAGGCATGGGGGGGGGGCGAAAACCAAGGGCTGTACGATGCTTCCATGACACGAAGAACGAAAGTAGAAGTGGAAGAAGAATAAGAGGAGGAAAAAACGCAGCTGAAGAGAGTTTGAATGAATAGGGACCTCAGAGAGGCTGTTTTGGAACTAGGCCTAACAGAGAGCAATTCAGAAATAAATAGAATGAAAACATTGCGTTTTACTAGGAGCAGCCCCAGGGCCGCGACTCAAAAAGCCATTTCAGAGCACTGCAGACTAACCCACCTAAAACCGAGCGAGGAGCAATTCATGGCACATGCAAGCCCCCCATTCAATGATTTTCAGGTTTCTAAATGGGCAAAAGTTATGGCTTTGCAGGGAGAGTGAACTCTGGGGCCGCCAACCATTTGACCCTTTTTTATGGGTCAGTAGAAGAAGAGGCTCCGGGGGGCCGGAACCTCCCACCGGGGACCAGGGACCAGGGGGCCAAGCGCAAACAGTGCACTCTTATCACGCTCACGGTAACATTACGATGAGGCGCCGGTCGGCACATCTCATCTCTCTCTCCGCTCGCTGAGACATTACAATGAGAAAGGAAAGAAAATCATTAATAAATCTCAGCGAACAAAGATCTCCACACCCCCCACCCTCCCTCCATGCGCCGCCGCCCCCCCCCGGTGTGCCAAGAGCGGCACGAAGGCACCATGAGGTACACGCTAATCCCTTGGGATCCTCTCTCTCTCTCTCTCTCTCTCTCTCTCTCTCACTCTCTGAGTCATTAGATTATCAACCCGGTTAACAAACAGGAGGCACTCAGAGAATTCATTAAAAACAATGCAAGATGCGATGGGGGAATCATTTTTTTCTCTCCCACTAAGATCACGGGCCTTGTTAAAAATGGGTGTGGCCCGCCGGGCTTTTCATATGGAAGGTGGTTGGGGGAACCCCCAAGCCCCCGCCCCCCCCTTTCTTCCTCCTCCCCTCCTGCCCCTCATCCTCCTATCCTCCTCCTCCTCATCCTTGCAACAGCGGCACACATGAGAACAGGCAAGCAGATATTCATTTGTGTGTGTGTGTGTGTGTGTGTGTGTGTGTGTGTGCCGTTCCATATTCATGACAAAGGGAGTGGGAGAGAGAGGGAGCAGTGGGGGGGGGCGGAACGACGACGACAAGAAGTCACCATCATACATTTGTTTAAAAAAGAAAAAAAAGAGAAGAGACTGCTTCACAAAACAGTCAGCAGGGGTGCACAGGAATCCTAGTGAAAGCTGCAAGCAGGGGGGCTTGGGGCATGGGGGTAGGGGGGTGTGGGGGGCGCATCAATAACAAAGGAGCGAAACAAACCCACTTTTTGTCTTAATACAAGGGGCCGGTCAATTTGAGAATGCCGTCAGGCCTTTCTCTAAAACCAGGGGTAACCTTCACGCATTACAATGCTGGTCGAGGGTTGGGGTGTGGGGGTGTGGTGGGGGACGATCCTGAATAATAGAAGCTGTACTGCATGAAGCAGAGTCACTTCTATCCTGATGTTAATTCTTCTACTCTCTTTGCACGGAGACAATGTAGCTCGCATTCTACCCCCACCCCCTTTGAATTCAGTGGAATAAAGAGTTATTTTCCGAAGACAGCAGGCACAGATCCTCTCTTCATTGTTAAACAAAAGGTGAATATTTTATATATTTTTTCCGATCTGATAAAATTATTTAAGGAAATACCCCCGATTATCCATAATCCATAACGTATTCCCATTTGCCAAATGTGCAAAACAATAGAAACCCAACACATATCCCAGCTTTTGTCTGGGAGTAGGATAATGGGTGGGGTGGGAGGGATCACCGTGGTACAATTAAGAGTGTGTTACCGCTGTTTTACTGATACCACTGAGTGTAAAGCTGTCACAGGCGGGGACAATGGACTTTCACCATCATTGAGTCATGGCTCTTATTGCACTCGGCACCCAACCTCTTCCAAACCATTTTTCTCCAGGGGTGAAGTCGGTCATACGATTGCCTCCGCTCAACATGTAGCCCAGAGAGCTCGAATTACCCCCCTCTCCTTTCCCGTGTCACGCAGGGGTGCAGCCCATCTGGGTGATGGTGTCTCCTTATTATTATAATACCTCTGGACTTCTGTCTGTACGTGTACGATATAGGCTGTCGGGGGGGTGGGGGGTTCAAGTGGAATCGCTCATTCATCGCTTTAATTCAATGTCATTACAATGGATTCCTCCTCCTCCTGGCTGCTAAATCGAACACCTGGGCTGAACGGCAGGTTTCCACATGTATCTAGCCGACATATATGTACAATGTTATCAACATACTGTACATCCGGAAAAACAATAACACAATCACAGCCTGAAGAAACAACTGCCGGCCCGCCCTTCAGTCAGCCGTTTTACAACGCAGAGACACATGACTCTATAATAAAGTTTAACCACAAGGTGTGTGTGAGCCGCAAAAGGGAAAGGTAATACCAGTCGAGAGTCGAGACACAATGTGCTCAAACAAAAAAGCTGTTTTAATTTGGGCGGAGAGCGGTAAATTGATCGTTTTTTGGGCGGTTAGCTCATCCAGCGCATCTACTGGGGCAACTTGGGGAAGTACAGATCATCACACACAAACTCTGTGAGTCCTTATCGTGTGCATCAGAATATTGGTTCTTCCAGATAGCTTTATATAACCCCATACAAGTCCTGTGAAAGCGTTTCATAATTATCCGCAAATGAACAAGAGCTGAAGCACGAGGCAATTAAACAGAGGGAGAGAAATGTAATATTTGTATTCACGACTGCATCACTGTTGGACGTTAATGCTTGGCAATATCATGAAAAAGGGGGATATAACTATTTAATAATAAACACAAAGAAATCTCCTCTTAAGAGTCTTTACAGGTGGAGATAATTCTGCATGCAAACAAGACGAGACATGCACACCCGCCTAGATACACAATGGTACGTCCACGATGCAAACCACCCACACAAAGCATGTCTGCCTCTCTGGGGCACCATCATTACAACGTTCACATGTCAGGTTTCGACATAAACGAGTTATGGATGAGCGAAAGGGAGGTTGAATTAATGTCAGGTGAAATGGTATGACCCCCCCCTCCTTCTCTCTCTCCCCTCCCCTTTTACCATTCAATCCCTACACACACACACACACACACACACACACACACACACACACACACACACACACACACACACGCATACAAGATTAGCGCATTAGCAAAGGACCCACTGGCTGGACGAGGAGTACTACCAGCTGTGACACAGAGAGCTGTCTATTTGGTGGTGGTGGGAGGGAGGGGTGGAGGTTGGGTGTGGGGGAGGGGTGGAGAGGGAAGGAGAGGGAAGGAGAGAGAGAGAGAGAGAGATAGAGAGCAGAACCAGAACCAGATGCATCTTTCGAGACTATTTGTTCTTCCAGCCTTTCAGGGAGGCGGTGTATTATCTGGCTGTGTGAGTCAGGGTCACGCTCCAGTGTATAAGAGGAGCAAGCAAGCAAGCAAGCACCCTCGCCCCCACCCTCCCGTCCTGCCCCCACCCACCCCTCCAGCCCTCAACCAACTCACAACGTATTGATATTGCTCGAGTCGCTAACCCAATAAACTGTCCCAGCGAGACGTTTTCCAGGGCATGTAATTGAATAAGGAATATTCTGTATAGCCTCCCGTGGTTCAACGTATGGCAGGCATGGCGTGTGTGTGTCGTGTGAGTGTGTGTGTGTGTGTGTGTGTGTGTGTGCTTTTCGGGATGTTTTGCTGGCAGTGCAGAGAATGAGGCGTGCGGTAGGGCTTGCCTACTGGGCTGTGTGATTAAAATAAAATAGAAAAAATTAAAAACACGTGACCATTGTTTGCACACGACGATATCTTACGTTGCTGTGTGCTGAACACCAAAATGTTCAAGTTCGACTCTACGGCGGCGGGGCCCCCACGCGCACAAACAAACAAGCATAGGAGCCCAGAGGAGACAGCAGCGTGGTACGCGGTCACAGGAGCCCCCGAAAACGCTCCAAAACGATTATTTGGTGTTCTCTCATTACAACGGGCCGGGCCCCTGGCTGCCTGCACTGACAGGTGTGGCATCACTGTATTCATTTTCGAGGACCACGCTGGTGCCTGTCTGTTTGAAGGGGGTGTCAGGCGGGAGACGTAAGTGACTGGAGAGTGCTAGACCTTTCCACCGCCCCACTCCACCCTCTCTCTCTCTCTCTCTCTGCCACCTCTCTCTCTCTCTCTCTCTCTCTCTCTCTCTCTCTCCCTCTCTCTCTCTCTCTCTCAGCCACCTCCCAGGCCTACATGTTATCTGGAGGAGGGGCGAAATGGTTTCAAGAAAACGCATTAAAAAATAATTATAATAATACCTATACACACACACACACACACACACACATATACCGACATTATGCAAACTCTGTTTTGGAGCTTTGGCAATGTAAATGTACGTTTCTCATGCCAATAAAGCAAAAACAAAACAGAAATTGAATTAAAGATAAAGGGGGTTAGACCACGTGGTTCCCAAAATGGGCGCGCTATTACCTCCACCGTGTACGCTATGCTAGCCGCTAAAGTTTCCTTACGTGACGAAAAACGACACGAAAAACAACCAAATTAATTAATTAATTTATTTATTCATTAATTAAATCACCAGGTAGCGAATGTGAACTTCGTAAGCCTTTCTCTGAGCCTATTATACAACAAGAAGGGCAACATGGCACCGCTGTCTTAACGTTAAAGTGCCTCACCCGTCGTGTTTGCTATAACAGTTGGTATACAGCATGCCGTCAAAAAAATAACTCAAGACAACAGGTGCCTCTGCTGCATCACATACAAAAAACAATGACAAAAAAATCTACATTTTTATTGTTTCATTGGTAGTCGTAGCCAACTCACTCAACACGCGATAAAAACACCAGAGAGTTTAAATGACACTTTGCGGAGACCTGCGTGCTTTTTCTGTGGCGGTGGATGGAGCGACGCCCTCGTTGAGTTTGAATGGGGATTACCCGTTCAATTACGACGGGCGCCAAAAAAGCAGCAACAACAACAACAACAACAAAAAGTATACAAATACAAACAGCCTGTCGATAATTACACAGGGAGAACGAATACGAAGTACGTGAGTGAGTGAGTGAGAGAGAGAGAGAGAGAGAGAGAGAGAGAGAGAGCACAACAAGACGTCGTCGTACCTTGACAGACCACCCCGACCCCGACCATCAGCAGCAGCGGGAGAGCGCCGCCGGCAGACAACAAGTGCATCCTCGCTGACTCCTCTGGTTCTCTGAGACTCTGAAGCGTTGGGCAGGGGGAGGCTTTGACTCAAACGCGATCCACAATCTTGTTGTTCTCCTTCTTCTTCTTCTACTTTTATTTATTTATTTATTTTATTTTTTCTTACTTCCAGGGACGCTCAGAGTAGGCCTATCTTATCTCCAGAGTATCACCGACACTATCATCGACCTGATGCTGCCTGCTGCTGTGCGCCTTATTATTATACTCCCAGAACCACTGCTGCTACTACCACTACTACTACTACTAACATGCACCCACTGGCCACGGAGTAGTGCTGAGCTACTACAGGTGAACCGCTGCTGCTGCTGAGAGAGAGAGAGAGAGAGAGAGAGGAGGAGGAGGAGGAGGAGGGCGTAGACTCCGCTCTTCTGCGACTCCGCCCCCATACGACCCCCCGCTGTTGCTGTAAAAACACGCAGTTTGGCCCGCAAACGACCCCAGCCACCAACTAATTGAGCGTTATATACAATATATATATGTATATGTGATATATATATATGTATATGTGATATATATATATGTATATGCCTAAAGCCTTCTAGCAAGTATCTCCCTCGTTAGTCTTTTTCTTGAAATGAAAAAAAACTTACATGACATTTATTATTCGACTTCTTTTTTCTCTTTTTCTCTTTTTTTTCGTGTCTTGTACTTTACACTTGTACTTCCTATCTCACTTGGAATACTACTGACTATTATGTGCGCCATGCACCTTGCCTGATGTTACACGCTTGTCACATATAGTTCAGATAAAGAGGGAAATTCCAAATTACTTTGATCCCTTGTGCCTGTGTGCCACAGTGTGTGTGTGTGTGTGTGTGTGTGTGTGCATGCGTGGGTGTGTTGTGTGCTTGTGGGTTTTGTGCTAAAGCTGAAAAAAGCGTGTGTGTGTGTGTGTGTGTGTGTGTGTGTGTGTGTGTTAAGACTGAGCGATGACCAACGAAACAGTGGCCGTGACCTAACCTCAGAGAATTGGCCTATGCACACATAACTTCAAATTAATGGGATGTGATGTTTATATAGCACTTAGCAATACAGCACATGAAAGCCACTTGGTTGCAGATGAAGACACAAAGGCATGCGAAGCCATCGGTCGGTCGATGCAAGGCATTCATATGGGGAGAGAGAGAGAGAGCATGTTCAGGTCCGGGGAGGGAGATAGCTCAGTGAATAATGAACCACAATACTTCGCGTACATCGCAAACGTCATATCGGTGACGGGGCAACAGTCTCAACTGTCTTTCATTTGATTAAAGAAGGACTGTTCCTCTTTTGACAACTGCTGTTTCATGGGCTTGGGAAGAATGTTGGCCTCACACATACTTGCATTGCAGTGTGTTAATGTAGGTAGACTTATTTCATGACACTATTTGTGCTAATATATGACTACTAATGTGCTTTTGTGTAATTGGTATGTTATGCACCAATTTCACAAAAGCACCTTCCTTGTTTGTAAAAACTATGGCAATTACGCTCATTCTGATTCTATTTGCATTTATAGCTTAGTTATTAAAGCGTAGATTCAGATAGTAGTTAGCTATAGTTAACTAGTTATATTATATGTAAAAAGAATAGTATGTATCATATCAAAATAATGGTCATGTCATTGCCAATTGAACCTGCTGGTAATACTATATGACTACACAACTGTAACTACGGTATATGCCAACTATATCATATCATGCTTAAAAGCTAGTGTAATGGAAAATAACTATCTTATGTATGTGTAATAAGTACATGTCTTATGACATGGTGTTCTTCATCTGTTTTGTATGTTTTTCTTTCTGGTAAACAGTTCTGCTTTTATATTTGTATTTGTTTTGTACATAGCCACATTTTTGGCTCTGCCCACCTGTATGCAAAGGTTGGTGTATCATGTATACTGCTCTCTGTTCAACTGGGTCTCTGCGGCTGCAGATATAATAAACTTATAAGATATTCTTTATCACTTAATAAAGAGTCTTTAAAATTTCTTTAATCTCACCGAGGTCTCTCACATATGAAATTTCCCACCACAACTTGGCGTCACGAACAGGATCCTGAGGCTGACCATTGGAAGGTGAACCAGAAACGAGTGATAGTCGACATCCGGATACGTTCGTCCCTACCACTGATCAAAACTATCGAGAGAGAGGGAACTCTACTCTGGGGATCCGACCGATCGTCTCCACCAGGATCCTATGAATCAAGTGGAAAACAAAATAACAACAGACCCGGTGAGACATTGAAATTCCAATATCATATATATATGTGTTACATGTATGATATCATATACTCATAATTTGACAAACTATTAAGAGGAATTTAATAAGTGGATAGGACGAGTGGAACTCGGTCTGGAAATAGGTACTTTTCCAGATTAGGCGGCTATTGTGCCTTAAACAATAAGACGAGTACTCGGTCTGGGAATAAGTACTTTCTCAGATAGGCGGTTATTGTGCCTGAAACAATAAGCAATAGACAGACGTGTTTATTGACTATATACGCTTTATCTACCAATGGTGGATACATTTACCTGCTGCTGAGAAACTTATCTCATTGACGACCGACTTGACTCATGACTCAGATAGGATGAAAGCCGAACACTTGCATGTTACAATACATCCCACGGTGGTGACAAAGTATATTCACGCCGATTTTATGAATTCACGTCCACACCTATTTCATGCACAAGTTTGCTTTGGGACACGACCAAATGTGCTGTGTCTGTCCAACTAACTCATGCGCAGAATAACTAATCAGTTCTTTGATGTCCCACAGTCAAGCCCACCCATTTCATTAGCAAAAGGCTGCACGGACCAATGGCGAGACTTGGGACCGTTTGTGGCAAGATGTAATACCATAACAGATTGGCAAACATCCACGGAGCCAGAAGTATTGTACTCTCCGTGCTATGGGGTGTATCATAAAGATCTCACACCCCTTCAGATGAAAGGTATACCTAATATATACATATTACCGGAGCTCGAGTCAACGCTGTCGACAACAACGCTCATCAAAAGAAAACGAACCCATCCCACCCGAATTATCAGTCGCCCCACATTTGTGGGCTAGAGGAAAGTACGATGTGGGGACTGGTAAGAAACGCTCAGCCCGTAATAGTTACGCATAAGTCTAGCTACAGACCCCATAGAAAACAGTACCCGTTGAAACAGGAAGCGGTCGACGGTATCACTCCGGTATTTGACTCCCTCTTGAAGGCAGGAGTGATCATTTTCTGTGACAACTCTCCGGTCCGTACTCCCACTTTCCAAACTATTCTGTAATAGAAGCACCCATGAGTGCCATGATCCACGGGAAGAACCTCACGTCCACCGACAAGGTTACATGGACATCAGAACGCGGAACAGTCATTTACTATGTTAAAGAAAATGTTACAAAGCGCCCCCACATTGGGCATACCAGACCCAACTCGACCATTTACACAGGCAGTTGATGTAAGGAACGGATGCATGACATCAGTATTAATGCAACAACATGGAGACAGACTGCGCCCAGTGGTGTATTTTTCCTCCAAACTGGACACAGTTGCTGTGCTAGCATCAAGAGACGTGGTCGGTTACAGAGAATTAACACTTCTAGTACCACATGCAGTATCACACATTCTGCTAGAACAAAAGGCAGCTCACCTGTCTGCATCACGATACCTCAGATATCACACCATTCTCTTAGACCTTCCAAATATAAAGGTCCAGAGATGTAATGTCCTTAATCCAGCATCATTGTTGCCTCTGGAAGAGGAAGGAGAACCGCACCATTGCATGGCGGAACTTAATCAAGTTTGTTCACCTCGGGTGGACCTCAAGGAGGTACCACTGAGCAACCCCGACTGTGTGTTCTACGTGGATGGTTCGGCTTCCAGAAACCCGGAAACAGGTTTGTCCAGAGCTGGCTATGCGGTAGTTTCGGACGTGGACGTGGTTCGGTCAGAACCACTCCCACCCCACTACTCCGCACAAGCAGCGGAATTGATTGCCCTAACCGAAGCATGCCATTTGGCCAAGGGTAAATCTGTCACCATTTACACCGATTCCAGATATGCATTCGCCGTGGTGCACCAATTTTGGGACTATGTGGAAACATAGAGGGTTCCTAGCCTCCACAGGGAAAACCATTATGCATCATGATAAATCCTCAACCTACTCGATGCCATTCTAGAACCACGAGAAATGGCTGTCAAAAGCAACAGCAGCTACAGAAGCCAAAGCACTTCTCACAGAAATCAATCCACGTTGGGGAATCCCAGCAAGACTGTCCAGCAACAATGGCAAACATTTCGTAAATGAGGCCATCAAAGAGATTAGCACATACTTAGGAATAGACCTCATATATCATTGCTCGTATCACCCACAGAGTTGTGGAGCAAGTAGAAAGAGAAAACGGTACACTGAAAAACAAAATGGCAAAGATCAGTGAACAAACATCGTTACCATGGCCACAAGCACTTCCGATCGGCATTAATGTCATCACCCTCCGAAATACTGTCCGCCTCACCACCCCACGTGGGAACAGGGGCACCAGGCCATCCACCGCCATCAACTTGAGTTATGCGAAATGCGCTACTAACGTATTGTATCACCCTGTCTAGAGCTCTCTCACAGATCAGAAACCCAGGTGAAGGAAGCACTACCAACACCAGCAGACCAGCCACTTCATCCATCCAACCAGGGGACTATGTGGTCATCAAGGACTTCCGGCCAAAAGCATGACACTCCAAGAGATGGTTGGGGCCCTACCAAGTACTCTTGGTGACGCACACAGCAGTGAGGGGTGGCTGAACGACCTTCTTGGGTACACGGCAACCACTGTACGGGTCCGACCAAAGCAACATAGAACCTACAAGAGCATCACATCGTCTAAGGTGTACGACGTGCTCTGCCTTAAAAATCGACCTACCAGATTACACATACACACACACCAAAGATCCACGACATACACAACCCCATAACACCCGATGGCTGGTATGGGGTTGGATCGTCCGACATCGGACGATCCAGAGACGAGATGCTGTTGCAGGGGCCTACACCAGGACCGCCCACTCTACTGCCTCAAACGACACTGAGTCCGACGACAGTGATACCGTTTGATAATCATGTTTTTATTTACGCTTGCCACAAGTATGTAATCACCAAAAACAGCCGTTTTTGCAATATTTACATTTCAGTTAAGGATCAGGATTCTATTGTTATTTTGTCGTAGTTCGGGGCCTTCACTTCTCAGATTGGTGTATCATGTATACTGCTCTCTGTTGAACTTGGTCTCTGCGGCCGCAGATATAATAAACTTATAAGATATTCTTTATCACTTAATAAAGAGTCTTTAAAATTTCTTTAATCTCACCGAGGTCTCTCACATATGAAATTTCCCACCCAACTAGCATGGCATCAGAAGAGTCCACATGGGTCAGTTCAATCATGTTCATAGCTTTTAATTATGTAGCAAAGTGGTAAATGATATGATGCTTTTGAATTTGCCAACACACAAAAAAACCAAGCCAACACAAACACCAATGTGTGCTATCCCCCGGCGGCTCCCGTGGTTCGGGGGGAGATGATTTATGGGTCGTCAACAGAGGTTTAGGGTGGAGCGGCCAACACTTGATGACCCTGACAGTTTTTGCGTGCTCGGAGGAAAGCGAGGAACCCCTAATGGTCCTGTCCTGCACTAGCTAGCGAGCCCCTGCGCGCTTGTGGTCGATAATTGCTTCATTAGTTAATCTATTTGGCAGTTTGAGCAGTGTGTTAGTCGATGCTAAACTACGCTGTTTCCCTGTCTTTCTGTGTGTGGAGCCACGCTGGGTCTTGTGTTTTTTTTCCGTACTCTATTGATCATTCTACTCGATGGAGGCAAGTTTTGGGTTCCAACTTATTCTACATACTTTGGACAAACTGGAATGGATCTGGATAATGAGAGCAAATCTTTTGTCTGTCAACAAATGTAAAGTAATGGAAGAAAAACCTCCAAATACCATTTGTATTATGTCTATGGCCAGCAATCTATTACAAAACAAGGACATGAATAAACCTATGCTCATGAATCACTGAACACGACAGGCCTATAGGCTATTCGGTTTTAGATGTCAGATTAATTGTTAAATCTAATCTGGAGTCTGTAATTTGTAACGTCAGAAACTGAAACCTTTGTTCGCTGGAAGACGTGTTTTGCATTTTCTGAAGAAAATCGACAAGATTATCCTTTGAGATCTGTTTAAATGTCACAATAAGTCCTGACTCAACCACATGCAAGGTCATATTACATGTTTTAGTCAAACCTGTATTGTGTGACTATGACTTGTTAATTAGTCAGGTTCCGTTAACAAGATCAAATTTCTTTCATGAATAAATGAAAAACTGCTGTTTTGAGTGCCGGTCACGATCTTTGAGAGATATTCTGGACAGAAACAGAAATATTTACAAGTTACAATATTACGTTACGACATAATGTTACAATGTTTGGCTAGACTGTTATAATGTTACGACATAATGTTACAATGTTTGGCTAGACTGTTATAATGTTACGACATAATGTTACAATGTTTGGCTAGACTGTTATAATGTTACGACATAATGTTACAATGTTTGGCTAGACTGTTATAATGTTACGACATAATGTTACAATGTTTGGCTAGACTGTTATAATGTTACGACATAATGTTACAATGTTTGGCTAGACTGTTATAATGTTACGACATAATGTTACAATGTTTGGCTGACTGTTATTAATGTTACGACACAATGTTACAATGTTTGCTAGACTGTTATAATGTTACGACATAATGTTACAATGTTTGGCTAGACTGTATAATGTTACGACATAATGTTACAATGTTTGGCTAGACTGTTATAATGTTACACATAAATGTTACAATGTTTGGCTAGACTGTTATAATGTTACGACACAATGTTTACAATGTTTGGCTAGAACTGTTATAATGTTACGACATAATGTTACAATGTTGGCTAGACTGTTATAATGTTATGACATAATGTTACACTGTTCTCTTGGCCACTCTGGCAGGTGAAAATTGATCACTTCTGTTACCCCTGGTTGCAATGTTAGAATGTTCGGACATAATGTTCCGATGTGGGACAGAAGGTTACAGTTTGGTTCCGGGCCGTGTTGACATTTGTACTCAGGTTGGATGTTAGACTGGTTTTAAGTTTGATACTGTGTCTGTTTCGTGGTTACCTGGACGCATATACATAAACATATTCCCCTGGCAGCGAGAGAAAGGCAGAGAAATTATTCATGAAGAACATAGGCCAATCTGCTACAAGCCAGACAGCTGTTGGCTGTCTGTATGTTTTATGCCTCTCAAGCCTGGTATTTTCTTTTGGTTTGTCAGCTAATGGCCCAGTGCCTCTGGTATCAACACTACTGGATGCCTTCTGCTGCGGCCTCAAAACAAAACCCCACAATAGCAGATTTTCTTTATTCGATCACCGATTTTTTAATTATTCTAAATTATTCTGAAATTAGAAAATCTGTATTGTTTCCCTCGATTAATATCCAAAATATTAAATGTATTGTGTCTGTGGGTTTTTGGTTACTTCCTCTGATTTCAAAGGCAATGTTAAATAGTTTGTCTGTACACGCCTGCACTGCTTCAATACACCACTTGTCAACAGTTTGCTCTGGTGAACCAGGGTCATATTACTCGGTTGATCTTGATAAAGAGTGACAGACAGACACACAACACACACACACGCACGCACACGCACGCACACACGCACACACTAACACACACACACACACACACACACACAGATAACAATCAGGAATATACAATGTATCCATGTCTTGGAAAGAAAAGTTCATGTTCGTGACCTCAGAGTAAAATATGTGAAGAGATAATATCAACTCGTCATTTAGGAAAACACTGAGCCTAACCTAACCTAACCCTTCACATGTATTCATTTAGTATTTTATTTAGTATTAAGTGGAAGTAGCCGGAGTGCATTAAATCATTCACTGACTCACACATGATTAACTTGTCCACACTGGCAGACCTAACATCGTAACCAATTATACCCTAACATATTATGCCTCAATATATATTATATTTTAGCATTCCTGTACAGTATATGAGCTCATAAACAGGCTTCCATGAATGAACAGACAGCTGGTGAGCGTGGTATGTCACTTTTGCATGATCCAACCAAATCCCCAAAGGCTCAAATCACAGCCTGTGCTTTGTCCTGTCCCACTAAATTACCCATTTTTAATTGTGCATGAACGTCACAGTACGGAAGGAAGATTCACTCTGAATGTCATTTCACACTGTCTTTACGGGCACATAAGTCCACTATGCCACAACAAGTTAGAACAAGCCGAAGGTACCTTTGTTAAGGAGCCAAGTCCACAACGGCACGTTAACTGCAACACAAACAAGGGTAGTCACACAGATAAACACAGGTAGTTAAGCTCCGGGTGTTCACAGGAGAGTTCACAGGAGTCTTCAAGTGATGTCTGCCATATAAAGTTAGCTAGGTTAGCTTGTTCCACTGTTAAAAAACGTTTGAGGTTGTATGACGGCAATCCCAAACATTTAGTGAGGGTTACATCCCCTTTCACCACCACCAATAACCTAAAGTTATTTGTTATGATTGAATCATAAGACACAATGCAAAACATTCCCCCTATTAATTAAAGGCGGCATTTCTCAATAGATGAAAATTTACTCAAATCTTGCTTCAAATT
Source organism: Coryphaenoides rupestris (assembly GCA_002895965.2). NCBI lineage: Eukaryota > Metazoa > Chordata > Actinopteri > Gadiformes > Macrouridae > Coryphaenoides > Coryphaenoides rupestris. Next base: position 264,314 of record PIJE02000105.1, on the reverse strand, counting down.
AACACCAGAAGGATTCTTTGATGAACTGGGGATGATGGTGTGATGTTCTTTCTTTTGCCCAAATCTTGTGGCTCATTTATATTCTTACAATTACAGTTGAAGACTAATCGAAATTAAGAAGCTGTGATGAATGGTGTTGTTCTTGACAAGAATATTTCAAGTTTCTTTGTCCTAAAACCCGCTTATTGTTTCCCGTTTATGACTTTCTGGAAACGACTGCTGTGTCAGAATTACAATGAGATCAGATTTATGAGTCAGCATCGTCCGTCGGATGCGTCCCTCCTCCCCCCGTTTTCTCTTGAATGAGGAACTTTCACCAACTATGTCAGTTTGTTCTCAACTATTCTTCGTAATGTCCCCCCTGGTTTTTTTTTCAGCCAAGTATCCCTTCCACCAGCACAAATCATTATAGGAATCTTCGGATGACTAGAAATTGGAAAGTTTTGTCTTTAAAAAAAAAACGGGATGGCTTACTGGTATGACATAACAGAAAACATCTTGGTGTTTCTGTCTGAGCTGTAATATTTTAGCATCTTTCTCTTTCCCCTTGTTTTTAGACATTTTCCCAGTCGGTGTTTTGTACCCAAGGGGTACAAATACAAAACAATCATCAACAATCATTTTTCAATGCATTTTTTAGGCAGCCTATCGACTGGAACATTGCAAATATTTTTCACCACCATAGCAGAACCATGGGCACAAGTAAAGATAGCTGCAAACAAATGAACTATAACATTATAATGTACAACTGCGTGCATTTAAATAAAAACCTAATAACAGCTCAATTATTGTAAGAATGTTAAGTTGTTTAATTAATGCATAGACATTACCAGGCTAGGAATACATTGACAAAACTTGGATAAGTGACCTGCAACTCTGTCATTGAAGAACTTGTACACATTTGTTTCATGTGTGTTCAATATTGCTTACACTGATTCTGCTGATGTAAACTAGTACATGGTTGATAACGGCGGAGACTAGGCCTTGCCCTCAGTCAACAGTCTTCCACACAGATCTGATCAGCACAACTTACACCCGGAGCCAGCCAACCAGATAGGGCACAATGGGCGGGGGCTCTATGCTATACATAGCTGAGCTAAACTCTTTGGGATTCAGGGTCTAGGTCCAGGGGGTATTCATTTGCAGGTAGGCCTGCTACCAGCCAGTGAGTTTCTATGGAAAGGGGGACTGGTGAGAGTTGGCTCCAGCTAGCTGCCATTGTGTGTACAATGGCCCCTGGGCTCTGAATGACAACACGGTGACCATAGTTTCCAGGACCCACTAGTGGGCCCCCAGAGAAAGGAAGCAGGCCACGCCCACTTTTACACCACACCTCCAAACAAGTTCGCATTACCATAGTAATAAATACTGTTTTCAGGCAAATGTCCTCTGGCAACCCCATGCTGTGTCCATGACAATGTGAGCTCGCAATATAACCCAGATGGCACTTGAGTGGTTGAAATATGACGCTTGGGCCTGCATTCAAATGATCCAATCGGAAATGCAACAGAATACTTTGTTGAGAGAAGATGTGAGACTCTTGAACGTGACGTGTCTTCCTAACACAGGCCACATTCAATACCGGAAGTCAGAGGTCATCCGCCGGGGCTTCAGAGGCCCTGGAGCCGTTCTGGGGTTCCCACCATCAGGGTCCATTCAAGGATGACACCCCCCAAACTTCCACAGCAACAAAGAGTGTTTGTGCTTCATTCCCTGT